>CM042867.1:19520058-19565058 GCA_023658055.1 Thaleichthys pacificus
GATTTTGCAGTACCGTCGGGCACTCTCAGGTGTTCTCATTAGAATTGTTGATTAAATTAAATGGCCGAGTTAAATGGCTGCCTTGGGAATGTGAAGAAATAAGGTTATGTGGTTATTGCTTTGATTATTAGTGGGGATTGGATAAGCATTAGAGCAAGTAACGGCTTGTTTTCTGAAACCTTTTTTAGTTTGAGCTCATAGGTTGAATTAGAAGCAAGTATCTACAACATTCAGAGACTCAAAGTTAATCTTACGTACTGACAACTTTCGGGGGTTGAATCAGAATCTGAAATATTGTCAAGGATCAAACCTCAAACATTGTCCTCACTCAACAAGTGTGCTCACTGCCGTCCAAAGTGGACCTCTCTCTCCCTGACAAATGGCACGGTGTTGACTTAACTCAACAAGATAACCGGAGCCCCAATCTGGACGTCCCGTCACTGAGGAGATCTCTCCAGAGGTGAGCAAACACGGCACAGTTGACACAGTGCTGCTCATGGATGTCAGTCGATGAGCAGCTCGTTCTGTTGAAGAAGACACTGGGGAGGAGGAGCCACGAGAGGAGGAGGAGGACAGAGAGAGAGAGAGAGAGAGAGAGAGAGAGAGAGAGAGACATAGAGAGAGAGAGACACACAGATAGAGACACAGAGAGAGAGAGAGAGAGAGAGAGAGAGAGAGAGAGAGAGACATAGAGAGAGAGAGACACACAGATAGAGACACAGAGAGAGCAAGTGAAAAACTGAGAGAGAGAGAGAGATAGGGAGGAAGAAAGAGAGATGGGGAGGGAGAGATAGGAAGAGAGAGAAAGTGAGAGAGAAGAGAGAGAGATAGGGAGAGAAAGAGATGGGGAGGGAGAGATAGGGAGAGAGAGAGAAAGTGAATGAGAGGAGAGATAAAGAGAGATAAGGTGAGAGAGATGGAGAGGGAGAGATAGGGAGAGAGAGATCGGGAGGGAGAGAGAGGTTTGATTTTTGAGCTTATGAAATATTCATGTCCCTTCAGAAGGTGCCAGGCTGAATCAAAGGGAGATGTGTGTGCTACGGTGACGAGGCCTTGTAGGGACAAATCAATTTATCTCTGATTTCAGAGGGGGGGTTAAAAAATATCCCCATCATTTATTTATATCACCTCCCCCCCCCCCCGACACTACAAGAATCAGGTGACAGTCAACCCATGGAGAGATGGAAGCTTCTCGCCTCAGTTTGGATGCTAATTTACACAGACGTCGTTCAGGAAGTGTGGAGAAACTTCAGCAAGAGCCTGCTGTGTGTGTGTGTGTGTGTGTGCGTGTGCGTGTGCGTGTGTGCGTGTGTGTGTGTGTGTGTGTGTGTGTGTGAGTGCGTGCGTGTGTGTGTGTGTGTGCGTGTGTGCGTGTGTAGACATTTTGAGGCGTGTGGCACATGCATCTATATTTAACTGCACACTGTGAACACTCTGCTTGGTTAACAGTACAAGTTAGGTGCATATCCGTGATTAACTTCCATAATCTGTCACCTTCCAAGTCCCATGTACTTTATGTAGGTTCCAACCAATATACACGAAATACAATTCTCAGGGATTTCACAATTGCTGACATCTGTGCCATCAAAAAAAGAAGGCGTCATACGTATACAATAAGAAACGTGCAATTGTACAGTATATCTCAATGTTGCCAATTACTGTGTGAATGTGGGCTCACCGTTTGTTGTTAGTGAGCTAGCAGTTGGAGCCACATCTACTCTCTCTCATCCACTGTACGTAAAGTGTTTAATTTCCATCCAGCACATCTTCAGTAATCCAGCCCACCTGTTCTACATTTAGAGAGTGGAGCTTGTTAGAAGTCATATCAGGTAATCAGTGTTACTGTATCTTCATCATCAGTCTGCTAAGGAGCTTGGAAGAGGCTCCAACCACAGGTGGGCACTGAACACACACACACTCTCACAAACACACACTCACACACACACTCACAAACACACACACGCATACATGCACACTCTCACTTACACACACTCTGTCTCACACATACATACTCACCCACCCACTCACCCACTCACTCACTCACTCACTCACTCACTCACTCACACACACACCAAGACATACTTACCCAGTACTCACTCTCACCCAGATTTTTCCCAACGCCATCATCGCAGTATCATCCTGTTCTACCGCAGCCCTTTCAGCATCTCTGTGTCAAGATGGAGGATCATTAGAGAAGGTTCCAGATTCATGTTTTCAGCTCGCGGATAACGACAGCCGCCTCGCTTGGCCCCCTCTCCGCCCCCTCCTCCATCGCACGTTTACTAGGTGCTACAAAGTGCACATACCCTCTCCTTTGTGTGTGCTCTATCTGTACTCTCACACCGAGCGTTCCTTGTGGTGGGTAGCCTTAAGAGGCGTGGTCCTGTAAGTGTTTACAAACCCCTAACCCCCATGCTCCCCCCCCCCCACACCCTCAATAAGCAGGCTCATGGCCGCAGCCAATGGCGGGAGCAGTAGTGCACTTCACGGTCCCAGGAGCACCCTTTGTTCTCTCCCTACACCACTCGTCCGGTTGCCAATGGAAACAACCTCCGCACGGTCGCATGCGGACCGGCGCTGAATGCTCTGGAGGCTGGGTTCTTTTTTTTTCTTTTCTTCTTCTTTCTAATCAAGTGTTCTTCTTTTTATTTATTGTTTTTTTTTTTTTCAGCAGCGCTGCTCACGGCCCCTCGTGTCTACCTCTGTGCCTGCCTCTCCCTCCTAACCTTCCTGTCTCCTCTCACCCGCGACGTGTTACAAACAGCACAGGACGTTCACCTGTTTTCGTTCCGCTCTGAAGGAGGTGAGGTCGTCCTCCTCCGGGTGCCTGTTGCCTTGGGTACGGTTATAATAAAGGAAACAGGGATCGCAGAACGTCCCGTCTGTCTCCATTAAGCGTGACGGAAGTCGATTCGGAAGGCTGAGGAATGTTTGACGGTTCTAGAATCAAAGGCAGAAAGGCGTGAACATGCGTATAGGTGGAGGGAGGAGACCGTCTGTTCAAACAGGAAGTTCTCCTACGTTTATAAAGTCCACATAGTGTGTATCTTTCATGACCCCTCTGTATGACCTCATGTATGATCGAACTGACCTCTCTTTTATGTGGTTACGTATGTGACTTGATTGAGTTGTGTTTCAGTCAACAGAGAGGGACCAGCGCAGTGTCTCTCTGTCAGCGTGACGACACAAGGAGAACAAGTGCAAGTTCCTACGTATGTAGAATATGTTTCAGCCAAACGTAGTGTCTGAAAGTGGAATTTTCTTTTGAAGAAAACTTTTCTATAATCAGTTGCTCGTACAGCATGAAAGGGGAAAGTTTGGAGGAGGATATGAGATGACATCACTTCCTCTTCTCAAGCACAGCTCTCAACTCAGACTTGAGAAAGAGACCATGTTTTAACACCTCTCTTTCCAAAGTGCACTTTTTTACAACAAGACTTTCTCACTTTTTCTTGTTGTCTTCTTTTTTTCCCCTCCCTGTCAGAGACAAAAAAGAAAGGTGCTGATTCTCTTATATTTATAACTGCCATGGCTGCTGCGATGTGTCACGGCTCCAGACGAGGAGAACGAGCCGTTTTCTCACCTTGGCTCTCATGGTTATGCACAGGCAGACCTCGGAGAGGACAGTGTGAGGAGCTAATAGAGAGAGCGAAGGCCTGGAGTGCCATGCTGGTTTAGGTGTGATCGCTCCGAGCCGCCTGATTGCAATGGAACACCGTGGAAGGTTCTGAGACTCCAAAGCCAGTTAGACGACAGCGTGTAGGTTTATCAGCTTTATGGTCGACAGAGATGGTGTCTCAACAGACCTTTGAAATCCTACTGTGTGTATGAAACTGAGTAGTTCTCTTCAGATTTCTTCGGCTTCACACTTCATTTTAGTCTGACAGTTGCTCTCTGACTTGATCTCAACCAATCGGTTGTGCTGCCTCGACTCTACCTATAGATTCAGTATGATTACAGGGCAGCAGATCGGCCAAACCGTCTAAAATCATGTGCAGGTGACAACGTCATAAATTAAATGAGTTTTTGGAAGACTAAGTCCAAACTCAAACCTTAATTCAAAAAGAGAAAATGTATATTATTTTTGGTTTGTAAAATGGATTGTCTAGATTGAAAAGGCTTTATTTTTTTTATTGAATTTTTTCGCTTTGAAAAATAGCCGTGCTGTGGTGGGGTTCTGGCAGGGGAGTCCTGATTTTTAAAGTCATTGCCTGGATAAAACCTGTTCTGCATTACCTAAATGAATTCTTTAATGGGGAGCAGGTTGGCGGGAGAAAGCCAGACACACAAGGGAACAAGTATACAGCCAAAGTAGATGGATATAAACTGAGGCAGGCAGGGAGGCAGGGAGGCAGGGAGGCAGGACTGTTCTCTCTCCTCAGCATCTTAGCATTGTAATGTAGTTACTTAGCAGACACTTCTACCCAGAGTGGCGTCCAATTCAGGAGGATTTGAATCTGCGACCTTGTGATCTCTAGTCAAATGCTCTCACCACCAAGCTATGTACACAAACCGTAGAAAAGCACTGTTTTAATTATCCTAACACTAACTGGTGCGCTGTGGGTCGGGTCTGGAGCAGGACTGACTACAAACTAAAGTCAGCAAGAAAATCCATTTTAAATGAGGTCCGACAGAAGGAGGAGTGATGATTATTGAACACAAACATGACAGACATCAACAGATTAGCTTGTATAGTTTTTGGTTGTGGTTCTAGCATAATGTTGATTGCATTTGTTGGTGTTCAGAATCAGAATAAAACCACAAAGGATGGCTTTAATCCATACATCTTTGTCAATAGATCTCTGCACCACACATGTATTGCAGTGACGTGAAAAATACTTGTCAATATCGGTTTTACATGAATGCCAATAGCACTTGAGGGGAGAGTTAGCATTGATTAGCCACAAGTCATTTATAGGTTTATTGAACATGACTAGCACACCATTGTGTTGTGCATGTATGTGGTGAGGGGGAGCCTTTTGGCTCAGATGTATATAGCTTTGTGGTTAGAGCACTTGACTACAGATTCAAGGTTCAAATCCTGATTGTAACGTGCGTCGCTTTGGATAAAAAGCGTCTGCTAAATAAACATATTATTTGTGTTTGTGTGAAAGCTCTGAACAGATGAATGAACTGGGTTAATGTATTCTCTGACAAGGGAGGTGAGGAGGGGAAGTCAGACTGTTTGTAGGCAGGTGCTAACAAACAGCTTCACTCAGGAGGACTCATCCTCAGGGGAAGGGCTCATCTCTGAAGCCTTCGTTCACTCCCTTCATCAGTCTCTTCTTCGTCTTTTACTTGCTTTTTTGTGTCACTCCCAGAGTCAAACAGCCTCCCACAGTCTTTTCATATTGTCTGTGCGTCTGTATCAAGCTGTTGCATCATCAGAGGTTGTTCTGAGCAACCCACAGGAAACATTTCATCTGGAGTAGATTTTACTAGACTGTGGATTGTACCATTGTAGGGCTTACAACAAGGGGCCCGCCTTGAACCTTTGACATTTCGGCATCACTATCGACAGTACAGTCCACCTCTCTTGACCTACGAGTGGTTTGTTCCAGAGCGTCCGAGCACCTTGTTGCATGCGGTGATGCAGGGTTATTGACCTACCTGTCAACAACCACCGTCTTCGTAGCCGAGTTTAATTGCCCTAATAGTGCTTTCTGACAGTCCTCTCATGTCTCTGTTGCCACCACAGGCCAGCCCGGTGACAGACATGACAGCCAGACACTGCAGGCCATGTCCCTCTCTCAGACACGTATCACATGACCCTCTTGGTCACATATCACATGACCCTCGAGAAACAGTGACAGCAGCGTGGCACGAACGCAATTACCTAAAGTGCAACTACACTGAGGTAAATTACAGGGTTGATTAGAAATCACAAATGTACCTATGTATACATTACGCCGCCTTGTTGATGGTGCTTGATTAGAGTACTTATCGTTCTAGTGAGAGTTGTGGTCAATTAAATTGATACTCCAAATACCAAAACTTAATTTTCATCACAGTATGGGAGAGATTTTCTCCGTAAGCCCTTTAAGCTTGGTTAAAGCTAGCCTCGTATCCGTTTGTGTCGTACGTCTTCTGACTAATCCCTACAGTATGTGTGTAGTGTCACCGTCAGCCATATACCCTCCTTCCTTTCCAAGACATTTAGTTATCAAGTCATTCTTCCTTCAAGAGCATATAATTGCAAATATAATAATAATTTGGTAATGCCTTCCAAGACATAGTTAGCATCGGGGCTCATTTACTAAACTCTCAACCATTAGATATGTACAAAGAAAAATGCTTTGGCCCTGAAATATGTTGACTTTAAAACTGAAAGGCGAGCGTTACTTATTTGCAGTGCTTTGATTTCAGTTTTTCATGCCTTTCATGTTTCAGCATGGTTAGATAATTAATTTCCTTTGCAGCTTTTTGGCCGGTTATGTGAATTGTGTGAGTGTGTCCGTGTATTTAGGAGTATGTGTGTACACACACACGTGCGAGGGTTTGCATAAACCCTTCATGCCCTCTGATTTCGTCAAGGTCTCGAGGAAACCAGATTCCTGTTATGAAGGAAAATCAATAAGTTTGTAGCTGTAAACAGTATAGGAGGCCTTGCGTGTTCGTTTACGGATTTGTGACAGACGCAGTAAACAAGTGAGGCTGATCATCTCTTTGTTATGCTGTTTGCTCACCGAGCCACCGTTTGACCTTGGAGTTGGATTTAAATGGCTGATTAAAAGAGTGGCATTTAACAAACACACAGACATTATTACAATACATGCTTTCTCCTACAGCATGCATGCTATCACACACACATTCTCACACAAAAGCATGCACGCTTTCCCCCATACACACACACACACACACACTCACACACAGATGTTTACAAGCTTAGCCGAATCAAATCAAAATGTATTTGTATAGCTCTTTTTACAAGCAATGTCACAGAGGGCTTCACATACGCCCATAGAACTGCCCGTCAACCAACCTAAACCCTCAAGGAATACAAGGAAAAACTCCAAGAAAAAGTCACTAGAGGAGAAAAAAATGGAAGGAATGCGTGCTAACACACATTTATTATTGTATCAAGTTCATCTAGCCGGACTGTTGACTCACTGTAAGCAATCAGTCTATTATTCTTTTCTCATTAGACCCGTCCATGTCAATAGGATTAACATGCAAATGTCCTGTTCCAGTGTTCAGAGATAATAGAGCGTACATGGACACCGCTGATTAGAAACTGCATCAGCAACAAAGGGCTGATCTCACCCTCTTTCAGAAGTCACTCGTTCTGTCCATCACGTCCAAACGTGCAGTGACCACAGAGGAACCGCCGCGGTGCTGGACGGGTTCCGCGTGCGGCTGGTTGGTGACGGCGCGAGCCATCGCATGTCTCACCGGGACGTGGAACCCTGCCGTGGAACCCTGCCGTGGAACCCTGCCGTGGGAACCCTGACTGTGGAACCCTGACGTGGAACCCTGCCGCGAGAGCGGGACTGGGATGGGAACTGAAGCGTTCTGAGGACCACCTGGGCAACGAGTCTGCTGGAGTACAGGCAGCGGCGTGACAGACTGTGTAATACTTTCCACTTTGAGTGGACTTTGTGGAGTGGGTTGGACAGTGTGTGTGTGTGTGTGTGGGGGGGGGGGGGGGGAACCATGTGTGTGTGTCTTTACAGAGTGGGAGATGTTTGAGTGTGTTGTGTGGTCGCCAATACTACACATGCCACACACATGCTCTACAGGAGGACGTTCCATTGAAATCCATTGAACAATAGCATGGGGATACATTTCCAATATGGCGGAGAAGAATTCTACCCAGAGTGGAGTGAGAGGAGGGCATGGTGGTAATCCACAGTGATAACAGAGAAGTCATTTAAAAGACACACAAAAGTGAATGGAAAGCCTGATCCTCATCCATATGTAAAACTGCAGGATGGCAGAGATACGACACTGAGCTGCCATACCTGCCCATGTGCACTGAGGGAATAGGGATTACTGTACTGTGTGTGTGTGGGTGTGTGTGTGTGTGTGTGTGTGTGTGTGGGTGTGTGTGTGTGTGTGTGTGTGTGTGAAAGAGAGAGAGAGAGAGAGAGAGAGAGGGACAGAGAGGGTCCTGTTGGGGTGTGTGCGTAGGTTTGTGTGTGTGAGAGAGAGAGATAAAGAGAGAGACAAAAAAATATATAAAGCAAGTTTATTAGGGTGTGTGTGAGTGTATGTGTGTTTGTGTGAGAAAGAGAGGAAAAGAGAAAAAGAGTGTGTGTGCTTGTCTTGTTAGGGTGTGTATGTGTGTGTGTCCAAGAACTCTTCATGCATGGGAAGTCGGCTCCAATCAGTAGTGTATTACTGTGTCCAGACTTTTCCACTGGGATCCAGGACTCCCATCAGAAGTGTTACTGGACTGGACTAGCTGGGTTCAGCTTCACTGCCATGACTCACCCTCCATGGGGGGGCTCTGACACACACACAAGAGGTCAGGGCCCAGGTGAACATTACAGACTACTGTCTAAAACAGTCACGGTGTAAACACTCAAGCTCGACACACACACGGAACTGCACCCATAATTGTCCACGACACCGATCTATATACCATTCGCTCAGTGTGCGAAGCCAGGCGCATTGGGACCTAACACTGACCATGTGTGTTTGGTGTGGGCAAGAGGATCCAGCTGGAGGGAGTTTGGTTGTTCCGTCAGCTCTGCCCCCCCCCCCCCCCCCCCCGCAGGGTCCCCTGGAGGCCCAGGAGGAGACACAGTCCCCAACGGAAAAAGTGGAGGGAGAGAGGGAGGGAGGGAGAGAGGGAGGGAGAGAGAGAGAGAGGGAAAAGGGGAGGGAGGCAGGGAGGGAGAGAGGGAAAAAGAGGGAGGGAGAGGGAGAGAGGGAGGGATGGGAAGGCAATGCGTGGAATTTGTGGCCGTCTTCAGACTATGAAGGTTGTAGGATGTCTGTGAAAACACAAGATGAAACAGACAGAGAGAGAGAGCGTGGAAACAGAGAGGGATTGTAAACAGAGATAGAAAGAGAGAAATAGCAAGTGAGAGAGAGTAAACAGAGAGAGAGAGAAAGAGAGAAAGAGAGAAAGACAACAGAAGGAGAGAGAAAGTGTGTGTACTTCAAGACCGACGATCCAAACTGCTCTCCGCCTTGGAGTATGTTGTTGGCGATGGATGGCTGTTGTCATGGTTACTGATGGATGCTGATGTCTCTTTTCTGACTCATCCTCATCATGAGATGAACACATAAGTGTATGTGTGTTGTATGTGTGTGTGTGAGTGTGTGTGTCATGACAGTAAAAGGATTTTCATGGAAGTAACAAGGAAGTGAAAGACTTATAAATGCCACGTAAGAGGCAGGATGGAGTGAGAGCAGATAAAAGGAGAGATATAGATAGATGATGAACGAGGAAATTGACAAAGCTAATCAGTGTGTCACTGCATCCGGCTATCAAACGTACCATCCTCCTTCCTCTCTCTCTCTCTCTCTCTCTCTCTCTCTCTCTCTCTCTCTCTCTCTCTCAGACACACACAACCAGCGTGCATAGACACCTCATCAGTGATTCACTCTGTCTTTCTCACGTATAAAAGACTGACACTCACAACCGCAGACACACACACTTTCACACACACACTTTTAATCACACACAGACACACGCAGATCTTGTAAAAAAAAAAAAAAAAGAATTAAAAAAAGTGTTTGCTTAGCAGCGTGGCGGCGGCGCTCCTTCCTGTCACCCTCGCTGAAAGGCTCTCGTCACGCTAGCACGTGAGTCAGTCCGCCGCGATGCGCACGCTCGCCTCTAATTGAGCATTGCCACCTCTGCTCCCAACCAATTACACGGCGTACATAAATTGCAGCCCATTTCACATTAGCAAGGGTACCTGTAAAACGCTTGTGAGATTCAGAAATGCATTCTCTTCGCCAAGGCATTGCTAAACAGCTCTGTGGTTCATGTGCCTCACAGACAGCAATTTTGGTGCCTGCAGACAATCTCTTTTGTTATGTATGAAGATGTCATTTAAGCCTTAGTTTAACGGACTCCAACTCGGCACCATAAAGACTTGTGTTGGTATTCTGTGCGGCGTGTTTCAGAAGGGCGTGGTGGAGGGGGGGATATGACTCGGCTAAACTCCATGCTTGTTGTCCGTGGGCGTGTTGTATGGTGTTTGTTGTATGGAGTGTGAGGGTGAATTCATGTTTTCTAAGGACTGTGTCCCAAGCATGAATCGCAATTGGCTTTCCCTGAAAGCCATAACGACTCGAGGGGAGATCAGCCGTTGACTGACTGAATGATTTTGGATGCCACGGCGCCAGGTACTAGAGAGCCCTGGAGAACGGCCACATGGCTGAATCTCCTGTGACTCCCCTCAGCTTTCTTAGGCTTAGTTCTGAGATGGTTATCTACTCAATACAAAGCATACAGTGACCTCATCATAACGTCCTCGAGGTTAGTTGAACTCCATGGATGTTGTGTGTATATTTGAAACACCCCCCCCCCCCCCCCCCCCCCCCCGAGAGATAAGGGCCGAAGACCAAAGTGGTGATATTGTGAAACAGTGGAAAGCCGCACAGACAGAGAAAGACAGAGAGGAAGAAGAAAGACGATCTGACAGTCTGTGAGGAACCGTAACGATGTCACAATCACATTCCAAACTTCAATCAGTGGTTTGATACGGGTCAGTCTGAATGAGGTTAGTCACAGGCAGTTTGGGAAGTGAGCAAATTCTTTTCCACTTTGTACGTGAATGACTCACTTCTGAGGTCACTTTGTATACAGTACAAATATGTGCCCCTTGAGCTACTGGATCATACTGGGAAATGTAAGATAATCCTCCTTCTAAAGGAGACAGCCTACACTTTGTCTTGTGTTGATAACATAGCCACACTTGGGAAACTATTCATCAAAACAAGACTTTAAGAGTAATGGAATAGTGAACAGACGTATTCACACACCATCTCAGCTTAGTCCTAAAACATCTGCTACGTCTCTATGAACCTGAGCAGAGCGGAATGTATTCATGCATAGGCATGTGTGCAGTCCATTTATCATAAACAATATGGTGGTCTGTCCAGCGTGCAAGGGAGGAATATGAAGACCCACAGTCTCAGGAGAAAAATGCAACTCAAAAAGATATTCTTTATGTCACCACGATGTAATGTGTGTTCAAAAGGTCAGCATTTCTAATTAGAGGATGGACAGAGATCTACTTCCTTTGAGTGGAAAGAGAGAAAAACAGAGGGGGAGAGAGAGAGAGAAAGAGGGAGAGAGAGGGAGAAAGAGAGAGGGAGAAAGAGAGAGTGAGAAAGAGAGAGGGAGGGAGGGAGAGAGAGGGAGAGAGAGAGAGAAAGAGGGAGAAAGAGAGAGGGAGGGAGAGAGAGAAAAAACACGTAGATGACAGGAATTTTATAATAATGGGGAGTCCAAGCCAAAACTGCAGAGTAGGTTCATTAAGCCAGATAGATATGGCTGCTTCTGTGTTCCTTTGGCTTTTAACAGTCATTCCTTAATGGGAATTACCTCGTTTCCTCGATGCCTCTCATGTCTGGGCTGTCGAGTCGCAGGTTTTGTGCTCACCTCAGCAGAACAGGACCAAGAGAAAACAGGAGGAAGCGCTTATATCTGGAACAATATTTAACGGCTGGTCGAGGGTTGTGGGGGAGCGATGAGCTGGATTGGTAAATAACAATAATTATTCACTGTCTACTACACTACGGTACCTTAATGGAGTTCTTGCATTTTGTGTTTTAACTGCGTGTTCACACACATTTGTGTTTACGCACGTCTGAATTGTCTGTGTGTGTGTCCATCTCTGTGTCTCTGTGTGATTGTGTACGTGTGTAAGAGGTCAGTGTAAAGGTGATCTACAGCTGAAAGGGTCTGTGTGATTGTTGTCCTTTTACCCTCAAAAGACGAAGTGTCACGGTACTCATTTGGATGAGGAATGTGAGTCCACAGTGGGAAAATGAATCATCACTGTTGTTTTGTCTCCCTCGAGTTTGATTATTGGAAGTTAGATGTTAGTTAAGGAAGAGCAAAAACTAAGACTAGAATGCCGAACTAAATGAAAAAGATATTGTAGATATTGTAGAAGATATAAGTATTGGAGACTCAAATATGGTGGGTTAGGTTCACCAAAAAGTACATTAAACACCCATAGACACACACTGCACACACACACACACACTGTACATAAACACATGTACAAACGATGTACAACCTTATCCGCAGACACAAATGTGCACTCGTGGACACACACATACAATATTATTTCAGAACTCATCTAGTTTTAAGCGTCTTCTTCCCCCATCCCAAGTGTGAGAAATCCCAGCGATTGCGCTATTCATCATGTTTACTGTACGTGTCAAATGTTCTGTGTCTTCCAAAGTGAGCAAACAGTCCCATAATTCAAATCCGCCTGTGCTTGTAGAGAGCTTTGGTTTTTTAATGCAGTTCTTATTTCATCTGAGAGATCGAGGGAGAGACACGAGGGAGACACAGTAGGAGAGAGAAGCGGAGGGAGAGGGAGTGAAGAGGCGAGAGAAGGAAACAAGACAGAGGGAGCCCACAGGAGAACTGTTGGCTCATTACACTCTCTCCCCTCCACCTGACTCTCTCTCTCTCTCTCCTCTATCTCTACTCTCTCTCTCTCTCCACCTCTCTCTCTCCCCTCTCTCTCTCACCCCTCTCTCTCTCTCCCTCTCTCTCTCTATCTCTCTCTCTCCCTCTCTCTCCTCTCTCTCTCTCTCTCTCTCTCTCTCTCTCTCTCCCTCCCTCTCTCTCTCTCTCTCTCGTCTCTCTCCCCCTCCCTCTCTCTCTCTCTCTCTCTCTCTCTCCCTCTCCCTCTCCCTCTCCCTCTCCTCTCTCTCTCTCTCTCTCTCTGTCCTCTCCCTATCTCTCTCTCTCTCTCTCTCCCCCTCTCCCTCTCTCTCCCCTCTCCCTCTCTTCCCTCTCCTCTCTCTCTCCCTCTCTCTCTCTCTCTCTCCTCTCCTCTCTCTCTCTCTCTCTCCTCTCTCTCTCTCTCTCTCTCCCCTCTCTCCCTCTCTCCCCTCTCTCCCTCTCTCTCTATCTCTCTCTCTCTCCCCTCTTCAAAGATAGGCTAGAATTACAGCTCGTACAGGCAACCTCACAACACATCCATAATGAATGAAGGACCGGTATAATGACGGTGTCCTCTCTGAGACCAGACCCCCACCCGCCCCCTGCTCCTCTCTGCTTCGCGCCCAGACCTGGGTCTCCGTATACGGGCTAATGATGTCACCCTTGGCTCCTGGGGCCATGGAGATGCCCCATTCACTGTTAGCTTTAATTATTCATATGATAAATGTTCCGGACGATGATATATAACGCACAGGCTCGGGTGAGATGCTCCAACTGGCATGCTTCACTGGGTCGTAAACAGGAGTAAGAAGTGGCAGAGAGAGAGAGAGAGAGAGAGAGAGAGAGGGATGGAGAGAGAGAGAGAGGGATGGAGAGAGAGAGAGAGATGGAGAGAAAGAGAGAGAGGGAGAGAGAAAAACGAAAGTGAGAGTGAAAAGGAGAGAGAAAAGTACAGCTAGAGAAAGAGAGACAGAGAGAGAGAGAGAGAGAGAGAGAGAGAGAGAGAGAGAGAGACAGAGACAGAGATAGAGAGACAGAGGGGAACATATATCACTCTAATGGCTGAGGACCTGTCATCTCTCTTATTTAGAGGACATCCAGACCAGTGACCTGCTAGCACCGTTAGCAACCCATGACTGATAGTCCTCTGAGATGAGAGGCCCTGACGTTAGCACAGGGGCTAATGCCCACAGGACCGAGTGCCCGTCCACAGGGCGTTATCTTGACTCCCAAGGCTAGGCCACATCACACTCGCCTCTGCACCTGACCAACTGCCACTGTACTGATGTTGCTCTCCGTGTTAGCGAAAACCCATCAATCGCTAACGACCCGTGTCCATTCCTCTTTATCATCGGGCTTTTCCTGAGGACTACTGAAACATCTTCATCTTGGGGGCCTTGCTGTGCGAGGGCTGCAGGTGCTGTGTAAATGAGATTACACAGCTGCTTATTTCCTCAGAAGAGCGTCTTGTAGCAGAGGGCACATCAGAGGAATCCTTATTGACTGATTGGACAGGTTAACAGGTCGTCGTCACGCCGACGCCAGATTGTCAGTCAGTCTCCACCGAGGGACTTGTATAATGAGGTTTTGATTTGACTTACTTAGTCAAATCCAAGCTAGCTACATTTAGCATGTTTACTCGGCTTAGCGTTGACTTGGTGTGAGCACGGGAGTCAGGTGGCTGAGCGGTTAGGGAATCGGGCTAGTAATCAGAAGGTTGCTGGTTAGATTCTCCGGGCTTGCAAAATGATGGTGTGTCCTTGGGCAAGGCACTTCACCCTACTTGCCTCGGGGGAATGTCCCTGTACTTACTGTAAGTCTCGCTGGATAAGAGTGTCTGCTAAATGACTAAATGTAAATGTAAGTGATGCTTGTGTTTCACTTTGAAAGACAGTTTGAAGATGCAGCTTAACATTCAAGGCTTCATTTTTCACGTCAAGTTGGGTTTATTAGCAGCATTACTCCTGAAAGACCTCCAAGCCACAACAAAGCTAAATAAAATAACTCTAAAATCCGGCAACATTATATTAATACGACAGTTGGCCAAACAAGGAGGAACGCCACAAAAAGGAGACAAAACAATCTCTCCGCCGTGTCCTGTTCACACTTCTAATTTCTGATTGATTCTCGGAGGGTCACCATCAGGCCACAACAGCTGTTCGGTGACCTTTCTTTTTCACTTCTCCCGTGATGATAAATGCGCTAGGCAGCAGGACCTGATGACCCCAGATCCTTCCAACACACAAACACGATTGCGCCAAACATGCTTCTACAGCGACTCTCAAAGGATGTAGCCTTGGGGGAAATTAAGGCAGTGGTGCAAATCACTGTCTTGTCCCCATGTCCGTAACAGGTGTGTGTCTGTGTGAGTGTGTGTGTGTGTGTGTCCATGCGCTCCAGTGAAGCAGCTTAGTTCATGTTTGCCTCCATCAGAAAGGCCAATATCATCCCATGTATGCCTGCAGAAACCAAAGTCAAACTATCACCTTAGCGAATGCCGTTGAAACAATGCCTGTTTCACTCAGGGGAAATACCCATGGCAATCATATTGGATGAGAGCTATATGACGATGCAATAGCTTCTGCTTCAGAAGTCTGCAGACATCAGGATCAAATAAACCTCAGGTGAAAGGAAACATGCTAGATCCATCCTGTAGAGGATAATTCAACCTGCACTGTCAGATACCTTACCTCTCACTGTCAGGGACTACTTAAACTCTTTATTTTCCCTTTAACAGCTGAACGCACATCTGTTAAATGGTGGGCTATGGACGAGAAGAAAACAGTTGTCCATATTCCAATACTGAGTCAAATGTTTGTCCCTGCGGTAGCTGTGTCTTCTGTTCAGTGTGACCGCTCAGAGGGTGTAGGGTGTAGAGGATGTAGAGGGTGTAGAGGGTGTAGAGGGTGTAGAGGGTGTAGAGGGTGTAGAGGGTGTAGAGGGTGTAGAGGGTGTAGAGGGATGTAGAGGGTGTAGAGGGTGTAGAGGGTGTAGAGGGTGTAGAGGGTGTAGAGGGTGTAGAGGGTGTAGAGGGTGTAGAGGGTGTAGAGGGTGTAGAGGGTGTAGAGGGTGTAGAGGGTGTAGAGGGTGTAGAGGGTGTAGAGGGTGTAGAGGGTGTAGAGGGTGTAGGGGGTGTAGAGGGTGTAGAGGTGTAGAGGGTGTAGAGGGTGTAGAGGGTGTGTAGAGGGTGTAGAGGGTGTAGAGGGTGTAGAGGGTGTAGGGTGTAGAGGGTGTAGAGGGTGTAGGGTGTAGAGGGTGTAGGTGTAGAGGGTGTAGAGGGTGTAGAGGGTGTAGAGGGTGTAGAGGGTGTAGAGGTGTAGGGTGTAGAGGGTGTAGGGTGTAGAGGGTGTAGAGGGTGTAGAGGGTGTAGAGGGTGTAGAGGGTGTAGGGTGTGCTCAAGAGGTGACCATGAGCATGAGCCCCGACATCACCTCCCCCCACCCCACACACACACGTGTGTGTGGAGTGTGTAGGTGTCCGTGCATGTGTATGTGCGAGTGTTTGTGTCTGAGTGTGTGTTTGTTGGTGTGCCAGTCTGTGTTTGTGTGCGTGTGAGTTTGTGAGTGTGTGTGTCCTTCCGTGTGTGTGTGTGTGTGATAACAGAGGGTCCTCGTGGTCCCTGCTTGCAGCTGCATGTTCCCGTTCACTAACACCATGCATACTTCATGGCTACTTCATGGCTACTTCATACTTCATTGGCGGCTACCAAACTTGAGAACCGTGTCTCACACAAGAAGGAAAACAATCTGCTGCCTTTGACTGTGTCCTCCTCGTCGTTGTTTAGAGTCGAGTGTTGTCCGAGAACGCCGCAGATGGATGAGAGCGCACATGTGCTTGACGGCTTCACCCAGACACACACACACACACACAAACACTTATCCAAACAGGCAAACAGGCAAAGCAGTGAGTGAGAGACTCTTGTCATCCATGCTCTCGGGTGGGAGAGAGGGAAGGCGTTCTTGAACCCTGAGGTGGCAAGCTCTCTCTTCCTAGTCTGAGAGGAAGTCGAAAGAATGAAAGAAAGAAAGAAAGAAAGAGCCTGTTGAATTATTGAAAAGCATCCGCAGAAGAAGAAGGAGGAAGTAGGTGGGGGGGCCTGTGGGGGGCACATTTCAATACCAAAGGAAAACAGTGTCGATAAATGGCACCTATCTATCTCCCACAAGAGGATGTTTGTCAGACAGCCCATTATTCCCATAATGCACCTTGACTTTCCTTTCTCTTTCACCCACCCCCCCCCCTCTCCCCTCCCTTGTTGCTCCCCACCACCCTTAAACCCTGTGTCGATGAGGCACCAACAGGAATTGATTGGTACGGTGTCTATCATCCGCTTGGGCCTTGATTGGACTTGTTGTTCTAATCAAAAGGCAGATAATAAGATCAGTCATCTGAGAAGCCGGTGAACCTCCCTCCCTCCCTCTGCCTAAGCTGAGGTGATTCTTTTGCTGGCATTTCCGGTAGCAGCGTACAATGAGCAGAGTTTAAACAAAGCTGTTTTAAACTCTGTAAAACAGTACTCATGTGTAATTATCTTTCTTGTGGCCCAGAAGGTGATGGTATTGTGTAGTATGACACATTGCACTGATACCCATTTCATTCCAAATATATTACAAGCAAACGAGGAGCCAGAGATGAACGAGAGCGAAAAACAAGACGTCTTATTCAGGCCCGGAACCGAGATGTCTCCGTCCAGCAAAGATTCCCAAACACGCCCCGTCATGGGAGGAGAGAACACAGGGTGAGCAGAGGGGAGACACGCTGAGTCGCTTCTCTTCTTCCTTCCCTCTTTCATCTTCTTTTCCCTTTCCTTTATTTTCCCTCTCTGTCGTGGTTTGGCTAATCTTCACAGCGTCGGGGGTGACAGGGGACGAGGCCGAGGCCTCGCCCGGGGTGAGGGGACTCCAGAAAGGGGGTCGAGGCCAGAGTACGCCCCCTCCAGCGCCTCACCTCCCTTGAAGGATGGATCCGCAACCGGCTTCCTGAGTGCTTCCAAAATAAGTCCCCTCGTTCACTTCCTGTGCATAATTGTCCCCAGCTGTAACAGGGGATAAATAGGGCCGTGGGGAGATGCGATTTGTGATTTCTGAGAGAGAGTGAAAAAGGGAAAATTGGTAGCAGGCCACAGAAATTAGCATTCTTTTGGCTTAAGAACACATTAAACATTAAATAGCTGCAAAATCCCTAAGTATGGGGTCTGGGGAGGGAGGGTATGGTGGGTGAGCGCAGGGTAGGAGGTGAAGATCAGAGCTTCTGTACCCTTTGTTTGGGGGTTTGGTTCGACTGACTCCTGCTGTGTCATGCGCTAGAGACGGGGGGTCATCCATTATTGATGAGTGTTTATGTGCCCAGGCTGCCTCATTGGCTTTCTCTTATCAGCTTTCATGTCTCTGTTACGCTACACCATGCGGGCAAATACAACCCCTCACTCTGACACACACACTGGCCAACACACACACACTGGCCCTCACACACACACACACACACACTGGCCCTCACACACACACTGGCCCTCACACACACACATTGAAGCATGCATGCAAATGCAAGCATGTACTGTAGACATTCAAGGGGGATTTTTTTCATAATCTCATCGGGGGGGCTTTGATCTCACGGACATTCGCACTTTACTAGACAGTGCTGCAAAGCTGTTGCCTTAAAATTATGTAAGACTTCTCTGTGAAATGAACGGAAAAATGACGAAAAATACTGCAAACCCCAGAACCGAAAAATCCCCTGCCGTAAGAAAGTATGTGTTTAATCACTGCTGGACTCAAAGACCGTTTCAGTCACAGTTCCAAGCCTGTGTGCTCTCTGCCACTTTCCTGCTCCGATGGTGTGGGCTCTGCTTCCTGAGCTAGCGCCGGGCGGAAGCATGATCCTAGCTTCCACCGTTCCAGCAGGTCCTCATCAAAATGGAGGATTACCTTCCCATAATCCTGCTGTGTTCAGTGGGACGCTGGCCCTCTCTCGGCCCAGCAGGACAGGGGTATGGAGGCCGGCTCAGTCCAGCCCTCTCGCTCTCCGCCTGACGGGGAGCCAGGCGAGAACGTGGAGCCCATCCAAAGACCACAATCCACCCCAGCTGGGGCCTCCATGTGCCCCCTGCTTCTGAGGGAGAACCCGCTGATGCTCAGTCACCGTGGTGTCTGTCACCATGGTGTCTGTCACCATGGAGTCTGAGCTGGGAGGGTTTTTTGTTGTTGTCGACGTGCGTATTTAGGGTTTTTAATGTTTTCAAGATGGAGGTAGAAAGATGCACCCCACAGGCAAAACAGATGTTTCCAAACACGTGCACTGTAACTTTAGTAATGACCCATTGTAGACATGGAAGGGGATCACAATGGGGGGGCAGTGAAAGGCTTAGACCGCAGTCAATGCGTGCTGAATCTTTAGTGTTGGTCATGAGAGCTTCTTCAGAAAACTGTGTGTGAACTTAGAGACCGTGTTCCAGACGCTCACATTTGGGCTGACATGCTGGAAGAAGCAATGTGACAACCTCAATCTGTTTCAAAAAGCTGCCAGGGCCTCCTAAAAACGATTTAAACACACACTTGCAGTGTCACACCACTCGTGTTTCCATGTGTCCCAAGGGCTGTACTCGGTTTGTGACAGATGCTAATTAGTTACAACTCTGTGAACGGAGACAAATATAAAATCTCCTTCAGTCACCGTGGCGGAGACTCCTCTCGAGCCTCACGACCAAAGGAAGTTTGTGTTCCCGAAACCAGCACTCGTTCCCTCCCTTCATCTCAGTGGAGTCTTCAGCGAGAGCCAGCCTGCAAACCGTGGACGACGTGACAGACTACCTGTCATCGTCACGCGGGATTGGCGTGATTTAATTAATTGTAGCTGCGAGAAAGAACTCGCCGAAAACTCGCCTCGAGGATTGAACTTTGGAGAGGCGCGATATTTATTCTGCCGTGAACTGAATCGTCAATGTGTCTTTCCTCCTACTGACGAAGCGACTTGTAAGAAGAAGAAAAAATAAAAAAGTAACCTAAGGATTTCCGCTCTACCCTCTGAGCGCTGACCCTCTCATCAGCCGAGGCTAAAATCACATTAGCGGGCTCTTAGTCAATCACACGCCAATCTCACACTCATTACTCTGCTTTCAAAGCTGTAACCTTCAGCAAACCTCTCTCACTGCGATTTTGGTGGATCTTTTTTTTATTTGCATTGTCAGCAAGCGAGTCAGTTGTTCAAACCCATCCGCCACAGCCTAACTTGATTTACTTCAACTCCTTTGAGACTTTCAATCACAAAGTGCTCTGAGGTAGAAAAGCCTGGATGTTTTTTGTTTTTTTTTGCTGCAGAAACGTCAGGAAGACTTGATGTGAATAGTGAACCCACATTTAAAACTGTGAAGACTGCAAAAAAGACTGCAAAAAAAAATAAACTTTCAAAATCTTTAGATTCATTTTAGTTTTGTTTTTGATATCTTTGAATTTGCCAGTTAGTGTCACTTGAGTGTTCTAACTTTGCTTCTGAAGCCTTTTAGGCAGTTCTGCAGCAGGTCTCAGTCAATAAGACTCAATCCCTGTGATCTAAATGAGCTCAAATGAACTGTTTACCCGGCTTGCCTCTAACACTTCCATAGCTCTGCCGGTCAATACAGCTCCCTCTGTATGGATCAGCTCTTTCTACTCTGTGCCTGCCTGCCCACCTCAACCTACTACCTCTCCCCAGACTTTGGGGACCAGGAGGACCAGAAAGACTGAACCACTTATCTGAAATAATCTCTGACCATCCCAATCAATTCCTTCCCAGTGTGCCCCTATCTCCTAAGATGGCACCATACAGGTTTCTCCCATTGGGAGTCCTGTGTGATAATAGGCAGCTATTCGTGCTGCATCTTCTGTCTACGGAAGGCCACACAGAGATAATTCTTTGTATTAACGCAAGCACAAAGTGTACAGTGGTTATTGTGTTACTGGTATGAATCAACTGAGATTTTCTAAAGAGAATAGACCAGAACGGGCTGATCTATTGGGCCTTTGTGTTTTATTACATTTTTCAGTGGGTAGAGATTTAATGAAATCCCGAAGAGAAACATCTTTTGTGTGGTCTCCCTCCTCTCTCCGGGAGGACCACTTAAGCAATGAAGGGACGTTAGAGACGGTGGGACTGTCATTGTCGCCTCTGACAGCAGCCCTCTCTCAGTGTCACAAAGAGTCTCTCATTCCTGATAAGTGGCAGTGATTCACACAGGAAGGTGGTGGATTCCTTCAGCACGGAATTAACAAGAGGGCGTATGTTCGGATTTAATCCGATTCTCCACACTGAACCGTCTTGCATGTGTGAACAACCTTGTTGTTGAATGGCGCAGACACTGGCATTGTGTTTAATTTACTGAATCTACTGGCACAAACCTGTCTAGTATGATAATTCCTGCCGTGACTCACTACTGATGAGAATGAGTCATCATGCAGGAGTTCATTATGCATCATATAGCCTGGGGTTAAGGATGTACACTGTATCATGGTCCTATCTCTCTCTCTCTTTCTACTCCCCTCGCTCCCCTCTCTCTCTCTCTCCTCTCTCTCTCTCTCTCTCTCTTTCTCTGTTTCTCTGTCTCTGTTTCTCTCTCTCTGTGTTTCTCTCTGTCTCTCTGTCCTTGTCTTTCTCTCTATGTCTCTCTGTCTGTCTCTCCCTCTCTCTCTGTTTCTCTCTCTCTGTTTCTCTCTGTCTCTATCTCTCTCTCTCTCTCTGTCTCTCTCTCTCTCTCTGTTTCTCTCTCTCTATCTCTGTTTCTCTCTCTCTCTCTCTGTTTCTCTCTCTCTCTGTCTCTCTCTCTGTTTCTCTCTCTCTCTGTGTTTCTCTCTGTCTCTCTCCCCGACCTCTTTTCTTTCTCTCCTTCTATGTCCCCTGTCCACCAGCAGCTGTGTCAGTGTCCTCCAGGCTGTCACGGAGGTCTTTTCAACCTAGAGACCTCGCTACTGTACACTGTACCATTACCTTGGATGTCTGTCAGACTCCACAGGCCACACTTTCATGTGGATAACCACCTCAGCCTTCACCCAGACACACAATACCTACCTGTCACAGGACTGCTCCCCCCGGTTCAGCCGGCCTATTTAATGATTCAATTGATCTGGCAAAGCAGTTCCAATGACGCTTGAGTTTAAACACGTGCCGGGTTTCTCACTGTTTCCAAGGAGGCTGGAGCGCTCTCGCATGATGTACATTGATTAATGACCACGGTTTTTCCACCGGAGAGCCATCTCCCCTGCTTCTCACGAGTGGCTCCGACTGAATTAAGAGCGAGGACATGAGAATCATAATTGCATCCAATTCTGCTGCTCACTTGACTCATTTATATAAGTTATGCCCTAACATCGTTAAACCGTGTTGCACAAATCCATCTAAGACGGACTTGGGTTACGAGTGATGGTCTGGAACAGCTTCCAACTCGACGGAAACAATCATCCTTCCTTCTCCCCAAGAACTCATAACGATTGTCAAGTCTAGGATGTTAATCTCAGTTAGCGGTGATCAGTATGGCAGCGTGAGGTTGGGGGGGGCTGGGTCATGACTGTGGGGGCTTGGGAGTGAGTCCTTCGTGGCCCGAGGGTGGATCATGAATGTGGCTTCTGCATCTGGGCTTCGACCGACAGCCTGCTTGCTCACCCACGCTCTGCTTCCCAGCCGGCCCCGGAACATGAGCGTGCAAACAAGGTTACGCAAGAAGCGCTTAGCCCCTTGCTCGTGCAAAAGTAGGAACTATTTTCTGTAACGCAACCTAATGTGACTCACCACGATGTGTGTTGTTGTGGCACATGACCACTTTCCCAAACAAACCGACCTCGATTGTTTTGGGCGCCGTGTGCTCTAGAGCAGTGAGCGTGCATGCTATGCTCTCCTACGGGGAGACACAAGACTTGTGGGTGTGTGTGTGTGACGATTCTCTGCTGCGAGTTTTGAGCGTGTATTGGAAGTGACATGTTTGCGCCAGCAGCGAGCGTGAGGCTTTAGCTCACAACCCCCCCCCCCCCCCCCAGGTCTTTCCAAACATAGTCAGACTTATTGTGCACAAACATGCAGGCCCGTCCGGAGCAGGGGGCTCGCCTAAGTGGCGGAAGCAGGCAGCAAGGGGGTGAAGAGGGGCAGGCCAAATTGGAAGGGACAGCCAAAGATGGAGGCCAAAGATGGAGCCAAAGACGGGCTTGTTTCTCTTGTTTCTCTTGTTTCTCTTGTCCTCCTCCCCCAAAGGCCGAGGACTGGAGCTAAAGGGAGTCAGGTGGCTGAGCGGTGAGGGAGTCGGGCTAGTAATCTGAAGGTTACCGGTTCGATTCCCGGCTGCGCAAAATGACGTTGTGTCCTTGGGCAAGGCACTTCACCCTACTTGCCTCGGGGGGAATGTCCCTGTACTTACTGTAAGTTGCTCTGGATAAGAGTGTCTGCTAAATGACTAAATGTAAATGTAAACACACAGACACAGGAAGCAGAGATGTAGGTGGCCTCAGAGACACAGGAAGCAGAGATGTAGGTGGCCTCAGAGACACAGGAAGCAGAGATGTAGGTGGCCTCAGAGACACAGGAAGCAGAGATGTAGGTGGCCTCAGAGACACAGGAAGCAGAGATGTAGGTGGCCTCAGAGACACAGGAAGCAGAGATGTAGGTGGCCTCAGAGACACAGGAAGCAGAGATGTAGGTGGCCTCAGAGACACAGGAAGCAGAGATGTAGGTGGCCTCAGAGACACAGGAAGCAGAGATGTAGGTGGCCTCAGAGACACAGGAAGCAGAGATGTAGGTGGGCCTCGTCTCTCATCAGGTCCACTTGCAATGTCTGCGTTCTTTATATTCCTCGACTAAATGTCAGCGGGGCAATTTAGTTTGATGCGAGTCCGGATGATGTGACCAGGGAGTGATGTACATGCAGAGGTCGGGGTGCGTTCCACAGGGCGATCCAGGTACATATTCTGGTTACTTGAACATTCCACAGGTGTAGGGAACCCTACCTTTGATCCCCATGACCACAAGCTCTCGAAGGGTCTGTCATTGGCTCGTCATAATGTTCAAAGCTGAGCTTCATAGTCAGGATTGACCACTAGCCGTCAATCACCATTACTTATGCAATACCTTCACTCAAAAATGTGCTTTGTTCGTTGCAGGATTTGTACAGGAACTTTGCTTAAAGCATACATTGCCAGTCCTAGTCACATCTCATCTATACTGTACAGCTTTACTGAGACACAGGGACAGCCAGTGGGAAAGTTGTGTCCTCAAATACAATGGTTTTGAATTCTTTATTGACTGCATGATGAAGGTTGACCATAGAAAAGAAAAGGTCAAAAGTAGCTACATAGATGTCACATGGAGGAGCACACACACGCACACACACACACACACACACACACGCACACACACACACACAGGTAGAACATCTCTGTCTATCTCTCCTTCTGATCTCTTCCTCGCACACACACACACACACACACATAGACACACACACACACACAAGGTTTCACAAGCATGAACCATGCAGAGTACACAGCAGCTTCAATGCACTTGACTCTCATTCTCATCAAGGTTTCTGTAATTTGGGAAATGAAGCTGTAATTATCACACAAGGTGGTACTAAGGCCATGCAGAGAACAACTGAATCTGTGTAATAACTGTGTCTTATCACGTGCGAGTGTGTGTGTGTGTGTCACACGCATCGCAGTCGTGATGTATGTCAAACACACACAGACACTGCATCACTAAACGTGTATTTCCGTAGTGTATCTGCTTGTGTGTGTGTGTCTTCACACTAAATGGCAGCTCAATGTCAATGAATTGAGAGAGGTTGTGACTTGGCTCTCTGATTTGATGTGATGTTGTGCTTTATGAGTGTGTTTCTATCATGTGGAGATGGCCAGGCTTGCTGGACAGATGCCAAATAATGAGCACATTGCACTGACAAGCCATTCATCACAGCGCACGGCTATTAACATGCCATCATACACACGCGTGCAAACACACACACGTGCAAACACACACACGCTCACTCCGTCACATCACGCTCTCACAAACGCATTATTCTATGGAAGGCTGTTGGCACTATAAATACACAGAGCGCAGACCTGGCATCGCCGTGCCGATCCGTCATTCAGACGTCACATTTGTCATCCAGCATACAGAGGTCATGGAAGAGAGCCTCTAAACTTCCTATAGAAAATCATGAAGGGATATTCTCTCTAATTCAGGGGAGAGTGAGTGGGCCTGACAGATAATGGCCGTGGTGATGTGTTGATTGCCAAAAAGCCAGTGTCCCAGTCCACTGTGCAGTGAGGTTTTGAGGAACGCTTGCCAAAGACAAACAGTATGCTTCCACGTGATATCAGATGGCTTTCCACAGCACTGTGAGGATGCAGACGACAAAAAAATCCATAAACCGCACTTTGGAGACTCCCCCCCCCAGAGCCACACTGAAGTGAAAATATAGCTTTGGCAATGGATACGTCTAAAAAGAGAGGAAGGAATTCATATCTGTTTGTGTGGGTTCAATATCTTCTGCTACTCAGGCACACCCAGATGAGCCAAATCTCCAGGCAGAAACATCAGAGGAACTAAAGCTCAAATCTCATTATCAGGCTATGGCAATAGCTTGGACTCTTTCAGCTATATTGCTGGTGTCACGGTTGTTTTTACTGTAGCCTTTATACAGTGTTTTCCTCTTTTCACCTTATCTGCATCGTTTATTAGGGAGTCAGATGGCTGAGCGGTTAGGGAGTCGGGCTAGGAATCTGAAGGTTGCCAGTTCGATTCCCAGCTGTGGCAAATGACGTTGTGTCCTTGGGCAAGGCACTTCACCCTACTTGCCTCGGGGGAATGTCCCTGTACTTACTGTAAGTCGCTCTGGATAAGAGCGTCTGCTAAATGACTAAATGTAAATGTAAATGTTTATCATGTGTCATCATTCTAAGCTGATCAATGGACCGCGCAACATCCGTCCACTTCTTTGAGACTTCATTTTGTGGTCGTCGCATTATCTTCAGCACAACTGTTTACTGATTGGTGCACATCCTTTTGCTCTCAAAAGAGTTCGACATGATGAACAGATGGAGCATTGTTCCGGAGCCAGACTCTGTTTGAGTTGGTGCTTTGCCTCATCGATGGCCCAAAAGCACCAATGTTCATTTAAATTCATCAAATTACACTTCACAAACTCCAGGCTATAGATCACGGTGATTATAATTGTATTCCCGGGGGTGGAATTCCCAACTCGAAAACTCAAATCACATCATTGGCAACCCCCTATGAGTTAGGAGCCTACCTATAATACTGTAGGCTGGGTACAGTGTACTATGTTTGTATCAAGGAGTCAATACTGTAGCTTTGAATCCCGTTGTGTAGCCTGCCGATTGCTGTAGGACATGTGTTATACTGTACTGTTGGTGTGGTGCAATAAACAGCTATCTGTAGCCCTGAGACACGTTCTCATGTCTCGGTAATTTCCCACAGAGTGAGGGAGAATTTAATTTAATCTTCGTCTCACGATCCCCGTGTTAGATTGTTTTTGTGTTGTTCTCTGATACTTGGATGGTGATGCATCCGTGCTCTTATTTTGAAAGGCATCACGTTCGGGTCTCTGGAGCAATATTTGTTGTGTTAGAATCCTCCCACATCTTTCATTTACTTTCTGTTGCATATCTCCCAGAGGTTCACATTGTCACTATTGTGGCGTTTTCTTTTTGTTTTTTTTGTTTTTTTCATTGCATGTTTGTCAAGAGACAATAATCCACATAATCAATCTTTTAAGACGTGGGAATTGCTTAGAGTTGTCTGCCCCATCAGTTCTCTCACAGGCAGCAGACTTAAACTGTTTTCCTGAAGATTGGGAGTGCTGATCTGCAGATGTAAAAGAGAACCACCAAGACAATAACAGAGAAACATCTCCACTGTGACAGAGTGGCATCGATATGCAGCTCTATTTTGGAGATGGTCTTGGTTCGTTTTTTTTTTCTTTCTTGATGACTTTAGCTCAGTAGTTTATTATTCCGTTGTTTCTAACCACCAGACACGGTTGAGAAGGAGAGCACAGCATGTCTGTTCTTTGCAAAGAAGAAAGAAAAGAATGAGCGAATGAACAAAACAAAAACAAATAAGAGGAATGATTATTTTTCTATTTAGGTTGTTTCATATAAGAACTTCATCTTCCAGTTTTTCATTAAAAAAGGTTTACAATGACACTGTGTATTTTTATCCCTCAAAAGAGCACCCTGTTCTCTCTCTCTCTCTCTCTCTCTCTCTCTCTCTCTCCCTCTCTCTCTCTCTCTCTCCTCTCTCTCTCTCTCTCTCTCCTCTCTCTCTCTCTCTCTCTCTCTCTCTCTCTCTCTCTCTCTCTCTTCTCTCTCTCCCTCTCTCTCTCTCTCTCTCTCTCTCTCTCTCTCTCTCTCTCTCTCTCTCTCTCTCTCTCTCTCTCTCTCCTCTCTCTCTCTCTCTCTCTCTCTCTCTCTCTCTCTCTCTCCCTCTCTCTCTCTCTCTCTCTCTCTCTCTCTCTCTCTCCCTCTCTCTGTCTCTCTCTCTCCCTCTCTCTCTCTCTCTCTCTCTCTCTCCCTCTCTCTCTCTCTCTCTCTCTCTCTCTCTCCCTCTCTGTCTCTCTCTCTCTCTCTCCTCTCTCTCTCTCTCTCTCTCTCTCTCTCTCTCTCCTCTCTCTCTCTCTCTCTCTCTCTCTCTCTCTCTCTGTGTGCGTTCATGGTTTGTGCGCATGCGTGTGTCTGTGTGTTTGAAGACCTCAAAGGACAATTGACTGGAAGTCTGTTGGAGGAAAGAAAGGGAGAAACAAGGAGAGGCTGAACACAAGGAGAGGCTGAACACAAGGAGAGGCTGAACACAAGGAGAGGCTGAACACAAGGAGAGGCTGAACACAAGGAGAGGCTGAACACAAGGAGAGGCTGAACACAAGGAGAGGCTGAACACAAGGAGAGGCTGAACACAAGGAGAGGCTGAACACAAGGAGAGGCTGAACACAAGGAGAGGCTGAACACAAGGAGAGGCTGAACACAAGGAGAGGCTGAACACAAGGAGAGGCTGAACACAAGGAGAGGCTGAAACAAGGAGAGGCTGAACACAAGGAGAGGCTGAACACAAGGAGAGGCTGAACACAAGGAGAGGCTGAACACAAGGAGAGGCTGAACACAAGGAGAGGCTGAACACAAGGAGAGGCTGAACACAAGGATATGTTCATGATATTCTCCAGCTTTGCTTATTTAGCTTATTTTCCAGGGTCTTGTTGACAGAAAGTGACCTTTAAAACTGGTGGCACAAACACACACAAACAAACACACAGAGTCGAACACACACACACACACACACTCCCGTCTTTATCACACAGACATGCACATGTCGGAGACACAAATGCATTCACAACCTCTCTCTCCTTCTTCCATTCACACGCACACTTGCACAAGCTACACACACCCACCCACCCACCACCCACCCACACACACACACACAACACCCTCTGCCTGCCTGCACACATCACAGTCACAGAAGCACATGCTTGCCAGGGGCCTGACATAATTGTATTAATTGTTAACATAATGATGCATTTATGTTTAATGCCTACCTTCTGGTAATTATTGGGGAAGGTGCCTTAAAGCTTCAGATTCAGGCCTTCTCCCCCCTTGGATTCTTTCATGAATATTATTATTTTATTATTATTCCTGGTGGCCCCTTTTACTGCTTCAAAGACGATCTATTATGTCTCTTTTAACAAGTCCTTGCACAGGTGCACCCCCGTGCATCATAGCATTAATTCATCACAGCTTAATTTCTTTGGTCTCTCTCACTTAAACAGGGTCCTGTGAAGTTGTGTGGCGAACAGAATGTGGAATCTAACCCCTTCCCGAAATGACGCCTCTTTGAAAGACGCTTTTTGAACTTGTGAGATGTTTGTGGCATTATGTGTGCAGACAGTAGTCAGGAAATGAGACATGCATCGACAATTGAAAACATGACAGAACCCAATTTAATGAAAGACTGAAAAACAACTAAACAGGGATGGAAAGGGTATTGAGAGAAATTGGCGCTTCTACTGAACTTGATACTGTTTTTCTCCATGGGGTAATGACTGTGGAATAGCCAGCATTGCTTAAAGGATGTCTGCTCTGCAAAATACCAAACTAATTCTTCACACACAATAGTGAAAGAGAATAATACTGCATGAGAATGCTTTCATGATGAAAGTAGCCTAATTAAACTGAGCTACAGTGGATTTTTTGTTTTATAGATCCCGACGTCTTGCACATATCAACTGGATTTACTTTCGCCTCGCCTTGCTGCCACGGCAACAATAACAGTGACTGCAGCATGTTAGACATTATTACAGTTATTGATGATTCATTGATCTGGAGCCCAGGCCAGAGTAATCAAGCACGATATCTTCAGTGAGCTGCAGGATTGAGTCTGAATCATGACTCTACTGGCCAAAAGAGAAGGAAGGGAGACGAGTGTGTGTGCTGTGTTTGGGGAACGATTATTCTGTGTTGTGTTGTGTGTGTGTGTATGCGTCTTAGCACTCATCATTGATTGAGGTTGTTTGTGTGTGTGTGTTTGTGTGTGTGTGTGTGTGCATGTGTGTGAGTCTGTGTTCCCCTTATATGTTTAAAGGGTGTGTGTTTTCCCTTTCGGCATGTCTGATTGATTGAATGTGTGTGTGTGTGCCCATAGCTGTGTGTTTGAATCATGCATGATGTCATTGTATGTCTACACAATACATAATGCACGTCATCAAAGTGTGCTCTCGTATAACCAGAGAAAATCGATCTTCAAGGACACACGTTGTAAAACGTCTCGTCAGCACTGTGTCGTCCTGTATCGCCATAACAGATGACATACAGCTGGGTTGTAGCAGAGTGCACACAATAGATTTGAGAAAATTCATTGATTCCATAATGGACCCTGTTCTCTGACTGGGGTATTGATGTGCCAGTGCCTGCGCTTGGGTTTCCCCGGAACAGTTATGGACGTGATGAGAGACTGGGTAAGAAGCGATGACTTCAGGCCTCCTTAAAGCCTCGCTCTGACAAGGCCGTGTGCCGTGTGCCGTGTGCAGTTCTGCGAGTGGGAGATGTGTAAGAAAGGGAGGACTTTTTCCCACATCAATCACGCCACCAGCAACCTCAGGGCCAGCCACCTGACCAATGGGTGCCAACCTCCATGATATTGTATCCTGTTTCCTCCTAGGGTCTGCCTACAGTGAATCCCACATTGACCTTCCGCACGGCCCGATCAATCCAGTGTCAGTGTTAATCTTCATTATACATATGTGACCTTTTACAAACTTCACTGGGCCACTGTCCCAGGTGATAAATACTGCGGGGGTAATTGGCTGTTAATTGGATGAGAGGCTATTGACAGATCAGATGAGGATAGAGGAGTGAGGGAGGAGAGGGAGGGATGGAGACCATCCCTTATTGATGAACGGATGGCCAGGAGCAGGCAAACAATAGCCACCGACTGTGTTCATTCATCATCGTTATTGGTGGTCGTTTACATGGGATGGTCCATCTTGTATGCTGATATTCCTTGCAGGTGAGGTTTAGATTTTAGTTTTTTTTTTTGCTGGTATTGTCGATTTTTCAAGCTGATTGATGGTGACAATCATCCACCTGTTTCTGTGATTCTCTTGCACATTAAATAATTGGAAAGAGTGTTTCAACGAACGTTCCTTTTCGACTTCAAGGAATTCCTTCTTTTTGCAGAGATACTTTGTCTTTCACTGTGACAAAGGTTTTGCAATAATGGCTCCGCCGTCGAAACAGGCATTTGTACAGTTGCAGTGCTGTATTGGTGATCGAATTGAAACATAAAATTGTCGTTTTCTGGCTGTGTTGTGAACAAAACGGGGGCTAACCCTTCAAAGGGGTTGTTGCATTACGCTGAAAATCGATGTATCGTCAGCAATGATGCTTTTAAGGCAGCGTGGCGGGATCCTAAGGCCGGGTCTCTCTGCTGCAGACCCACATCTGTGACGAGGGAAACGACGATGGGGTCGTTGTGAGTCGGGGTTTTTAGGAAGCAATTTTAAATTTGGATGAAAGGGAAGTGGGCTGATGGATGCTGTAAGAACACCCTTGTGTGTTCTGTGAAAGCTGGCTAATGCTCCATCCTCATATATGAAATTGATATGCTGATCGATAATACACGCTGCGTTTAAATATTCCGTACCTCAGCAGATTGAAGTCACGAAATCCTTCATCGACCAAGAATATCGGTATTCGCTGCTACGTTTGTCTTCATGTAAACCACTTACTTATTTTTTGTCTCTGTGGATTTTCCCGTTTCCCCACACATTGTTTAGTACACAAATGTCCATCGGCCAGGTAACTGGCATCTTTTGAGTCATGGACCAATCCATAGCACTCTGGCGATGTCTTCAAACCTTTGCTGATAATGTTCGCTCTGTAGATCAATAAAATGTACCCCCACAACATGTTCTCTCTGGCTTCAGTCTGGACAGCACAGGAACAGAGAGCAGGTCCTAGTGTCCAAGCTGGGCGGCAGATCTGTACGCTCCTACGGGTTTGTCTTGAATCAATCGTTGGCCGGGTTTCTGAAGGCCGGGAGACGGTGAAGGAAAGATGAACCTCTCTTTAATTTCTCACTGAGGAAAAATCTACCAGGGTTAGTTTGTGTGTGTTCATAGAGGGGCATGAGATGTAAACCAAGAGGAAGAGGAGGAGGAGGGGGGGGGAGGGGGATGAGGGATGAGGGGGGAGGGGGGGGAGGGGACTAAGCAGACACATGGATGAAGAGAGATGTGTTGGTTTTTTGGTGACATTCTTACTAATTAATTCATCTGAGGTACATTAATGTATGGGCCGCTGTTCGTGTACTGATAAGCAAGGCAGTGCACACTGTGCTTTTATGCTCATCTCTAAAGAGCAGGGACAAAAAGAAGTCAAGGGATCCCTGCCGATTCACAAGGAGATTCTTTTGCCAAGGGAAAAATTAAATCTCAAAAGGCGTTTTTTCACATTTGAATTATTTCCCCCCTTCTTCAGATCTTCCACGCTGACAGTAAACACGAGCCAAGATTCTCCCATGTTTCATTTATGTACCCAATATGAGGAAAGGACATTTTTGTGTGCCCATAAATGCACCACCCTAGGACGGACATTTTCATTTATTACAGTTGAGGCTAAGCTTAAAGCAAACTGCCCGAGAGGGGACACAGAGAAGATGATTGTCAAGAACTGCATTTACTAGATAACTGTTTCTGCCACTCTAGTAACCAGGCAACACTACACTATGGCAATAGGGGACTGTTAGCACAGTTGACGATAAAGCAATAAATTCTCCTTAAAGGAGCTTTTTGTGCCTGTGGGATTTCTTTTTGAAGTGCTCAGTGGTGGTTTCTCAAACTACCGTTCCTTTAGCTTGAGCGGAATAACATTTTTAGCAATTTTATATAAAATACTTATATTACTTTATTACAACACTGACGCTGCTTCCTCCACCGGTGCATGAGACACGTTCTTGGCTGTCTTCGATGCGTAGCACAAACCCATGAGGTCACTTTATTTCCAACGAATCAGTCATTTCGTGCACCCAAACGACACGGTGGGTGTTTTCTATGGAGGACGGCCATTTTGAGCCGCAGCAGGCATGTCCACACCTGTGACAGAGCCACCCACCTCCTCACTGGAGCTGCAATCAACTGCAATTACAACCCCCTCACACACATAGCCACACACAAACCAACCTTCTGCTTGCCAGTTTGGTCAAATTACAACGTCAGTGAGACATCCAGTAGAGCCTAATTACAATGAAACACCCATGCACTTCCTTGTCCTCCAGACCACGCGACGTAAGGGTGCCACCTGGCCCGGCTGCCATCATCGGGGTGGTCAGACGTCTAAAGTAAATACAGTTGGTCTCCAAAGGGCTCCTCCCTCTCGACCTTCACAGAGAACCTTGTTCGGGCGTCCCACAGCTGTTTTTCTATGCCGTTCTCCACCTCTTCTCGCTCCCAGCAGACACCAGGTGTGTGCGCGTTGTTTTTGGTTTGTCGTTTTTCTTTTTTGTCAGTTTAGAACTCCGATGAGGCCTTCGTCTCGCGCCCCTTCGACCTGCCACACACCTAAGACCAGTCTTCAGTTAGGGAGAGGGAAGTATGTTATGAGAAGTTTTATAGTTCACTGTCCATTCATTGTCTACTTTGCTGCTCAGTTGGGGGGGGGGGCTTAGCAGTCACTCTGTTAGGGGGGAAATAACCTGAGTCCGAGTGTGTAGTGGATGTAAACGAAGAAAGCAATCATGTCCAAATTGCCAAGAACTCCTTGAAGCACCACCCAGTGTGGCGGAGTGCTTTAATCTGATAATTCAGTGCAGCCCACAGCTTCCACCTTAACCTTCCTGCAGGGAAGAAACAACCTTTTTCTTGGCGGGGGGGCGGGGGGGGGGGGGGCTGACTACGTCCCTGCAAGGTGTCCAGGAGGAGGCCACTAGATTGAATTAGCATCCGTCTTTTGGGTTGTAGGGAAACACAGGGAGAGTTAATGAAAGAAAATAAAGCGCATTATTCTGCTACCTGCGGGGGTTGGGGGAGTGGAGAGGGTGGGGGTTGGGGAGTGGAGAGGGTGGGGGGTGGGGGGGTGAGGTGACAGAGTGCGGTGTGGGGTTGAATATCAATTGCTCGCTATCTATTGGCTGAGTTTCCTCTGATGCGCTCCTGGGAAATGTAGGGTTATTTACCAAAGTTCACCTGCCCTAACTGTGGAAGTTATTAACACGGTTTATTACTATGCTTGGAGTGAGTACTGCCTCATGAATGAGCTTTGTGATCTAGTAGAAGATCAGTCAAGCTTCAAAGGCCTGAAGTGTAGGAAGATGACATGCAAAATGTACGCCATCAACTATTTAGTCAAGAATCAAGATCAGAGTTGTAAGGAGGTTTATTTGCTCGGTCCCTCCTATTGTTCGAATACATCCTTGTGGTAAAGGATGAAAAGGGATCAATCAGCAATAATTGATCACATCTCTAAAGCCAGTGCCCTTCTAACCTGTGCACACTGGGATCTCTTCTACTTGCCATTCTAATCATACAGGCTCCACACGACACTCATTCCTTCCTGCGCTGTGATCACCTGTCCTCAAAGCTTTTGCCAATTGCAGGGTGGCTCAAAGTTAAGGAGAAGAAAAAAAAGAGAAGAGAAATATGATTCAGCCTCGAAAATAACTGTGAAAGCTGTTGGCAGGAAGTGTAAGGGGGGAATATAATTGCTGCTGTACCATGCTGAAAAGGCTATTCAAATGCCATTCTGTGCAACACTGATTGGCTTCCCCACCCGCCTTCCCCTCGTTGCCCCCTCTCAATGCATTCCCTGTCATTCAAAACACGAGGAGGCCTTTTCAGATGCTTGGAATACTTTGCATGGCAAACTAACAAGCTAATTAGAGCAGAGGCAGTGATGGATGGGTGTGTTGGGGTGGTGAGGTTGGGCACTGGGGCAACACGGCACCCTGATAGCGACACGGCCATCTGCCGAGCCTTGACGGCCTAATTGGCGGAGCAGAGGGGTATAGTTGGGGCCCGGCCTAATTGTTGGACTCCCCGGCCCCCCCCGGCCCCCCCGGCCCCCCACTGTCGATGGAGTAATGGTGTTTCGGCCCTGCTTGTACCCCATCACTCTGCCCTTGCCACATTTCTTTATTTAGTTTCCCAGGATCAGATCTGATTGTTGGGGTCGATAGGGGTCAATGAGGTGCCTGAAGTGATGATGTTGGTGTCGAACAAGGAATGAATAATGGGTAAGGGGTGGAAGGGCTTTGCTTCAAAATGTACCAATGAAACACAATCTGGTCAATCTGATCTTCTTTTTCGAAATGAATCAAGCAAATCCCTAAATCACAAGAACATAGACCTTTTTGTCTCAGAAATTAGAGGATTGAAGCATGTGGCAAAATAATATGTCAGGAAATTCGTCACTTCCCAACTTACGCAGTTCCATACATTACAGGTTGGATAAAGTGTCAGGTTTCTCAAAGAAAGTTCTAAATTCGCTGAGCCAAGTTTACCTTCTCCCTCCTTTCAATCTCCAGGATCTCCTAAGAGCTGCGTGTCTGCGCTCCTCGTCCTTCATCCTCTCAGGGCACACGGTCCTGGAGCCCACGGGGACATGCTGATCAGGCGTATTTATTATTAAAAAGGCATTAGACAGTGCTGCAGTCAGATCATGTACCAGTACAGGATGAATGAGTGATGGGGTCCCTAGAGCTCCGTTCTATCTTAAGAGTGGGCGTCCGACTCTCTCTCTCTTTCTCTCTCTATGTCTTTCTATGTCTCTCTCTCTCTCTCTGTGTCTCTCTTTCTCTATGTCTCTCTCTCTCTCTCTGTGTGTGTCTCTCTCTCTCTCTGTCTCTCTCTCTCTTACTCCAGGTGCTCCGAGTGGCTCCGATCACCTTTATATGTCACTTTTCTTCCTCGTTCCTCCTCCTGCCTGTCTGCAGAGGCGTGGGTGTGCCTCAGCGTGGCGTGCAGTGAGGTATCCTGATTTCTACGGTCGGCCCAGTCGAACTTTCCTGTTACAAGCAAACAGGTCCTTTATTCAAGTCGACGTTCTCGCCCGTAATGCTAGCAAGGCCTGGGCTCAAGTATCATTCGATGTGGAAACATTCCTGATCTTTATGTTTTTTCCCTCCTTCCTTCCCTCCCTCATACCGAAAAAAAAATAAAAAAAATCCTTGAAAAGAAGCAGATGTCAAATATCGAGTCGAGCCGAGATGGTATTACTCATAACAAATTACAGCGGATCACCGAACGATCGTTTTCAAAAGCAGCACCAGATCAATGACGCTGTAACGCTAGCCCCCGTTAATTCCCAACATCACTTCCTGATTGCATCACTGCTCCCAAAGCTTTATTGCATAAACAATAGGGTCGCTCACGCACGTGGCATCAAAAATCCTGTCACCCCCCTCCCCCCGTCCCCCCGTCCCCCCTTCCCCAAGACTGGGGAAGGGGGGACGGGCAATAATGCAAATTATTCTCCAGTCGGCCATTTGTGGAAGGAAAGCAAAGAAGAAGAAAAAAAGGAAAAGACAAGCACAGGCTATTTCAGTCAGGTACCAGGAGCTTGATCCAGAATGTCACATTTAAAGGGAGAGGGAGGCCGTGTCCGCCTGGTCCTCATTACTGCGTGTTTAGCTTCAGGTTAGAGCCGGGCCCGGGCCTATTGTCACACTGGATCCCATGGCCAGTATAAACAGCTTTAATCAGAGTAGGGTGGCTACTCAGCGCTCCTCCCAAACCCAAAGAGGCAGGCTGACTCTGGTGCTCCCAAACCCAAAGAGGCAGGCTGACTCAGGCTGACTCTGACCAGCTGAAACCCTAACCCAACTGTAACTTTCCCTCCCAGTGTTACAGGACAGCCCCCCCGAAAACGTTGCAGAAACGTTGACGGGAGAATGTGTCTGTGTGTTTGCAGACCCCCCCCCCCCCCCCCCAACCCCCCCCCCCCCCCCCTTTGGTTTTCACGTCTTTTTTGTTCATGAGATTGTTGTTTTTATCCTTTGGAGCACCGGGTCAGTTTGAATGCTAGGGACCACCCACTGAGATCTGGTTACCCTCCCCTGCCACTCCCATCCCCAGACTTCTGAATTCATCACCCAACATTAACCACACATCTCACAAACAATTTGAGTCCAGCACACAGAATATTACACAGGGAACATCAAAGGCATTCTTTGCATGCAGGAACCTTTTTTGACCTTAAGAAACCGTCTGCATGGTAAAGGTCCTTTGGAATGGAATCTACAACGATAAATGTCTCACATTCAAGACCCTGACACGGAAAAAAACACGTCAAAAAGCTTGACAAGAAGGATGAAAGAAGAATCGGAACAGATTACAGCCGGGAATCTGTTATTTTCAACGCGCTGTGTAGCTGGAGGTGATAAGTGAAGAGAGGTTTGTGGGGGCGTGGCGAGTCTTCCAGCGGATTGATGAGTCGGCGTATTTGGTGAGCTAAAGCGCTGAGAGGAGACAGAACCCTGTCATTATCTCCAAATGAGTTACACTTCCTCCCCCACACCCTGGTCCTACACACTCCCTCTGAATAAGAAGAGCCAACTGTCCAATATTACATTTAGTCATTTAGCAGACGCTCTTATCCAGAGCGACTTACAGTAAGTACAAGGACATTCCCCCCCCCCCGAGGCAAGTAGGGTGAAGTGCCTTGCCCAAGGACACAACGTCATTTTTGCACAGCCGGGAATCGAACCGGTAACCTTCAGATTACTATCCCGACTCCCTAACCAGTGAACACTGCCACATGTTTTCATTCCCTTGAAAAACGGTCGCACTCGGCTGGAGTGGAACTTCAGACCCTCGCAAGCGACGTGTTTTTCCCTTCTTCTACTCCACCTCAACCTACGTCCTTTCACGCGGCCTACCAGACCGCTCGCTAAGTCGACGATTCGCTCCGGCGAGCAGGCGTTCTCCTTCGTGCGCTCGCAAACAGGAAGCGGACCTTCCAAGTGCGGTGGGAAACTGCTGTAAATGCAGAATACGTACAGAAAGGGGCGAAACGATCAGCAGTAACTTGTTTTCAAATGTATTTTGCTCTTAATTAGTGTTAATTTCCTCAAGCATCAGGTAAACAAATGTGATACATCAGCAATTATGATGCTTTGATTGCATCGAGGCAGGATAAACCTGCAGCAGTAATTACAGGCCTGTGATTACTCTTACTTTTGGTTGTTGACTAATTAATACAGAAAGTTTTCTGTTGCTTGCAATATGTTCTCATAAAAATAAGCCACTATAATTTTTTTTTAAAACATAAAAAAAACTTCTAAGTCACTTGTTACAAAATTCAACCAAATGAATAATGACGTGATCTCTTTTATCTTTTGTCGGTCACGGCATGTTTAAAGCCACACAGTGCGGCAGCCATTTTGGCTTTATTGGATCAAATTCAAAAAGTGCCGCAGGGGGCCCATTGTAATGTTGCCCTCCTTAATATTGTCTCTTTAAAACCCTCTTTATCCTCGCAGAGCGTAAGGGAGTTTGGCTAGACACTTGACATGCCATTCTGCATCACCAGGCCCCTCTGCAAACACCATTGTTTGCTCTACTCGAGTATATTTAGACACAGGAAGTTATTCTGGCCTGCTTATTATCCACGGGCAGCATGGAGACTGACGAGGAGAAAGTGAGCCGACCTTTTGGCTTTTACTTCAATAAGAGAACAAAAGAAAAATGATACACTTTCCCACACTGAGACGTGGCGTGGCAAGTTTATTTGTAGAACACGTTTCAACAACGCGGCAATTCAAACAGTTTTATACAAAACATAAAAGGCATCAAGACAAAGGCTAAAAGCAGCATCAGGCAATGGAAAAGGGGAGAGAGAAACAGATTTGACCGGTGCCAAAGACACTACAAGCTAACGCGGTTGCTCCAGCTAAGAACGTTTTCCAAATAATTAGGAACATTCTAACTTTAGATTTATGAAACACTGCTCTGAAAATTCAGGTTCATTTCCTCATCACTATTGCATTCATACATCTACAGAGCTCTACCTCTTTCTCTCTCTCCCTCTACCTCTCTCTCTCTCTCTCTCTCTCTCTCCCTCTACCTCTCTCTCTCCCTCTACCTCTACCTCTCCTCCCTCTACCTCTCTCTCCCTCTCTCTCCCTCCCTCTACCTCTCTCTCTCTCCCTCTACCCCTCTCTCTCTCTCCCTCCCTCTACCTCTCTCTCCCTCCCTCTACCTCTCTCTCTCCCTCTACCTCTCTCTCTCTCCCTCCCTCCCTCTACCTCTCTCTCCCTCCCTCTACATCTCTCTCTCTCTCTCTCTCTCTCTCTCAGAGCGATGGCTGTAGCTTGAAGTGTCTTTGGCACTGGTCATATCTGTTTGTTTTGCCCCCCCTTTTGGACCAGTGAAACTGAATGGGCAGTGTGGCTGTGCAGATAGGGGGCTGCTGTCTGTTTGTGTGATGGCTTTGGGTTTGTGTCCATGCTGAGACCATCTACGGCTGATAACAGGTCTAAAGGAGCTTTTTCTCCAGCAAAGCAAAACAATTGAGTAAAAATTTGCTTTGGGACGCTTCAAAAGAACAACGCTCATTTCAGAAGTGTTTGAGAAAAGGTTATATTATCAGGAAACAAGTCACTAGCTACTTATTTGAGCTGTTTTTAAACCTTATCAGACCAGCAGCATCTGATCTCGTTTATGAAATCGTGTCTGTGCAGACATTAGTCGGCACTTTTGCATCGTGAACTGTGAACGTTCATCTTGAGCATCGCCGTGATTCAGATGCCAGGGTGATCTGCTCAGCTCTCTCCACAAGAGCATGTATGAACGTATGTACTCTCCTCGTCCCACTACCTCCCTCCCCCTCATCCCCCCCGGCGTGACGTGCTCCTGTAGCAGAGGGAACATGAACTCCGGCGGGGCCGGGGCACCTTAAGGCGGAGACGGAGCACGTGCTCACAGTTGGCGTCACTCGTTGGCGAGGAGACTGGCAGCCTATTTGTTTACACGTGTGATTGGTCGATGAGGATGAGGGATTGTTTCAGCCAACCGTGTAACGGCCCAGCGTGTGCAGGAGTTCTGGGAGCACAGAGAGTGGTGTGTTTCTCTGGTGTGTGTGTGTGTGTGGAGGGGGGGGTGGGTGGGGGTGGGGGGTGGGGGTGTTTGGGTGAAGGAAGGAACCAGTAGTGAATGACAGGAAGGGTCTCTATGTTGGGACAGAGAGGGGCTCCCTGTGCTGGCTGTACAGACCATGGGAACAGCGTACTCACAGACACCATCAAAACATTACAGGGTGCCACACAATGACTCGGTCCCTCCCACTGTACACCCAGAAGGTAACAACAGTGGACTGCTCATACTGGAGAGGAGGAGGAGAGGGAGAGGGAGAGGGAGAGGAGAGGGAGAGGGAGAGGGAGAGGGAGAGGGAGAGGGAGAGGAGAGGGAGAGGGAGAGGGAGAGGGGAGAGGGAGAGAGAGAGGAGAGGGAGAGAGGGAGAGGGAGAGGAGAAGGGGGAGAGGGAGAAGGGAGGCAGGGAGAGGAGAAGGGGGGGAAGGGAGGGGAGAAGAGGGAGAGAGAGAGGGAGAGGGAGAAGGGAGGCAAGGAGAGGGAGAAGGGAGGGGAGAAGAGAAAGGAAGGGAAGGGAGGGGGAGGGGGAGGGGAGGAGAGGGGAGGGACTGCTAATGGAGCTCTTGGTCTGCCATGGTTTCTCTTTCTCTCTCTATTAAGTCTCCTTCTCTCTTGTTCCTCTCTCTCTCTCTGTCTCTCTCTCTCTCTCTGTCTCTCTCTCTGTCTCTCTCTGTCTCTCTCTCTCTCTCTCTGTCTCTCTCTCTGTCTCTCTCTCTCTCTCTCTCTGTCTCTCTCTCTCTCTCTCTGTCTCTCTCTCTCTCTGTCTCTCTCTCTCTCTGTCTCTCTCTGTCTCTCTCTGTCCTCTCTCTCTCTCTCTCTGTCTCTCTCTCTGTCTCTCTCTCTCTCTCTCTCTGTCTCTCTCTCTCTCTCTCTGTCTCTCTCTCTCTCTCTCTCTGTCTCTCTCTCTCTCTGTCTCTCTCTGTCTCTCTCTCTGTCTCTCTCTGTCTCTCTCTCTCTCTCTCTCTCTCTCTCTCTGTCTCTCTCTCTCTGTCTCTCTCTCTCTGTCTCTCTCTCTCTGTCTCTCTCTCCCTCTCCTCTCATCATGGCTCAAGAGCGCCCCCATGGGAGGAATGGAAATGTGTGATTGTTTGCGCAGCACACATACACATGTAAACACACACACACACACACACAAACACAATACCACTAACATACTCATATCCTGACACACATATAATCAACGTCTCCTTCTTTCAGCCAACACACACGCACACACACACAAACACGCACACACACTACACACGCACACACACACGCACACACACACACCACACCAGACACCCTTTTTTATTGCTTTTTCTTTCTCTCTCGTTATCATGACGTTACACTCCAGAGATCAGAAGAAAAACATAATTAGTCTTTGCTATTTCTTTTTGCTATCGCTGTACTATTCAATATTCTTGGGCAATCATAATGCTGTTTCTAGCATATTAAATAACTGCTTCTGGATCCGCATGTTCATATAGTCTTACATACTTAACAGTTACAATTACAGAACACATTACTAAATCTTCACATAGTAAAACTGTTTACCTGTTTCAAAAAGACCCTCCATTATCCCAGCACTGTTAGTCCTGTAGAGTGTCTGTGTGGCTGGTGGCCAGGACCACACATTAGCATGTTATTTTATATTCACACCACACAACTCTCTTTTCTCTGCACTCTGACACCAATGTATTGAGATCACAAATGAATGTAATTTGTTATGGGAATAGTGAGGCAACACAGAGACGCTTGTTCTCTGACACAGAGATCATATCAGTCACACACACACACACACTCTCTCTGTCACACACACACACATACTCTCTCTGTCACACACACACACATACTCTCTCTGTCACACACACACACATACTCTCTCTGTCACACACACACACATACTCTCTCTGTCACACACACACACATACTCTCTCTGTCACACACACACACATACTCTCTCTGTCACACACACACACATACTCTCTCTGTCACACACACACACATACTCTCTCTGTCACACACACACACATTTTGTGTCTCTCTGTGCCACACACACACAGTGCTAAAGATGACTACAGTATATAGATGTATTCTCTCTCTCTCTCTCTCTCTCTCTCTCTCTCTCTCTCTCTCTCTCTCTCTCTCTCTCTCTCTCTCTCTCTCTCTCTCTCTCTCTCTCTCTCACACACACACACACACACACACAGTTATTCTCCCATCTGTTTCTCTTACTTCCTGTCATATTTCTCATCTGATGCACACAGACACGCAGACACACACACACACACACACCTTCGCTCATCGAAACAGAAACAATCACACAGCACTCTGCAGTACACGTTCAGTTAACGTTATCAGTGAAGCAGAAAGCCCTCTCCTGCATCTCCCTGACTCAGCAGACAGGAGAGCCTGGGTTATTTCCTCTCCCAGACTCACAAGTTTATTCTCCTATCGCACCATGTAAGACTCTTTGTTGGCCTGTTACTCTCTCCCTCCATCCCTCCCTCCCTGGACAGCCTCAAACAGGCCCCAGTAAGCGGCTCCTGCTACGCTACAGCAGTCTTTGAGGACCCCAGACATGAAGCAGAGGCCATCCACCTAACTGCCTGCCTCGCTGTCTATCATTTCCCCACAGGGCCTAGCTCAGGCAGGCCAGCTCTACCGTGCATCGCCGCGACGACAGATTTACGAGAGGGCAACCTCCTCGTGAACCTGCACTGTTTCACGTCCAAGTCCTCAATTTAGCAGAGAGAAAAGACCCCCGAAAAAAAGATAATAATTTTTTTAGGGCTTTTGAGGAAGGGCTAAAACAGTTTATAAAAATACTGGACAACTGTAAAATGACAAATTACTCATGACAGATAGGAACGAGACGAGATTTCTCAAGATTTCTTAATGCTGTGGAAAATGCTAGAAACAAGGCTACAAAACTACTGTACGACACAGAGTAAGTTCATTTCAAGATTGAACACCCCTAACTCTTTCCCTTTGCTTGACATTAAAGACTTGATGCTATGCCTGTCAGAAGTGAGTAACACCTGATATGCTGTTTCATAAAATAAGAGAGATTCAGGGCTCCACTCAATGCAAACATGTTCAAAAGGGCAAAACCACACCGTGTTAAAGGGAATAACTTGGAACCACTATATTAAACATTCTGTATTTGTTACCAAAACACAGTTCAATAAGGCCACATTTTAAAATTCATTTTAAAAGTCTGAGTAGACTATCGATAATCTGTATCCATAACATGGTTTAATAACCATGTAAGATGCCTTCCTTTATGAATTCAACCCAAAATGAGAAATGGCTCCGTCACATTGCACTGTGGGAAATGAGCTGAGGATTCTGGGAGATTGTTTGTATCGTTGTCTTTTGAAGTCGACATGTGTGCTGTGGGATTACTGTCCATCAGCCTGCCATTGTTTATTGTAATGGATTTCATTTGTGCAACACTCATCTGTTGTAGTTTCTTATCCAGACATCGTGTTCATGCTACAACTCAGACTGGATCCTATTCTCTCTTTAATTGGACACACAGATAAACGATGGGTTGTGTGTGTGTATTTAGAAAGAGGGTTTCTGGTCCAGTGATATGTTTGTTTGTGTGTCCGTGTGTGGTGTGTGTGTGTGGTGTGTGTGTGTGTGTGTGTCCGTGGGTGTGTGTGTGTGTGTGTATGGTGTGTGTCCGTGTGTGTGTGTGTGTAAGTGTGTGTGTGTGGTGTGTGTGTGTATGGGGTGTGTGTGTGTGTGGTGTGTGTGTATGGTGTGTGTGTGTGTAAGTGAGGGGGAAGAAGAGGGGAAGAGAGGGAGGCACAGAGGCAGAATTCCTTTCAGACGAGGTAATCTGTGGATAATGGGGATTTTAGGCAGCGTTTAAAACAGCATAATAAAACAATGACAGACTTTCGAGGGACTGGGAAGAAAATAATTAACATAATCCAGGTTTTGACGGCGCGTCACTTGAGAATTGGCGGCTAGGAATGGAAAACACACAAGTCTAGTCTCGGTCTGATTCCTCGTGAGTTCCCCGATCACATCTCTGTCACCTCTTGTTTGCGTTGCTCTGTCTGATGGTGGCTCCTTCCTGTCCTGTACCACATTCTTCAGTCCTCCTAGAAAATACTAGCACGTAAGGAAAACCCATATATCCTGTCTCTCTCTTTATCAACCGCACACGCTATCAAACACACACACACACACACACACACACACACATGAAACAACATCTCTGATCTTTATCTCTCTCTCTCTGTCGCTAAAACACACACACACACACACACAACATCTCATCACACGCACCCCATCTCCGGTCCGGTGCCCCCTCCAGCCCCCTCGTGCCTGAATCAGGTGCCTTCATGGCTGCTCGTGCCGGGGGCACAGAGGAGGAGGGCTGGGCTCTCTCTGGTATGCACGGTTCAAATCCCTCAGCCTGACCTGGGACGGTGATGTGGTTCTCCAGAAGATAGCAGGCCCTGACCTCCTGTATCCTGGGCTCTCGGGTCCTCCTCACTGGGCTCTCTGGTCCTGCGCTGGCCTTGGTGAGCTGGTGGTTGGGAATGCGTTCCACAGACTGCCACGTCACCACAGGGAATCACAGTGGTGATAAGCTCGCCTGTGAAAACAAGTGGCTCTTTTACAGTGTTTTTGCACAGGGGGAAACGGAAATCTGCCCAGGCGCTTTATCTCTGTGCCTCTGTCTGTCTCTATCGCTCTGCTGTATCGTTCTGTCCCTCTCTCCGTCTCTGTCTCTCAGTTTCATTTGTTTTCTATCTCTCTATCTCTCTCTCTCTCTCTCTGTCTCTATCTTTATTTCTCTCTCTCTGTGTGTCTCTCCTTGTCTCATGAGCACACAGACACTTGCATGCAGACGTGCACTTGCACTCTGGCATTTCGAGATGTAAACACAATCCTCTACACACACCCACACACGTGCGTGAGACCCCAGGATGGAGGGAACTCTACCTGACCTCAGGTAAAGGTCACAGACTCCCCGCAGGCCAATCAGAGTGGATCCCTGCTGAGATCTTGGCCAATACTGTTGGCAGGAAATGCCGGCTGGACCAGTAGATGGGGAAGGGGGAGGGGCTGTGGGGTTTGGAGGGAAAGGAAAACAAGATCTCTAGATCAACACAGACAGCCTTGATTCAAACATGTCATTTGTTGACTAGTATGCAGATATTCATTGTCACCCATCAAGTGTTTGCTATGTGATGAAGAGTTTCACTATTGATTTGAGTTATTGCAAACCTGCATTAACTCAAATCCTGCATTTACCAGCATTTAATATTTCAAATGCCGGTAAAATCTTGTGCAACCATGACTTAAATGTCCACAGGATAGTGCTTTTATATCTGTGGATGTTGGATGTCAACATATTCCAGGTCTACGCCAGGAGATAGAGAGAGAGCTGTAAACTAAGACTTAGGGCTGAGCAGCATAGCAGTCATTCATCATCTTATCTTGTGCGATGTCCCACGTTTGAATGTTGAATATTTTGGCTACTGGTTTAAACGGGGATTGTCTGAAACTGTCCGTTGGTATTACCTTGAGAGGAACCTCCTGGTATGAGATAGATGCTGGAATATCTCCACCCTGCAGACCAGTGTGCCTGTGGGCTTAGCCTTAGGGAACCGAAATGAGACTAGTCAGCGCTCGAGGGGAAGACGTTATCAGACATCGCCATAAGCATCCCACACATACTCCCATGGATCTTTTGGTGTGTGTGCATGTTTGTAGCGTGTGCGTTTGTGTGTGTGTTTGTTTGTATCTCGCCCGCTGTGATTGGCCCAGGGCTCGGTATCAGATTATCCTAAACGGTTCCGTCCTGAGC
>CM042867.1:19570058-19632558 GCA_023658055.1 Thaleichthys pacificus
CAAGCTTTGAACACTGGGGCAGATTTAGAGGATTGCCTGGGCTGTGGTGTTCAGAGCACACTATAATTGGAAATGTCTTCATTATTTAAGTACTGAGGCCCCCTGTTGCATCTCTCAAACTAGCCCAACTCTGAAGGTGACATTCGCAACAAGAATTTTCACCTCGGGCAGAAGTAGCTGCCATAAATATTTGAGTAATGACAGAAATTATATCAAAAAATTTCAATTGAAGCTACTGATTTAAAAAGAGACATGTTTGAATTCTCAGAGCTCTATGAACTGGTAGGGGCAATTTTATGAACTCTTTGTTAGGAATGCCCTGAGGGCTATGCGATTAAGATACTCTACGTGACAGGCCCTGTTTCAAACGTAATTCTCACATTTTATTCATTTCATAGATAGACTCTCCCCATCCCTGTCCATCGAGTGTAGATATGGTTGAACATGCAGATCAGTTCTTACCTGCTCATGAGAAGGTACACAGGTCTGTGGGGCACAAACAAGATCACCTGAGGACAGTGACATAATGAAGTGTCAAACCATCAGTATTCAAACTGAGGGGGGGTTAAGGGACCCCCCTCCCCCATAAAATAGATTACATTTACATTTAGTCATTTAGCAGACGCTTGAACTTGAGGTGGCACGTCATCACACTTTGACCACTTATTTTTTCGAGAAAATAACACATATCAACCTTTAGAAACTTGAAAGAAATATATTTTTTCAATCTTTTGAAACTTTTTTCGAAACTTATTTTTACACACACAGTGAAAAGAGAGAGGGGAGAGGAGAATAAAGAAGCTTATGTTGTGTAAGTGTGCTTCTCACCTCATTTATAATTGCTCAATGGAGGTTTAGTTCATCTTGTCATTAATGGCCCCTACCATCTGTCTCACTGGAAGGTTAGCCTGTTAGCATGGCGTCACATTTCACAGTCCCCGTCCACACTCCTTATGGATCTGCTCTGTGGAAATGCAAATCAAGCATTTGAGCTTTCAATTAATGACTATGCAGAGGAGGGGAGGGGAATGGGTTTGACAAACGCAAGAAGCATTGTTATTTTTCTGCATCGTCCTGTAATTGCTATGTGCCTCCTCTCTCGCCGTCTGTGGATAATGTGAATTATTTGAGGCAGATTCATTTATCATAAAGTGTAATTAGTTGGTAATTACGGTGTGGTAATTACGTTTGAGAGGAAACCCAGGGATGATTCACAGTAGGGGCGCTCCTGTGGAGGACCCCTGCTGGCAGAATCCTCCTGACAACCAGCTTCTCACACACACATACACAATCACACACGCACACAATCACACACACACACACACACCATCACACACACACACTTGCTCACACAAACGTTCAGGCAGGAAAAACAAACACCTCCCCAGTTCACGCTGTCTTCAACAGTAGGCTCGTACGCTGATGTTACAGTAATATCCGTTCTCAATTGTGGTCCCATTAAGCTAGCAACACAACAGTACACACACACACACACACTGGCATTCACAGTAATTCTCAAAATCCCAGAGTGATTTATTTTCCTATTTAAGTATCAATTTTCTGATTTCCCATAAGAAACATGGCGGATGTTTTGAGCCAAACTAATGGATGGCTATACAAAGGATTGCATTAATTTCCTATAGGAGAGAGAATCCTGGCTAGTTGAAAAGCTTTGCACCATGAGGCAATGAGGCATAGGAAGCTTGTATTATTACTTAGATGCCTCTGACAAACCTCTTCCTGTGCCCTCAAGGCTCCAGGTTTCATAGAATCATCTTCGTACTGTGGCACATACACACACACATACAGACACACACATACAGACACACACACACACAGACACACACATACAGACACACACATACAGACACACACACATACAGACACACACACATACAGACACACACACATACAGACACACACATACAGACACACACACATACAGACACACACATACAGACACACACATACACACACACACATACACACACACACACATACACACACACACACACACACACACACATACATACACACACACACACACACACACACGCTTACTAACTCTCCTCCCTCGCTCAGCATTCTTATTTATCCGGGGTATCGCTCAGTCCATCATCACCTCCCTCACTTAAACCCCCTATAGGCCGGGCCCCTCTCACGCACTGTGTTAAACACACATGTTCTCCTCATCACGCTGCCTGTTATAAACCAACGCTAATCTCACATCTCTGGCTGCTCCTGCACCTTTTCAATTTCCTGGAAACCTAATCCTGCCTGTTTCTCTATACCTCATCACTGCCTCGGAGAAAAGAGAAAGGAGGGTTGGGGGGGGGGGGGGTGCTGGGGGAAAGGAAGGGATAATGAAATGCTTTTTGATCCATCTTGGTTTAACGGTATGGCGTCTGCATGTGTACGGGGATGCAGGTCTGTGTTGTGTGAGTGTCTAACATACATCATGGCTAGCTGAGGTCTGTGGAGAATCGCTGTTCTCTGAAAGTTGATCGCCCCGTACGCGAGTTATGAGAACTATAAACTCTATACGGTCTACATATAAACAATAAATTACATAATCCATAAAGTTTATAAATACCTCCACACTGAACTGCAACATAATTGTTCCTTGCCTACTGTTTTTCTACAATGTAGAAACATTTAGGATTTTATGTTAATATTTAATCGGGGAAGGTTTTCCTAGTAAACACTCTGAAATACACGTTATCGTTCTCCCCTGCTGGTATGGTACCATTGTACTGTAGGATAGATGAATTTATTTAAATCAGCAGGAACCATTTAAATACCTTGATAGTTATGGGGGACAGTTATATTGTGGATGGGCTCTTTTAGAAGGGGTTCAAAACAAACAAACAAACAAAACAAACAGCTACAGACATTGTTTAAAGATTTAAATTACTTTGATTAGCAAATAATTGCTTTTTTTTATTCCTTTGGCGTTTTCCTAAAGTCGGGTCTGTGGTTTGAGCGCATGGCTACAGCAGGAGTGTGTCGCCCTAAAGATCTTCCCCCCGCTCCCCCCCCCGCTCCCCCCCCCCCCTCCCCCCCCCCCCCCCCCCGCTGAGCCCCCAGCAGGAACATCGCTTCTCTCCCTCCACCTCTATTGATTCGTTCACTAAAACCAAAACCAAGAGCTTATCAGGATTAGTCATATTGGTCCCCCCTGTTGCTGAAGACAATAGACGTGGAGTTAGCGGGTCGCTGGTCTTTCCTTCGGACACTGACATCTGATTTACGTCACCCTTCGATTGATGGAGATATCCGACTTCTCGTTTACAGCTGACCATGACACCCTGAAGCTATACATACATCAGTTGCCATGGGAAACAAAGTACTTCCAGTTTCAAACCATTACACAGTTTGAAATTGTTAGGCCTTGGCTGCCAGTTCAACTTAGATTATATTACACTGCTGCAGTGCAGATATTGTAAATGATTATAAGGGTGCCCTGTCTGCCCCTAAGAAATTCTTTGGAAAGACGATCCCTGTCCCTCTCACTAAGTCGCCCCACAAATAACCACTTCAAAACTGTCGTAAAACAACTGGCACGGACTGACCTGCTCTCTATTGGAAACACATTGGCTCATAATCTATGCCCTCTCCTAATATAAAGAGATCCCACCGCTGTTTCAAGGTCAAACACCAATAAAATCAAAGAAGGCAATTTGTCGGAGTCTGCGATGACTTTCTCCCTCCGCGGCACACATGCTGACATCATCTGCTGTCGATCAGACCAGAGGCGGTCCTCATCGTAATTCCCGTCCGTTTTCCCATTACGGATCGGGTGAAACGGCCTCACAGCTGCAGACCCCAGCTCTTCCCGGTCCGTCGTCCAGGCAACGGGAGGTATTGAGTCTCTCCTGGGAATCTGATCTCTCATCTCTCTGCTTGGGAGAGACGTCTGGTTTGTGGAGAGCGTCTCCCGTGTGGGGAGCGGTCAGCAGGGAGATGTCTCTGTGTCTGATACGGTGACCGCTCAGGTTGACTGAGCCACACACGTGCGCACACTCAGATATTTACATTTAGTCATTTAGCAGACGCTCTTATCCAGAGCGACTTAGAGTAAGTACAGGGACATTCCCCCCGAGGCAAGTAGGGTGAAGTGCCTTGCCCATGGACACAACGTCATTTCGCATGGCCGAGAATCGAACCGGCAACCTTCTGATTACTAGCCCGACTCCCTAACCGCTCAGCCATCTGACCCCTATTAGATATTGTGTCTAATCTACTTTAGGACAAGAAATAAACGCCTCCGGCGCACAAAATGATGCTGCAACAATAAATAACATAGTATGTTGTTGTTTAGGGGGGATGGTATGTTGTAAAATGATTACGTTGAGAATTCTCTGCGTGGTGGCTTGGTGTGTCCGTTGAGCAGGGAATGAACATGCCGTGAGACTTCCCATAAATCTCTCTAAGCTTTTGTCAGGAACAAAGAAGCGAAAATACACTTTTAATCATCTTGTTTGCTTTTCTTCTGCCTTGTCTTCTGGAGAGACTTGACGATGCAGAACCACTGGCACCTGTCGTCAACATCTGGACAAACAGCTTGTTTTTCGACGAATGAGGATTTTTGGCCATACCTGTCTGTCTTGTTCTAAGCAGATTGTGCAGCATGCCTACAAACTCATTAGCCGTACTTCTCGCTGTTTCCCACTTGGAGTTTTTTTAGTTCAGACTGACAGTGAGGTTTTTCAAACAGGTGTGGACACAATGTCCAAATACCATTTCAAATTCGTAAACAAATCAATTGTGTACCTTTGCTTGACTTTCGGTGTTGTTTTCTACAAGTGATTTGAACGTTTCAATTTCAGACAAAGCCGCACTTCTAGCTTCTGAACAATTTCCTCAAACCAACATAATTATCCAAACAAACAAACAATGGATGTGTAATTGCTTAGACTTCCAAACGTGTACCAAAACTATGTTACAAATCATGAAAACAACCATCCTTTCACTCCACGAGCCTCAATCTTAAAATGGAAACGCATTCCATTCCAGGTCCTTCAGAGCAGCTACGCCGTATGTATCACCCACAGTATTCATTCCCAGTCTCGCTGCAGCCTTGGACAACCCCCGAACACCAGTGATCCCCATGACAGATGACTCTGTCCCAAATGAATCCTAACTACAGCCATCCCTGAACCATCCATTCATCCGCGCCAGTCGTGTCCAGCCATTAGGCCCTGTTCACATACATTTAGATGATCCCGGTGTTTTCACTGGCCCGGCCGGGTAATCTCTGTATACAGTGGAAAATGAGGGGAGATCAGCCGGAGGCAGAGGGAGTAGGACACCCCCACATGTTCACATCAAAGCGGGCTCCGGCTGAGTGGAAGCAGGTGGGCCTTGTCCGGAGACAGGCTCAGGGTGGGCCGCCATGCTGCAGGAAGGGATACCCCCAGGCTGGTGCGAGTGTGTGAGTGTGTGTGTGTGTGTTAAATTATGAAGGGTGTGTGTGTGTTGTTTTTTTTTTTTTTCGTTTGGTATGTAAGTGCACATGTGTGTGAAAGAGAGAGAGAGCGAGCGAGAGACTGAGAATTTGTTTCTGTGTAGGTGTTTGCATTTTGCAGGGTTAAACCATTTGTTTTCCTCTAATGGCTCTGCTAAGGCCAGCGGAAGGAGTTGAGTAGGGCTGGCGTGATTGATTTGTCACTGGCATTCTAAGTTTCAGAGTCAAGGCTGACACCATAAACACTTAATAACAGTTCAGCAGGAGAGAACCTGCTTACCTCTCCAGCCAAACCCACCATCAAGCAAATGCTGCTTTGTGTGTGTGTGTGTGTGTGTTTTCCGGGGAATTCTTATATATTTGTCACCTGAGTAAAGTGTGTCTTTCAGTCTTTGCGTCACACACATGCACGTACATGTTGTCACTGTCACAGGGCCTGTTTGCCACCCCTGTCTTCTGATTGGTGGTCCACCATGGCCAGTTCTTGCCTACAGGCTGACAGGTGCTGGGTAGTGACAGACAGATGCCCTTTTCCTCAACACCCCTCTCGTGTTCAGCGTCAAGGAGATCACGTTTCCTTGTTCCTGTGTCCATCCTGCTTTGGAACAGGCCGCTCCACATCTGATATTTCCCTGGTTTCACAATGAGACAAATTATTGTCCCCATTTCTCACGAATGTGTATGCCACAAAATCCTATTTTGAGTTATGAGACCTTTGGAAAATGATCTAGGAAAATACAGTGAAACACTTTGTCTCCATTGATTAGTAGTACATAAACATGTCTTCTACACAGTTCACTTCACTATTACTCATCCTTGGTTCATTTTTCAGATACCATCAACATATGCCCATGGAGACCTATTGGCTTGTATTGAAGAACAAATTCTTCCCTTTCTTTTCTTGGTGTTTTTCTTCCTCTTCCTCCTCCTCCTCCTCCTCCTCCTCCTCCTCCTCCTCCTCCTCCTCCTCTCCTGAGCGCGGTTAATAATTGTTGCTAAACCTTTCTGGATCCAAGTTTTTTTTACGATCTGACAAAAGCAGTAATGTATGTCCCCGTGGCCCACTGGAACTGCAACGCCAGACCCAGAGGTACTGAAGCACAGGGAGTATTTATATTCTGGACTGAACAAGGCCTGTAAATTATGACCGTCAGCAGGGAGGCTAATTTCACAGGCTGGAAGTCCATTCTCCGGACTTGGGCCCTCCCCCCTCCGCCCAGACCTGTCTCTCTGTGTTTTAGAAAGAGTTGTGGGCCTCTCTGTGGGGTTTGGTTAATACATAAATACTCCGAGCACCAATATCAATCTTCTCAGCTGAGTGTGCCGTTAAATGTCTCCAGTCTGTGGCGTGGTGGACGCCTTTAGTGGGCGTTTACTCCTGTTCTGTCTGTCTGTACTGTTTCTGGGAGAGGGTAGGAGATGTGCGCGTACAGTATGTGTGTGTGTGTGTGTGTGTGTGTGTGTGGTTATGGGACTGTGTGTATCAGTTTGTGGGCAACGTTTCTGTGTAGATAGACACAGAAATAAAGAAAGACAGAAAAGAGAGAGATAGAAAGACAAGAGAGGGAGATAGAAAAAAGAGAGAGAGAAAGAAAGAGAGGTAGAAAGAAAAGAGGGAGGGAGATAGAAAGAGAGCACAACCTAGTTTGTGTCAGATGATAACTTCAGCCTGGGTCTGAAACCAATCCACAAGTTGCTGAAACACATGCCTGTGTATGAAAAGAGAAAGGTCATTCAAGCAATTGAATCCATCTAATGTCTAGAATCAGACAAACCGTCAGGGGAATTGGAGCAATTGATGAGCTGAAGACCATTTGGAGATTAGATTTGCGTGGCGGTTGGTTGATGGAAAAAGTCTGATCTTTATAAACTCTGTCCCTAGTTAGACCATGACATTTACCCAGCACTGGCACTTGATCCTAGTAATGTGTTTATGAGGTCACAGCCAGCCAGGGCGATGGATGGATGTGGCTTTATATTGTATGTATGTGTGTGTGTGTGTGTCACTTTAATACAGAGAGATGGGAAAATAATACTGTCTGCATAGCGAGAGTAAATGTAACCCTACATTAGTGCAAGATGACTCATCGCAGGAAGTCCCCAGTAACACATGAAGTCAGTTATATAGCTGTTCACCCGTGAAATCATCATCGTGTCATCTCAAGCGCCCTGCTCGCAGCTACGTGCCGATTCCTCTGTGAGCGTTCAGCGTCCATCAAGGGAATCCGTTGGTATTGGGGTGAAGTGTTGAGGAGATGATGTGTTTAGAAGAGGAGTTCTCCCACCAGGTGGTGTTCAGAGCGACGCGTTACCTGAGTGTCCCTTTGGCTCGGCTGGTTCCCCCTCGCACGCCCGTCGCACGCTCGTCTGCCTGCGCCTACTTTGCTCTGCGTCTGAGTTCCACTGGAGACACGCCACACGTCTCCCAATTCATCTGGAACTCCGTGACTAGGCGGCGCTTCAGGTTCCTTAGGTTCCTTAGGTTCCTTCAAGTGTGCGCGATCTAACTTAAAGGATTATTTTTGCGGCATTCAACAATCATTCAATAGGCTACTCTACTCTATACATACAGAACATGTAGCCCTGCTAGCTAGGATTCACTTGGGTTTATCGTTTAGGTGCTGAGTGACGCCATTTTGAAAGTAGTTTCGGTGTTTACGATCCGCGAGGACATTATGATTCACAAAGATGAAAAAATGAAAGAAGAAATGATGAACACAATGCCCTGTTGAGTGCATGTTTTCCAAAGACATGAGGCCAAAGCAGCTTGCTTGTTCATTTAGATCCTCCATCCTCTCGCGTTCCTCTTCTCTTTTGTCTCTCTCTCTCCCCTATCGTCCTCGGGGCCGAGGTGAACAGATTGGCTTTTCACAGGCTGGAGTTCTCATGTGGAGAGTGGGTGGTACGGCTCATGCCCACCACCCTAGCATCTTCCTGGGCCAGGAGGTTGGAGGGAGAGAGGTGGGGGGGCTTGTCTTCCTGTCCAGCCCCTGACAGCTAAATGACTGGCCTCCTCTGTTTTCTCCTGCCTCTCACCCACGGACATCTGCTTGCAGCCGGTCGGGCCGAGAGCCCCTGCAGCTGTGCCCAGTGTAGCGGTGCGCTGTTGTTTTCAACCTGAGGTCGATGCCGTCGGTGGGTCGGTGGGGCTTCTCGATGTGGAAAGGGAGGTGTCAGGAAATGAAGTCATGGCAGATAGCGACGGTCTTGATAACGATGGAAATCGCAGATCTATTGACCAGTGGATTTACGACACGCGATCTGTTTATCAGTCCCAGATTAAGAAGAATGCTTTATCTGTGTCCGGGATTCATTCGCCTCACGGCTGAGAACGCGGATCTTTTTGCTGTGATGTACGAACAAGATGTGCGAGCGGTTTAGATTCTGCTTGTGCGGTGACATATTCATGAAACCCTTCTGCCAATGTCCTCAGCAAGGTACCCATCTATTCAGAACTGCTATTTGGCCCTGGCCACATTTCCATTTGAATGGAGCCGTAATGAGAATATACCTCGTACTCTGGCCAGATCAAACTCAAAAGCTCTTGATTTCCATCTCTCTTCGCTGATGCTGAACCATATTGATGTGCCTGGTGGAGATCAAACCAAGGAGAGAGAAAAGCAGTCTATAAAGAGTATACTGAATCAATGTTCCTGATACATAATACTTGCACAGATGAATCTGTGCAGTCTTCAACGCCAATAACTTCAATACCACTGGGATTGATATTGACTTGTTCTCACATAGCGCTTATACAATGTCCATACAAGTTTAAGCCACGGCTAAAGGCTGAGTGTATCTTGTTCTGAGTTTCTATTCCAAGTTTTATCCCTGGAAGAGGTCGAACTCAATTACCCACGTGTCATTGCGTTGCCAAAAACACTTGAATGGTACAGCTGAGTCACAGGTCCAAACATGCCCATTACCTTGCCAGTCTGGGTAGTGTAGTCCCAGGAGATGTTGGCCACCTCATATGAGAAGACAACTGAAAGGTCAGAATAGAACACTCTTTGGAAGTTCAGACTTTGTTCCGGAGATAATTCTGTGTGTCACATCACAACACACACACACACACACACACTCACATTCACACAACGAGAGCTGGGTTCCTCGCACCTATAATAAGATGCACCCCTTCGACACGCACTTCTAGATGTGTGTTGGGGAGGCGTCTTCTGTCTGAGCTTTAGCGAGCCAGCCCAGGGCGGATAGCACGTCGGAAGTGTTTGATAATGACAGGATGGAGAGAGACAGTGAGGTGTGAGAGAACAGTTGTTTTTGGCTTCCGTCTAACACCTTGAAATTCCCGAAGGCTCCCGTGTTAACGTTCCGGGGAAGGAGGGGGTGGAGGCACGGACGCTAAACGCTTCAGCTACCTGGCGTGAGGTTGTTTCAAATAGTGATCAAATAGAAATGCGCAAAAGAGCCGGTGACACACAGGTGTTGTGTAACCATCAGGTTGTGAGAGTCGAATCTCACGAGAGGCGGGAAAAGGCACCCTCGTCATGGCAACGGCAGTGTGTCACCAACCTTGTCGTCCTGTCTGAAGTAAAAAAAAAATATATATATATATATATATATATATTTATACAAATACAATGACATAAAAGCATCTTGCAGGGTCAACTGTGACACGGGGAGACGAGGCTTTAGAAGGAATGCAACTCTGACGAGTCATGGCAAGTGGGCCTGAATTAGACACACTGAAGAAGTGTACCTGCCCAGAGAGAACACACATGTACACACTTAAACACAACGTCAGCACAAATGTAAGATTTTTACATCATCACAATCTTCTTGTTATCTTATAACAAGACTGATAATAGCCTATCCCTCTTTATAATGACATTTTTATTTGACTGAAAATCACACAATGCAGCCGCTTAATTTAAAGTTCACCGGTATCCATGGTAACCTCGTAGAAGTCTGAGTTAAACAGGTTGTTGTGTTTCCGCTCATAAGGTCAGTGACTTGCTCGACAGCACGGTAACACTACTACACTACATGCAAATTCCCCTGGCGTTCGTGTGAATATTATCCTTGTCAGAGCTTTAATGAATGCTGTGATGGATATCAAGAACACATCCATGTAAAGATAGTGTCGCAGTGAGACACCAGCTGCCAAAACAATATGAGCATATGTACATTTGCATTTGAGCAAACTTGTTATTCACACATGTAGCACATACATGACATATCACACGTTCTGTGAAGGTGAGACAAGGGGATGAATGACAAGGCTAATTAGCAGGTACACAAACCACAGTTCCCTGTCCCCCTCTAACAAATCATTGGACACACAAACACACACACACACACACTTTCCTCATCTCACTAACCCTTCCCATCCTCGCCTCTCATCTCAGAAGTGTTTTGTGAGAGTGTGTGTTCCTGTGGGGTTGCTGTGTGTGTGTGTACGGGTGCATCTGTAGGATTTGAACCGTGTGCCTGAGTGGAGCCTCAGATGCTGTTTTAGTCTGGGTCAGTTGGACCCTTATCTGGACAAAGTAGGCCTTTAGAGGACATTTCAGAGGACCATAACAGACCGTAGCATCCTCTTTGTACAGACTGGATCACCAATCGTCCTTGGTTGGGTGTGTGTGTGAGTGTGTGTGTGAGTGTGTGTGTGAGAGAGAGAGACAGAGAGAGAGAGAAAGAGAGACAGAGAGAGAGAGAGAGTTAGGAAGAATGTGACTTCACCTCAACACCTGATCCTTCATCCCCACTGTTCTTTGACACGGTCAGATAAATAAAGATGGAGGGGGGGTGGGCAGGTGGATCATTTTGCTCTTTGACCGAACAGTGACCCCACCTAAACCACGGGGGGCCCCAGACGCGGCTAACGCATTTCAGAGGTCGGGGCCACGCTGAGATGAGAGAGGGGTTCCCCTCCCTACTCTGAGAGATGGGAGTGGTGCGGGCCATGGGCGAAGACCACAGGAGATGTCAACAGTCTACCGGCAGAGACACTGCTCGCATTGTCCTTCAGCCTGGCTTTTAAGGGGCTCCCCTCGACAACGTAACGTCAGGAAATTAAAAAATAATTTGCCGTGACGCTCTAGTGTTTCTTGTACAGCCCCTCACCCTGTCTCTCATCAAAATAAGAATGTTATTCCAAAGTTACAGTATGAAAGTGCTGGTCCTTACTTGTTTTTTGTCTTGTCTTCCCTGTATTGGTTCAAGGTGTTGTTCCAGCCGTGGACGCTTGCTGTGAGGATCTTTGTGTGGAGGGAACCACTTCTGAGGGTTCAAACGCACATCTACTAGACTGGACTTATGATAAGTGGGAAGGGGCTGGCACAATATAGCTCAGTGATTCAGTGATTGGACTTTAAATGACACATTTTCACTTTACTTGTCCCCCAAAACCGTTTCCTAAAACGAAAGGCAAGATTAACACATTCAATCTCCCTGTAAGTAAGAAATGCATACGACTACTAAAGCGAAGCATTTTTCCACCATTGAACTATTAACTGACCCATTTATTCCGCAAATAACACATAACAGCAAGTCAGGTTCTTGGTATTCCCAACATGACATGTCATTCATCCTATGCATGTGGGTAAAACCCCTATTATCCTTGCTACCCAAAGACACGAGATCAGAGACAACCGAAGATTTCAGAGTGTCTCCACTGTGTCTCTGCCTCCGTGTCCCTGCCTCCGTGTCCCTGCCTCCGTGTTTCTGCCTCTGTGTCCCTGCCTCCGTGTCCCTGCCTCCGTGTCCCTGCCTCCATGTTTCCTGCCTCTGTGTCCCTGCCTCCGTGTCTCTGCCTCCGTGTTTCTGCCTCCGTGTCCCTGCCTCCGTGTCTCTGCCTCCGTGTTTCCTGCCTCTGTGTCTGCCTCCGTGTCCCTGCCTCCGTGTCTCTGTCTCCGTGTCTCTGCCACTGACTCTGTGTCTCTGCCTCTGTGTCCCTGCCTCTGTGTCTCTGCCTCCGTGTCTCTGCCTCTGTGTGTCTGCCTCTATGTCTCTGCGTCTGAACCCGTTGTCCACTTTACAACACCAAAGCTTATAGAAAGTTCTCCACTCTTACCGCTTCAGTTCCCAGTGAGTAATGGACACAACAATGCGGTCGAAACCAGGGGCTGGAGAGCAAAGGAAACACACTGCTGTTTACCTTCACGTCGTATGCCCACTTCCTGCTTTTCTACCATCGGCCTTGTTTGTCAGGTATTGTTCGGACACAAAGACACAGTCGATGGGACACCCATCCATTTCTGTCCTTGGAGCCTTTTCCCGTCTTGAAGTAGGAGGCTTGATGATGAAAGAACGCCTGCACACAATCAAACCCTGCCAGTGCGTGTGGTGCATGCACGTACTGTACGCTGTCACGGGCGAACAAAGCACGAGCTGTTGTTCAAGACGTGCTTCAAACTTTATTGTTCAGCGGTGGTCCCAACCTTTGGAGTAATACACATTCACAGTCCTTCTACTCTGGACTTTAAATATACTATTATTTTAGCTTCTTGTTTTTCTCCCACATGTTGGTCTCTCAAGATGTGAAAATAACAGCATTCAGGGAACAAAACCATTTCTTAAGCGTGCTACATTAGCGAGAAAATTACTTTAATGGCTTGACGTCTTTGTGAGGGTCAGAAATAAGAATTCTGAACATTTTCCTCTGTTATTCTGTGAGAACTTCAAAGATTTAAAGAGTAAAAGTTAGGAAGGCTTTCCATTTGTTTGGATTGGATGAATCAGAGCACTCACCAAGAGTGGCAAATTACAGTTCCATTTAGAACATTTAAACTACCCTGGAAAATTACTCAAATGACAATGGTTACTTTTTAAAGTGAACTCATATCATATTGATGAGAGTTAGCACACGTGTATTTTTTGATTCCAAACCATCCATTTTTATATATTAAAATGACAAAGTGTATATAAATACATTGAGCATTTGACAGCACTCATAGACCACAGACATGCATCCATCCATACACTGACCACATATTTGATGGGGAAACCTTTGATGGTGGTTGAACCTCACAAGGTATTGACAGCAAGTCTATCTTCCACTGTGTAACTGACAGCCACTGTGACCCGTTGACTGCTGTGGTAGGCTACTGTAGCTCTTCATCTATCCGATCGATACAACAGTGGGGAATTCTCCATTTAATCTAAAGTATTTGAGGACTTTGCTTACATCCCATTATTAAAAACATGGCAGGAGGAGGAAGAAATAAAAAAAAGAGGATGGAAACTAATTGAAGTCTGATTATGGTCCCTCGGGGGGTTACAGTTTATTAATATGTCACTTCCAATAAGGGCACTCGCTATTCAGATTTCCGTTGCCGTGGAAACCTCATTCAACTCCCGGGACGGAAGTAAAAGGTTAGCATTGCGATTCCTGTGCGGAGACATGCTCGAACGTCCGCGTCACAATGCACCTCTTAATCATGGGCGGGAGACTGAGCCAGGTCCACTGTTTGTTTTTTGGAGTGATTTATACCGTCACCGAAACACATCCCTCTCCGAGATTCATTTGACAGCATCTGCACACCCCTGCGGTAGTAACTCTTAGTTAAAAACCTATCCACAAAGCAGCCATCTAAAACCTCCATGTGCCCTCCTAGTGAACCACGCATCCCCTACATATCGATCGCCCAGACATTTAACATGTCCTGTCTGAAAGAAATTTGATTAAAGAGTATCACACAGGAATACAATTTTACTTTAAAAGCACACCAAGTTGTGTCATGCTTAGATATACTGGATGGCTTAGCTGTTCCGGCAGATCGCATCTTAAAATGACAACCATTCATGAAACGAACCGCGATCAGTTTAACAACGTGACCAAATATCCTGCTGCATTTTGTTGATACCTGTGAAGTGGACAATTTTTTTTATTTTCCAATCAGTGTGTTATCAGACAGGCTGATTTGAGCTGTCACTGGGAGTGAAAGTCATATCATAGCCACGGGTTTATCACCTGTGGAGACGGAGATTATTTCCCACCGAGTGCAAGAGGTTTATCTTTGAATGGGAACACTTCTGCTCGTGGCCAGTGTCACCTCTCTATTTAGTGCAGCCTATTGTGACACAATCGCTTCTCAGGTTTCATAATAGATCCCTGAAGAGCCGCATTCAGGCTAAGCCAGTCAACCCACGCATTGGTAACCTCTAAAAAAAAAAAGAAGAAAGCTACCTTTTCTTGCAGAGGGCACCGTATGGGAAGCGGTGCTTCATTCACACGTTCGTAATGTCACGGAATGAAAAGTTTTCTTCAATAATGGAGTTCTCTTCAAACAAATAATGTGTATTCTGTCACCAAAGTGACAGGAAGATCAGAATGTGGGATACTGTGGGAGTCAGGTGGCTGAGCGGTGAGGGAGTCGGGCTAGTAATCTGAAGGTTGCCAGTTCGATTCCCAGCCGTGCCAAATTACGTTGTGTCCTTGGGCAAGGCACTTCACCCTACTTGCTTCGGGGGGGAATGTCCCTGTACTTACTGTAAGTCGCTCTGGATAAGAGCGTCTGATAAATGACTTAATGTAACGTACTTGATTTGCTCAATGGTGCCCTCTGACTTGAAACCATTACACAATTAAAGCTAGCATGTTTCCCAAAGGGCACTAGCGTGCGCAGGCATGTTTTATTCAATCAAAGCACGGCTGTCTGCGTGCCAAATAAAAGAATGACCTCACGTTTATAGGTGGCTGGATCGTGCTTGTTGTGTTGTGGGTGCTTTTGTGTGGGCCCACGCGTTCACATGTGCATGGAAGTAGGTTATCAGCACAGCTTTGGGTGGTGAGGTCACTTCCTGGTTCTGCCACTGGCCCATTCAGATAAGAGCACCCACTCTCGTCCCTTAGGGGGCTTTTTACAGGAAGTAGCACAATGACTATTCCATTAGCATTCACATTAGGCCACACCTGTCCATCAAGCCATCCAAAACAAGCACCAAGCAGCATTTCCTGTTCAGAGTTCATATTAGCGCCAAACAGTGCATTGTGTATTCACAAGGGGATACTATAACTTAGAGGCAACCTGTATAGAGACCCTTAGGGTTTGGGAACATTCGTCAGGGGTCTTTTGTCTAACTGCTGCACCTGTGTATTTGCTGTTTGGGTATCTTTCGTGGCAGTGTGTGCTAGCGTATCCAACATGTGGAGGAAGGAAGCAAGCTTGTTCTGTGTAAATCATTGGACATTGTGATGACAGACTGGAATGCTTTCAGACCAGTGTTTCTGACTGTCCACCTTTCTCCACCTAACTTCTGATGTTATCCACAGCTGTGTGACATTTTCCTCTCTCTCCCTCTCTCTCTTTTGTTCCTTTTCTCCTATTTGATTATTTCCATTACGGTCTAAATGGATAAAAAGCTGTGATGATCCGTGACTATGAGATGTAGGCCTTCAGTGGAGCCAAAAACCAACCAAAACTGGATCCAGCTCAACAGTAAAGTGTATAACTGAAATAACCAGTATCAACAAAGCAACTAGAATTAGTTGAACAGTAGTCAAACATTATTTATTTTTTAAAGCCTCAATATTTTTTGTAGTATTTTTTTTTCTCCATGACACATAGAGTCCAAATAAAGGATAAAGGCAACATTTGCCCAGCGACACGACACTCCCAAAATACACACAATTCCTGGCAGTATTTACTGTACAGCATCACTGTCCAACAATACTGACCTGGATTGCATTCCATGGTAGGGACATAGACTATGGGTATCCGTGGAGGTTTAAAAAGACCGTATATAATCACACACACGTGTCTGACTGCCGGCATTAGTCACGTCCAATCACATCCTGTGCATACCTCTTTCCCTGCAGCCTCATCTTGCATCTGACAGGTTCATCGATGATCAAGCTCAACATTTAACCTGAGTGACAACCACATCACTCATCCCAGCCCCTCATGAATATTTACGCCTAGCTAAACTTGTTAACGTTTCCATTTAATCCGGCAGTAGACAGGTAGAGTACACACGTGGCGACTTTAGTCATTGAGTTTGAATCCATCCTAATAACCAAACATGGCTTTGAGGTCAACCATGGTAGGACAGAGAAAAACGACACACTTAGTGAGCGAGCGTCTCTTGTCCTCCTCAGCGACGCCCCGTTCGGCTTGACGTGGAGGGGTTGGGTGTTTTGAAGGGGCCTCTTTAAAGTCCCTGTCTGCTCGATGCAAATAAGCACTCAGCAGTCAACAAGCTGTTTATTGCTGTCTTGTTAGCCTAGCGATTTATGCCGCATAAATTTGTACATTGGCGCTTAATACGGCATCTGTCAGGGAGTATGCGAAATGGGGGGTGCTCAAGAAACGTCAATACGGTTATGGTCCTCTCGTTCGTCAGTTGCGACAATTTGGAAAAACATACATCTAGGGACGTGTTTTGAGGATCGATATAACCCGATCTGAGTTGTTTTGCATTGCCGCAAGCTGAGCAGAGACAGCGGGGGGATTGCAACGACGATGAATGTTTCATACAGCATAAACCAAAATCGAAATTAAATCAATCAACCATCTGACGTCTTTATGAACTATAGTATAGCAAAAAAACGTTGCCATAATACCGGCTATGCCATCATATTATTAGTAATTAAGCTAATGAGTGTACTTACTTACATTACCCATCTAGATCTTCTCAGGCACAGTTTGAGCACTTCACTGACAGGTGTGCTAGGCACTTGGTTGTGTTGTAGCACGACTCATTACAATGTCTGATAATTTAGACAGAAGGTTACCATGACCTGTGGGATGGTGGGGGGGCCTTGAGAACACTCACAGCATCCACTCTCAGAAATTACAGAATATAAGACTCCTCAATCCTGAACCATCGTTTATGCTGCATACAACATGCTAGGTTTTAAGATTGCATGTACCATCTCGTATGTAGCATCCTCATTAATGACTATTATTGCTATACAACAACCTAAATTGTTAGCCTACTCTGTGATCTTTAAATCTTTTCCCAGCAGAAGTCATTGTTTCATGAGTGGGTGTGTGGTGTGGAGTGTGTGGGTGTGTGTGTGCATCTTTACGTGTGACCTCTCAGTGTCTTTTCCACACACTGAGCCTTGCAGCTTTGCAAGAAGATCATCATCAATCATGGATGAAAAAAAAAAAAAAAAAAAACTATTTTCTCCGACCCACCAAGGCGCTTGACCTTTCTAAGACTTCACTCTGGAATCTCTTCACACTGTGATGTCATAATAAAAGAATACCGCCGTCCCCGGAACACTGCAGAAGAACGTCAGTACAGAAGTGCTGTGGAGTTGGCTTCTCTTCAGGTTAGCTGCAGGTAATCTACATCACCTTGGAGGCATGACTAGCTGTATACCTTTCGCCCGGAGGGAACTGTACGACAATCCGCGACAATCGCGATATGTCTTTTGTCTTCTCAAAGTTCTCGACACACTCTTAGACAAATGAGAGAATTAAGCTCTCATCACAAAGTCAAAGTCTTCCGTGCTTCCATGATCTCTGAGTATACCGATGCTTAACAACTGTAAGGAGCTGGAATGTATAAAAATCCGATCTCAGCTTATTGAATAATGCAATAGCATAAATCAGTTTCCATCTCTGCATTGAGTTGGAATCCACCTAAGTCTGTCTCAGTAGACAGGCCGCACCTGTTTGTTGTAATGGCTTTGGATACCGTCCCAAAATTTGACGTGCAAACAAATGACATTGGAGGACATCCTGATTGGGTTCCTGCACGTGCAGATCCTCAAGCAGTCCCTCCGAGGCCCTGTGAGGCTCTGGCAGATCCTGAAGCAGTCCCTCCGAAGCCCTGCGAGGCTCTGGCAGATCCTGAAGCAGTCCCTCCGAGGCCCTGTGAGGCTCTGGCCCACCACGGTACTGATGGAGGTCCAGGGAAACCCTGCAACTTCTGCCCCCATGGAGACATCCCACCCCCTGTGGAGACGACCCCCCCCCCCCCCCCCCCGCATGGACTCAGCCCACCGTGGCCTTTCACCTGTGGAGGAGGGGAGGTCACAGTGGTAGCATGCTCCATCCCCCTCCACACTCAGGCCAGACCGTCTCACTCATTACCCCAGAGAAAGCTCATCTCATGTGGGCAGAGCCCGCTGTCATGGTGCCGCCTCTCCACAGGAATAATCCCCTACTTGGCAAGGCAGTAAAGGCCAGCCAGGGCCTGGGAGTAGTGGATGCTTCTGTCAGGATGTCTGGAGAACTAAGTCTCCCTAGGGGCGCTTGTGAGGAACTGAGACTAATAATCCACACCTATCCTTTCTCCGGCTCCAACCAACTCTGATCCTGGAGGGAGGGTGTGGGGAGCGGTACCAGATTTAGAGGCTTTGGGATTGACAGTGGAGGGAGACGGGGGAAGAAGGAAATCGCGGCAGGCAATAAGTGTAGGAGAAGTGGGTAATAAGATAGGCTCTGAGAATAATGAGCATCCCAGTGGTCTGAGAAAGAAGGTCAATACTATCTCACCAATCTGGTCCTTGTGAAAAGGACACTTTTGAAAGGATACAAGCTAAATCTCCTTCAATTTAATCTAAACAGGATCACTTTTTTTTCTATTCGTCTCACACAGAAAAGGCTAAGTGTTCAAACTGATTTGAAGGACAAAAGCTAAGAAGAAGAATCATTCTTTTATGTAATCGTCCACATGTGGTCAGTGTCAAATCTCCTGCTTCATTTGGAGAGGATAAAACATTTTTCTTTTCTCCACTCGATTCCCATCCCAGATAAATCCTGGACCCTTTCAGATTAGGGTGGATAGAGGTGCATGCTGGGAAGAAGAGTTCTTGATTCGTTTGCAGATTTGACACTTGCGTAGTTTCAGTTTCACTCAATAATTAATCTTTTTAATACAACCTAACATGCTTTGAGACACAGATATACAAACCATATTGGGCCCACATATAGTAATAGACTCACTCAAGACTGACACACACACACAAACACCCAGAGAGCCAGCAGCAGATGGATGGTGTTAAGGGGTCAGTGTGACTTTCCATCCTATAAATCCATGCGGAAATGAAATAGGACAGTACAGTGAGGCCTGGACTATGCACACTGATTGGTCTGTGAGCTGGATGGAGTCTGGTCCAATGGGAGGAGGGGAGAGAGGGGGATGGCTGGACTGGAATCTGTCAGGACCTGGCACTCACTGGCAAGGACCATTAGATCACTTATCAAATATATTGAAATCCTTCAAAGTGTGTCAGCCAGGAACATGGGGCTATTATTAAACTAGAAAACAAAACATCCCTGTTTGTAATTTCTCTGGATATTAGTGTGGGGTGGAGCTGGAGAGAGAGAGGATTAGAGATGCAGCCGGCTGGGGAAACACAGATGGGAGATCTGTGAAACTCCCCAAAAAGTCAGTTTTTTCTTCAGGGAACTGTGTATGTATGAATGTGTGTGTGTGTTTGGGGGGATGAATTAGTGTGAAAGTATGGTTGATGGGTGGTCCAATCTATGTGTGTGTGTGTGTGGGAGAGAGGACTGGGGAAGTGGTTAGAGAGACCGAGAGAGACCCATTCCTCACAGGTGTTGACGGATACCCGTTCACTTTTTACAATCTGCACTTCAGTTTCACAAGACGATCCGATAACTAATCACTTCTCCTAACACACGGGCGTCTCCTTACGTATGTCCCATCTTCTCCGGAAGTCAACGAAGTCCGGCCAGCTTACCTTCCTCCCCAGATGAATCAACAAACTCACACTTCCAAGACATGATGTCATCGAATAGCAGAATGGCATCTGGCGAGTTTTTTTTTTTACCCAAGCTACCTACGACGATATGATGAGTCTTCATTCTCTGAACCTGTGGTGAGCTAATCACTCTGACACCTGTGCTAAGTCATCATGGTGATCTGCAAATACAATTATGATAATGGAGTGCAGATACTGGCGAGGATAATTGGTTTCTCTTTTGGATGAACAGAACTCGACATCCCAAATCAATGCTCCACGAACATCTGCTGTTCATCAGTTAAGGTTTTTTTTTGTTGCTCCGTTACAGAATGATGAGACAGAATGTAAACAATTAATTTTGAAGAGAAAGAGAGTGACTACAACTTTTAGAGTGTGTGGTGTGTTGTGTAGAGGTTACAGTAGGCAAAGTATGCAGCTGTCAGAATGACTGGGGCCCCGGTGAAAATTCTAAATAAATGTACACAAATATTCAATATAGTAGCCTACAGTATGTTATTTTTCATATTTATATTTCTCCCAAACATGTAAACAACTTATATCCTGCCTTCCCTTACATCATTCAACAAACCCAAATCCCCCTATCTTGCACAAATGGTTTGTCTCATATTATGTGCAGGGTTGCCAACTTTTCAAAAAAACTTGGAGTGAGATTTGGTGGGGCCAACCCAAGGCCGTAGCCATGGAGTTAACATTGGGGTGGACATTTTGACCAGATTTGAATATCCTTCCTTCACTCCGTGTGCCTGCGCCTCGTCCATTACTGTTTACAATGTTAGCAGGACTACTTGGTTGGCGTTGCCTTCTCAGCGTGAGAAATACAATGTGTGGCGTGAGAGCGTTGAAATGCGTGTGTCTCACGGCCACTGCGTGACAGTTGGCAGCCCTGCATTATGTTTCTCTGCCCAGCAGCGCGAAGTACGTTATGTAGCTTTATCAGTTAGCCTACCGTAAGAGCGACAAATAGGAGACTTTGAAACGATATTATGAAATTATGAAACGATTATATGTTAGCGGTGCATCAAAAAGACGGAAGAAAGAGGAAAACACAACTTTCATTGCCACCCTCCCAAAGGTGACCACTTTTTATTATTTTCTTCTGCCAACAATGTTAGCTAGCAATAGTAGTAGCCTTGTAGTTTAGCGGCTGCGGCTAGTACTAGGCCTACTAATGTGAATAGCTTACGGCTGCTCTTCATGAAGACGATTTGACATTGACAGGCCATGAAGAAAGCACTATGGACCATCATCACGAACGAGAGAGAAAGAGATAGAAAGAAGCACCACCAGAACGAGGACATTTAAAGAGGGAGAAAAATCTACAAGAAAGCAAGGTAAATGAATGCACTGATCATCATTTAGAAACACTTGAACACCACAAGTTGGTGCTTCACTGTAGTTGAACTACATGACTTACTGTAGTAGTCTGTGCTGATATGGCAGCAAATATCCTTATTTAAATCATTTTTCAACTTTTTGATTTACTCTCTTCAGAAAGGGGCAGCAATGCAAGTGTCTTGGAAACCGGCATTTCCAGTCAAGCGTAACGGAAGAAGGTATGTTCAAATGTTGTTGTCGATATTGCTTAGAAGGTAAAGAAATACATTATTTACGAGCCTCAACCAGTCTCTGCCTAGGGCCCCCAAATCACTAGAACCGCCTATTAAGTAAATGAGCTTCAAAGGATCGCCTCTGGACGTACGTTACCATTTCATCCCAAACGCACTCAGCAATGGATGTGAACTAGCCTTGCCTCTGATCATCTAAGACCGTTTCACCCCCGTTTGGTTCTAAACGTGAGGACTTCGCACCAACGTCGGTACCTACAGTCAGGAACACGAGTTCTCCAAACAGGAGGGCGTCGCCTGCCGCAGGTTGGGGAGCAGTGGCGACGCTGTGTGGAGCAGCTCAGTGTCTCCAGCATGTTGTCTCCTTTCATTCAGCATTCAAGGAAACAGCCATTAGTCAATCGCTGGGAGGCAGGGGGGCCATTGGAGTGAATTATGGCTGGCATCATTTTCCACACAACAAAGACAGATTAGTACACCACAGCAGTCACACTGCCTACAACAGGATGGCATTGTAGATGCTGATGGCCCTCTCGTTTGAAAAGAAGAGGATTAGAGGCGAATAATGTGTACGGTTAAGCTAAATACTCTGTGTTTGTGTTGAGAGGAATTATGCGGTATTCGACGCCTTAGGCGAGTTCAAAATACTTTATTGATGTGATTTCTTGTTGAATCATTACCACAATGGAGCATGATTGTGGACTGACATTTATAATGAAGCAAGCACAAACAGCTAATGTTGCATTAAAATGTTTTCACACCGGAGACCATAGTGGGATCAGAGTACCGCACTTATTCAAGACTTAATACCGAATCGACATAGCACCACTTAAAGGCGAGCAAACAAAGAATGGCTTTCACTGACGTTGCTATGCAAAACGAAAAACTAAAGCAACCCAGAAAAAAATCAAACAAGCTGTGTTCCTCATTTCAGAACAACCGTGACGTTAGCTCGCGTGGTTATTAGCGTCACTTTGTGGGCCGTCGAACTGAGACACAGCCTCTTTCCTTTCAGCCGGCCGCGGCTTTGTGTCGCAGGTGAGGAATCGGCGGCAGGAAAGGGGCCGCGGCTTTTCTCAGGCGATTAAAAAGAGCCCGCTAAGTGAAGGCCATGGTCTGCCTCCCCAGGTCCCTGGTAAAGCCTTTTATTTTCAGCTGAAAAATGGAGATGCAGTCCTCGAGCCTGTGAGAAAGAACAGGCGAGGAGGAGGAGGGAGGAGGAAGGGTGGGTGGGGGGGCTTTGCTGCGACTACAAAGTGGTATCATCCCCCCACTGTGCTTCTCTACCCCCTGCACATCTCATAACACGTAAAGTAGAGTACAGAGGGAAGTGCGAGGCGGCTGTGGTGAAGGGGAATGAATCAAGGAGGGAGGAAGAAAAAAAACTTAACAAAAGGATATGTCTGAATTTATAATGTTTAATTAATGAGCATGAGTCGGGGAGAGAGGGAGAGTGGAAAACATGTAGCTAATAGCGTGTAGGCTCAGCGTGAGAAATGTTCTCTAAACATCTTATACATTTGAATGGGGATGGGGTGAAGCACATTGTGCATGTTTCCTTTAAAGTACTTTAAGTTGTTTTTTAACTCAACAATGAACTGGCAGAGAGGTAGTGATATCTTTACACATTTTCAAGTTGTCTGTGTTACATCACTGGCTCTGGTAGGCACATGGCTTGACCTTTTGTGGATAGCGATTTATTCAACACTATTCTCAGAAAGCATTCAGTATCTCTGCCTGAGTACACAAACTGGATTTCATGACAAATAGGCCTTAGCATGTCAGTTTCAGAGAGTCAAACCTGTTTAACATTGATTTGAGAGTGTACCATGACAAGTTGACAATTGAGACATTTCATTCTATTTTGGTATTTACAGTAATCATTAACAGTCCATCTTAATTAAGTCAGACTTGAACTGAGAGGTGTTTTTTCCATACATTTTCAGTGCTTTGAATTGGATGTTTCACATAATTAAATCAAGCTTATGATCAAGGATGTTCCTGGTTTCTTTCTCCACCACTGCTAGTCTGTTAGTAGCCTATTTAGTAGTTGCAAAAAAACATGACAAGAAATAGTTGAATTAAAACATTATTTAGGTTTCTAAATCTGCAGTCAACATAAATCTTTTCTTTTATACAGATTTACTGTCCACCATGTCCAAACCGGCACTGCTAACAAATGACCTTGGGCATTTACCCGTGCCTTTCCCTGTGTGGCTTTCACAAGATATATCTTTATTTATTGATTTACTTTACTCATTATTCTTTTATTTACCCTTTTCAGAAGGTTAGAAAGCCTCTTGGCCATGATGACAGAGGGCTAACATGGAGACAAGGAGTGTGAAGGGACATTTTCACAGTGCTGGCTTGTTATGTATAATCTTCCCCTGTGTGTGTGTGTCTCTGTGTGTGTGTGTCTCTGTGTGTGTGTGTCTCTGTGTGTGTGTGAGGCAGGGGGGCAGTGGTGATCAGTAGTGTCAGATGACTCCCCAGTGCCTCTCCTAGGGCTCTCCTGACACTGTGAAAATTAATGTCCTCGCCTTCATTTCTCACCGGTCCGCCAAGGCCACGCAGGGGAATTATAACACTCTGCCATTTTTGATTTTATTCCAATTCAATATATATATTTATTTATTTCAGGTATTTTCTTTCAACTGTGATCTGACAGGTGCAGGGAGGGCAGAATGTGTACCGTAGGTGTGTGTGTGGTGTGTGCATGCAGGTGTGTGTGTGAAGGTAGTAATCTCTCTAGGCGGGGGCAAGGTAATTTCATTTTTCTCTGAGCCATCAGAAGTTTGTCAGCTGGCAATCACAGTGTGTCAGGGTTTCTTCACCTCTGGAGGATAGCTCCACTCCACTCTGCTGCATTACAACCCGGCAGCATGCAAATGCCAGAACATTCTAATAGTGTATGGCGGGGGTGTCGTGTGTGTGTGTGTGTGTGCATACGGTATGTTTTTGTGTGTGTGTGTGTGTGTGTGCATACACAGTTAAAGAATTTTTCAAGGTGTGTGTGCATGACATATGTTTTTATGTGTGTGTGTGTGTGTCTTCTATACATAAAGAATTAGTCCATGAGAATAGTTGGCAGGTGTGTGTTTCCTGTCAAACTCGAATTGCACTGCCAGTTGAAATAAAGTCTGCAACAGCATTCAGCGTTGCATTGATTCATAGGTATCTCACAGGAGGCCGATTTGTGAGAATAATCCACGTCTCTTTCAGATCTCTTCGTTTGACTGAGGGGATGACAAGGCTATAAATTCCCCAGGATTATGGGGTCATAAAATGATAACGCAGGGAATTCTGCTCTGATTTATATTTATCCAGGAAGCGTCTCCCACTGGTTCATACCACATCAAAGAGGACGTTTTGGTCCGTCTGACCAGCTGGTCATTCCCCACATATCTGACCTGGTTGTCCAGTCTGTTTTTCCACTGTTTCACGTTCCTGGACAGTATGACCAGCTCTGAACAGACAGACAGACACAGAGAGAGAGAGACAGGCAGACAGAGTCTTGAGTCTTTGATAGGTCTACAACGGTGCCTATAGGTTCAACAAAGATATCACTTTCTCTTTTTTTGACCTTCACACCAGTGGACTATGAAGTTAAATAGAGCATGCACACTGACGCCAACTAGAAACACATACACACACACACACACACTCACACACACACACACACACACACACACACACACACACACACACACACACCTCCTCCTCCTCTCGTCTCTTGGACTGTCCTAATTGGCACTGTAGCAGAGGAGTTCAAATGGACACCCAGCACATTGAGCCCCTTCCCCATTCCTGTTGTCTTTGGCCCACCCCCTGAGCAGGGAGTCCAGGAAAAAAGGAAGAAAAAAAAAAAAGAACAAATAAAATCTAACCCTGGAAGGAAAATAGAAATCCACCGAAAAGTCACATCGAGATCATCTTGGAAGAAGAAAGAAAGAGCTCTTCTTTCTGCCCTCCTCCACTCTAACTAAGGAAAACACAATGAAAATCGAATGAAAGAATATATTGCATATCATAACTCGGGAAGCATAGAAAACCCCTACTGTGCTAGAGTAACCATATTAAAGTATTGAAAATAAAGGTCATGGTCTGTAGACCTTATTGGAAAAAAATAAATCCCACAAGGTTCTCTGCTTGTTGTGTATCTATATTATTCAGCAAATATTACTGGCTGACAGTTGACCTTATCTATGCAGCAGAAATATGGGCAGGAGGGTACTTGATCGAAAGCAAATTCATTTTATGAGCTGTGCGGTAATATGTTAAGTTAATTCCAGTTAAATGTCAGGTAAAAAGCTGGTCAGAGTTGTTCTTCTTCATCTCAGTTCGGCGTCTAAACAATGTCTTTCATGCTAAGGAGCGGAATCAGTATCAGTGATTTTAATAACTCCCCTCTGCCTACAATTGTTCTACTGATTTGTAATGGTAAAATGTCAGTTGCCTTCCAAATCGTTCCTGGAACCTTTTCAAACCTTTTCATGCAACATTATGATATTGACTCATATCACAAATGGGTTTATTGGTATGTATGAGTATACTGTTGGCTGTTAAACGCACTGTTGTGCAGAGTGTTTGATATAAGCTGTCTCATAAACTCATGAATTGTTGTTTTAATTGAACAGCAGACCTGATACTGTAGGTCTGTCCACTTTGATCCAGATTATAGAGCATGCACCATGAATTATAGATCAAATGCTCTCTTGATACGGATTGATCTTGGAATACTTGTTACTAAAATAAAATAAACCCCCTCCCTCCCCCAAACACACACACATCCACACACACAAACACATCCACAAACACATCCATACACACCAACATTTTCTGTCTTTGTTATCATTGGGCCTTATCAATCCGGCCGCGTGTTTTTGGAGAAGAAAGAGGAATGTTGGCTCCCAGTCACTGCAAACAGAGCAGGACATGCACATGTAATGGATGCTCGACAAACAGCCGCCCGAGGGTGGCCTGGGAGCGAGGGGATAGTTTCCAGATGAGCTTCTTTTTATCAGCGTCTTTTGTTAGGCAGAGCTGTATGCATCTTTTGACAGCAGAGGGTTTGCATCATCATGTATGGGTGCCGGGTTAACAAGCTTACACACTTCACTGAGATCTGATCCCACGCAGATGTGTTCGGATGTGGGGTGTTTTAGCCAGGTGAACCCTCACTATGTGGAACCAGTCGGTGCTTGTGAAGTCAAGGTCTTTGCTTTGAGTCTGGATGTCGGTGTCACGCGGTTATTTAACCCAATCTCACATCAGAGGGCCGTTGATCAGAATCGTTGGTGAACAAGCATAGTTCAATATGAACTTAATGCCTGTGAGATTGCGTTGATACTTTTACAGTAAAGAACATTTTCCAGCTAACATGAAGGTATAATGCTTTTCTGCTTGGTCACTAAAAATTTGAGACGTTAACATACAATGTAATCACATTTCACTGATTAGTTCTGTATGATCATAATACACAGCAATGGACTGCAGGTTTCATATAGTACAGCAAAGTACAATTTACACATGGTGATACAAATTAAATATTTACAGAAAGGCCACCCAACCAAGAAAACCCTTATTGGAAGGCCTGATCATTATAGACAGTGCAGGTTAAAGAGGTTAACATTCATGAACATGCACATGACCACTGGCATTTAACATAATAAACTGATTTCCCATCTCTTTGCTGTGGTGGATAATTGAATAATTACTTTTCTTTCATACTTTGGACCGATTGACCTCCATTGAGAAACTGACACCCCCGTCACCATGGCGACGACTGCGTTAATCCCACAATTACAATCACATAAGAGGACCTCGATTTGATCCCCCCCAAAAGCTTGCTACTGATCTCATCCGACCGCCAAAGGCTGACACACATGTGCAAGCTCATGCAGACACACACACACACACATACACCGTCAGACACATACACACACCGTCAGACAGACACACACACTCACACAGTCAGACAGACACACGCAAACAGTCGAACAGATTTATACACGCACACACACAGAAATACTCATCCATCAGGATTTGTGCCTCCATTCTTGGTAAAAAAAGAGGGTTCGTCTCCGTCTCAATTAGTCGTGGAGTGTGAGGAGGAGAGGATGTGGTTGTGTGTAAGCCATCTTTATTCATAGGAGCTTAGCTGTGATTGGCACGGCCTCAAGACACACAACCTCACTCCTTGGGAAGTCAGCCAGATGTTATTGATATTCACAAATGGTAGAAATTTGCATTTCGCCATAAAGAAAGAAGAAAAAAAAAAGCACCTCGCAGATGATACCAGAGGGAACTGGGGCGGGTTAACCAACATCGAGTGAATGTAGAACGCCCAGAGAAGAACGCGTGGGCGTGTGTATGTATGTGCACATGCACGCACGCTGGGCTTCAAACAGACAGACGTCTCCTCCACAGCCCGAGACGCGTCTGTTCATCCGGCCGCTGTTCAGAACGAGCCGCGGCGTTCCGATGCGCATCCTGGCTCCGTGCGTGTTATCCTGTGGGTCTCCCTAGGCGGGTCCTGGCTCGCGTTCTCAGTTGATTGAGACTCTGCCGAAGGAGAGGCCCTGGGTGAATCGAATGTCTGGCTTTAACCCCTTTGTCGTGTTTTGATACATTTACATTTAGCAGACGCTCTTATCCAGAGCGACTTACAGTAAGTACAGGGACATTCCCCCTGAGGCAAGTAGGGTGAAGTGCCTTGCCCAAGGACACAACGTCCTTTGGCACAGCTGGGAATCGAACTGGCAACCTTCAGATTACTAGCCCGACTCCCTCACCGCTCAGCCATCTGACTCCCACAGCCCGCATTGCTTTCTCTCAGCCAGACTGTTTGTGTTTTCCCTCACATGGTCGGGAAGAAACATCCACCATGTCCGTAGCTGCGGTTTGCGGTTGCACGCATGACGAACGGGGCCGTGCAGAGCTGTGTGCGGAGGATTCGGCTGGACGGGAGAGGAGCAGTAAGATGAGACACAGGGATGCTGGGGAGAACCTCGAATCCCATCCACTTGGAGCCAATCACCCAAATTAAACGATGGACCGATTGATGACCGACTACATTATATGTGCGTGTGCTATCGACCTCGTCTGTGGCTTGGGAAAAAAGCGTCCATCTTGAAAGGCCTTGGGTGTGTGTTGCCAGTATTGATGTACTGAAGTTTTGGCTGTTCTTCACATACAAGATCTACTTTCAGTGCTTCCCACGGAGATGTTATCCCTCGCTAGGTGGTTCACGACGGGCCTATCTGGGACAGGCCCGTGGTTCTACTGGGTGGTTCTGCTAGGATTGGCTTCAGTGCCAGCGACAGACAATGGATCAGGTGGCCTTTTAATGAGGGCTTCACCAGGACAGGGCTAGGACTGGAATGACAGATGGATGTTTTGACTCAATTACCAATGTGTGGTGATCCAGAGCACTTCTCCCGAGCCACTGGACCAAACAGTCCTCTGCGAGGAGGAAACACGGCCGCCGCCGCCGAAGCTAGCTCGACACGCCAAGCGCCCCGGCGCTAGCCTGACTGAAAGGTGCAGAGACTCGGGAGTTATCGCATCTCCTCCTCACCTTCACGCAAGGGCTTCCTCTCCACCCTGTCTACACCTCCCTGAAAACCACACTCACACACACGCACAATCACACGCACTCACACACGCACACACAACCTTTTTCCAGCGACGCCCCGTCTCCTTTCTCCCTCCCTCCCTCCCGAAAACCCAAACCAGCTGCCCCTCCATCTGGCCTTCATCAGCAGCCCTGGGGTGTGCGCTTGGTCCCGCCATGGCAGACGGGCATCCGTTCTGCATTATCACCCCCTCGGCCCCCCTCGGCCCCCGCCAACCCCCGAGCCCGAACCCTTCCCTCAGACCCTAACCCACAGCAAAGAGCTCGGCTTGGCTCCACGGCCCTCCAGATCCCAGTCACACCGTCTGTTTCTATTCGGGGAGATCTCCGAGGCCTGAGCATGCGAGAAAGTAAGTGGTAATGACTGTGGTCTTCACCCGCCCTGCCGGCTTCTCCTACAGACCAAACACACGGCCAGGGAGTCTTGTGTTCAGCGGTAATAACAGCGATAGTGCGTGTTTCCAGTCCTGCCGGTTGGCACGACACACGGTTAGAGGCTGACGTGGTGGGTGAGGAGCAGCGTGCAGGAGGGTGCGGCAGGTAACCCGACTCACAGCCAGGCCTGGGGTTAGCCGTCAGGTTCTCACAGTGGTCTGTGGCTGATGCCGACACAGGGCGCTAATCTGGTGTATGCTAGTGCAGTTGGAGCCAGCGCTACATTAATCCTTAGTAATCCCCATTTCTCCTCACGCTTTCTGTCACAGCGCTTCCAGGTCTGTCGATCAACTCAACCGTCTCCTCAGCCACAACCACCCCCTCACCCCCCCAGTACTGCAGTCTCTCCACCACGCAGGCTAATCAGCTAGCAAAAATAAACAGCAGGGTAGGTGGCCAGGACTCATTTCTCAGTGGAAAGATCACAAGCAATAAAATCAAGAAAATACAGGAATTAAGTATGCGTTTTTCATGTTTTCCATTTGCGAAGAAAGAAAAAAAAAAGCCCAAACTTTACAACCTAACTTAAATTTATCTCTCAAGTTGTGCATTTAAATTCCGAGTAAACTGATTAAACAACGAGAGCCACTGTTATTCTCTGGCGATGGCATTTTGGAATTACCGAATGTGGTTCTCGTGTTCAGTAAACAGCTTATCAAAACAGAGGGGCTTGGAAATAGTATTGAGGTTTCCACGCAGGGCTCGGAGGAATTCACCTCATTGCAGACGAGGAATGTCTTTTCCCTCCTTGTTTTCTCGGTTCTACATCACTTGAGCTGATATACATCCCATCTGGCTGTCAGGGAGATATTTGAACAGAAACTGTACTCAGTTCCAGCCAGTACCACATGGTCTTCCACTACTGTATAAAACAAAAAAGTACGCCTCTTTAATGAGTTTTGATTGAGGAGTTAAACAGCATAAAATGTCTGTTTCTGAACTTCCCCAAAATTTCACACTTTGCTTGGGATTCCTGGACTCCAGCAAGTGATCAGCTTGAGGATGGCAAGTGGGTTCATTGATATAATCCTGAGATCAGAGAGTAAAAATAAATCATAGAAGGAAGCCTAATTTCCATGGTTGTAAATCACTCAGGCCCAAGAGGATATGAATTATGAATTAAAAGTACTTCATTCATAAACGGAGTTTTGAGCCCAGCAGGCGGTGGTTTCCAGACAAGGCTACGTATCAGGTTTGAACGATCCACTCGCATGACGGCATGACTTGGCTGCATTCAGGCGGTGCATGGGTCCAATACAACTGTGACCTTTCTCTTCCTGTCCTTCTGATTAAAGTGGTCTCCACGGAAACAAACTTCCAGTCCTGCGGGCGATTTAGGCAGAGGGTTCTAGAAGGAGGAGAGTTGCCGGTAATGGGGATGTGGACATCAAGGTGTGTGTTTAATGTTTGTGTGTGTGTATTTGTGTGGGTGTACATGTGGGTGTGTGAGTGTGCATGTGTGTACCTGTGCTAGTGTGAGTGTGTGTGTGTGTGTGTGTGTGAGAGAGTGTGTGCGTGTGTGACAGTGCCAGTCTCCTTCCTGGGGAGGTGATATGAAGGTGTCATCCCTCTGCCTGCGATGACAGCCATGGAGCGAATAGAGAAGAAATGGCCAGTATGGTCTGAGAGATAAGGCCTTGGTGAGATCACAGACTGGAGAGAGACAAGACAAGACAGAGAGAGGCCAGCCCCCTGCTGGGACAGATCCTGGGTTTCAATTCCCACATGTCAGTCAGGGTGCAGGGACTCAGGGAGAGGCAGTGCCTCGTCGTGTCCGGATGAATCTGAAGCGTGTTCCGGTTGTGTTTGTGAAGTTGACCCCCTGACTTGTAGAAACCACAGCCAGATGCGTCTGCTCATGTGTCTGAGGGAGATTACAGGTGGGTTGGCTTGTAGCTCATAACATGAGGTCACCCGTGCTGTAATTATTTACTGTCCGAATGGCAAATGCGTCGCTGATTTCCAGTCGTGTGGTGTGCTACGTCGATAGATGTTATTCTTTGCATTTCTCCTCTGGACTGCTCATGAGAAATCGGTGGTGAAGGATGAAGTGTTTGACTTTTGTTGTGGATCAGGAGCTTCAAAGGAGCTTCCGTCCTCAACCGACATCACGTTGTTCCTCTGCAACTCTGGCAGAGGGGCTGGAGCGATGATACAGGGAGACCTACACACAAGGTTCTGGAAGATTCTCCCCCTGGCTCGTACTTTACCCCCTCTGTCAGCGTAAAGCACGTTCCCCGTTATAAAGTTCAGCAACACAAATAAACTTCTCGGCTCCCAGACCCGATTCATCTCGCACACGAGAGAGAGGCCGCATTGTAGTCGCTCCAGCTCCTGCCACGCACAATTTGCTCTCCTTGGCGCTGTCTGTGTGAGGGTTCTGCACTGTGATGTGAACACTCTATCTGGCACTGTCTGTCTGTCTGTCTGTCTGTCTGTCCGTCCTGTCTGTCCTCGGGCTTCGGGAAACGTCTGCCGAGGCCACCGCAGATGTTTATGTGCTCGTTTGGCTGGATTTGCCTGTGTGGAAATTAGGGTGTAGGGGAGGGGCACAACTGGCATTAATGAGGTTAATTGATAGTTTCACAACATGTAATGAGATCTGGGGCTTTCGGACAAAATGGAGGCTTTAGAAATGCAAGATGTTCTCAGCGGGGGCTCTCGCAAAATCGTGTCGGCAAGTGTGGAGAGACTATAGTCTATGGAGACCAGTCTTTATGCTGATGTTTTTATTTTTTTATTCGTTTCTTTCATGAAAGACAACTGCCTCGGAAGCTTCCCTGAATGTGTTTTCAATTGAAGGTTGTCAGTTGAACGCTGTTCAGTTTAGCTGTCTGAGGCTGGCAACATGGAATTCAAACGGCACTTTTTCCACTTTGGAAAACATAACCTATTTCGGCTCGTAGATTTGGCCGGACCTTAAAGAGTTACGTCATGTAAGGTTCATCACATTGTGTGCGGAGTAGATGATGACTGTGATTCCCACATAACCGCGTGTGACACGGGTCATTTAAACGGCGTCCAGTGTGCCAGGGGAGTATGTGTTACAATTGGCAGAACTCAAATAATTGCCGCTTATTTCTGACAGAACTGCATCACATGCACATAAGTGTTTCATGCTACTTTTGTTTGGAAACCTGAACAGAACCTTCCAGTGTAGAACCATCCACCATGTCTCGGGTTCACAGCTGAAACGTTCCCAGGTTCCAACTGGTGGATGGAGGGAACCAGACAGGCTTGGCAGGATGAACGTGGGGTTTTAGAGGGGGAGCACCTCTCTCTATCTCTCTCTCTCTTGCTATCTGTATTCTCTCTCTCCCTCTCCCTCTTCTCTCTCTCTCTCTCTCTCTCTCTCTCTCTCTCTCTCCCTCTCTCTCTCTCTTGCTATCTGTATTCTCTCTCTCCCTCTCCCTCTCTCGCTCTCTCTCTCTCTTCAGGCCCCTTCTCCTATCAATCTCTGCATGCTGTGTTGATCGCCATTAAATTGAGGAATATTTGTCCCAACGTGCAATTACAGATCGTGACCTAAAGGACTCGGTATACTGAATGACCCAAAACAAAGCGCCCAGTTATGTTGCGTTGGACCTGGTTTAAAATCGCTTGACTCTAACTGGGAGTTCTGCTGGTCTGACCTGCCTGCGGTGTACACTGTCCACATCCTGCTTATTAACATAGAAACAGTTTAGATTTTTAACAAATATGAAACATTTTAGTTACATGATACATTAACTGATACCCCAGCTGTTATTAAGAAGTGTTATCAGAAGTTAAGAAATTGGTTATACCAGTGATATATCAGGCTATCTGCTCTATTCAGTTTCATCTGAAGTTTTTTCCTTGAAGGAGATGATGATGTTACCATCACAGAGAGGAGCAGAGCAGCCAGCATCAATGAGAGAGGATTCTTAATAACATCTTCTTTCTGTCTTATCATAGAATCATTTAAAATGCTCTCTTTTGTCGTCCTTTGACTGCATCTCTAGTCTTCCAGGGCACCATGCTCAAAAAGTTAAATTAATGACGAATATACTGTATTTCTACTAAACTTCTTTCTGATTGATAAAGAGATGGAGTGAGAGAGGCTTCTTCTGTAAATAGTTCTGATGCTGAGAGAAGCATGTGGGTGTGTTTCTGTGTGTGTGTGTGTGGGTGTGTTTCTGTGTGTGTATTTATGGGTGTGTGTGCGGGGGGGTGGGGTTGTTTCTGTGTGTGGGTGTGTGTGTGTTTCTGTGTGTGGGTGTGTGTGTGTGTTTCTGTGTGTGTTTCTGTGTGTGTGTGTGCGGGGGGGTGGGGTTGTTTCTGTGTGTGGGTGTGGGTGTGTGTGTGTGTATTTATGGGTGTGGGTGTGTGTGTGTGTTTCTGTGTGTGGGTGTGTGTGTGTGTTTCTGTGTGTGTGTGTGTTTCTGGGTGTGGGTGTGGGGGGGGGGGTTGTTTCTGTGTGTGGGTGTGTGTGTGTGTATTTAGGAGGCCACCGTGCTGCATATTTCCTGTCTCCAGCACCCAGCATGCTCTGCAGACACCAGGGGAGAAGGACACAAAGACTGGGATGAGAAGGAACGAGGGAAAACAATGGAGACGAAAAAGAAAATAGTATTATGCTAATTCCGGATGATAGGGAAAAGGAACCCTGTGTGAATCTTTCCATTACTTTCAGGAGAGAGGGAACAGGGTGGATCAGATGATTAGAAACATAGGGAACACACAGGAACATTCAAACTTTGATAGCGTATCGTATTACAAGCAGGTGGAATGCCAAATGATTATAGAGGAAGAATAACGGTTTAACACACACTAACATAAACACACATTGGCATGTACCCACACTCTCAGCACACACACACGCACACACCATGCAGACACACGTACACACGCACACCATGCAGACACACACACACGCACACACCATGCAGACACACACACACACACCATGCAGACACACACACGCACCATGCAGACACACACACGCACACCATGCAGACACACACACGCACCATGCAGACACACACACGCACACCATGCAGACACACACACGCACGCACACCATGCAGACACACACACGCACGCACACCATGCAGACACACAGCCATCCTACCACAGCCAGACAATATTCCATTAAGGATTAACTCCTATGTTGCCCCAGGTGACATCAAAACGATATAAACACAGACTGCAGCTTTGCATATTTTGGTGAGGTTAAACAGAGAGCACAGGGACAGTCCTATAAAAGCCTGTATCAAAGTTACCCACGCTGGACAAATAATACTAGGAACATGTCTCAGGAAACAATAATGTGGCTCAAAATGGTTTCCAAAGTCAGGGATGATTTACGATCGTCTTCCCCCCCCCCGTTGTGTTTTTCATTCATCTGCCCCGTTGGTGAATGATGAGTTACTGTCCTATTGATCTCTGAATGTCTGGGATAACAAACTCACTCCCATGCTCGCCCAGGAGCCTGTAAACGCTTCAATGATGGTTCAGGTGACTGCAGCTAGTGAGGTACATTTTTCAGCTAGCATCTAATCCATCACCGAAAAACATAGTTCCTATAGATCTTTTAAGTTAAGGTGCCAAGAATCCCGCTTGATACCTTCATATTCATCACTGCCCGTATAGAAAGCACACAGTCTCTTAACAAAGGCGCCACAGTACAGTGAGACAGAGTCAGCGTTGTTGTGGTAGCTGGAGTGGGAGTGTACCATTCTCCAGGAGGGGTCGAGGTTGCCGCTGTGGGGTTGGCGGCAGAGCCTGGCAATGGGGAGGAGGAGCGGGTTCACGCCCCACACACACCTCTCCCCCCGGTCAGAGTGGATCAGTCTCCAGGGCCTGATCAAAGGCATGTGCCTCCAGCCACGCGGGGCGTTGATTGCTTCCATGCACTCGCTGACACCACTCGGCTTGGCTGAGGACACCCTAATTAAAATGGAGATATAGGAGGGGTTTCAGTACTCCCCACAATGCACACACTCACTCACACACTCACACACACTCACTCTCACACACACACACACTCACACACACACACACATTCTCTCACACACACACTCACTCACACACACTCACACACACACTCTCTCACACACACTCACACATACACACACACACATTCTCTCACACTCACACACACATTCTCACACACACACTCACACACACACTCACACAGCCTCACATACTCGAACACACATACCAGCGACCAGAGCGCTGACTGCAGGCAGCTCCTATTGTTCAGAAAGGGCAGCTCTGGAGACATAGAATTCAGAGATGTTGGAGTCAAAGACCTGTCCTGATGGTCATTTTAACCTATCAGTGTTCGTCTCAGAGCACAGCCAAGGTGGCGATACGTATTTGGGGGGTTAGGATGTCGCTGATGTCGGTAAGATGGATGCCCAAGAACATCTGGAGCCAGTGTCATGAGAACAAAGAGCAGGTGAGTCTCTCCACCGAGCGAGGCCCACTGTGTGGCTCATCCACCAGAGGATAGAAAGTTGATCAAATTTCTATTTAAAATTCCAATCAGAGGTTATTACTGGTATGCGATCCCCAGGTCTCTGTGTTTCAGCTAGCCCGGAGTCCTTTGTCGGTCGCTAAGCGCCAAGAGATCAATATCATATCAGGGCTGGTGGAACACCTGACAGTTCAATTTCACCGCCAACCTCGGAATCGATACCTTTGGAATAGTTTTGGACTCTCCCAAAGGCTTCCCGATGGAGTTAATCTATGGTGTCATTAGGCAGGTCACTGTGTGCATGGTCATTACACCGTGTAACAATAAATGTTCTTAAATCCATGAGGTGTTCTCTCTCCCCCTGTTTGTCACCTCTCACCGAGGGGGATCTGTTCTGAGGGAAGCCGTGTGATTGGCCGGCGTCACTCTTCCTTTCAGCGCGGGTCACGTTCAGAGAATATGGCTGAAGCACAGAGAACGCCTGTGGCCTAACTGCAGGGGGAATTGAACCCGGGCTTTATTGAGCATAGGACATCAAACGTTTTTGACGTTTACATTTACATTTAGTCATTTAGCAGACGCTCTTATCCAGAGCGACTTACAGTAAGTACAGGGACATTCCCCCCGAGGCAAGTAGGGTGAAGTGCCTTGCCCAAGGACACAACGTCATTTGGCATGGCCGGGGAATCGAACTGGCGACCTTCAGATTACTAGCCCGACTCCCTCACCGCTCAGCCACTTGACTCCCCTTGTTTACCACAGAGTTAAGAGTACAGGCTGTGTGTTCAGTGGCTCACTAAGACATCAGAGCAGCCCATAAGAAATGACTTTCATGAATCAGCTACGGGATTCTCCAGATATCAACCGATGTGTCTACAGAATGATACAAGGTTTACGTAAGCTCTTCACATGTTCAACTGTATCATAAATGGAATATCTCGGCACATCTAAAGATGTATGTTGACAGTGCAATGGAAGGGTGGTCGTTTCTCAGTGAGAAGGGAATGATCATTTAAACGGATTTGATTTAAGCAGCTTGACCAACACGGTACGACGGGGGATTAAAGCGGTCACATAAATCAACCCGGGCTCCACTTCAATGGCCTGAATCTCAATTGAGAAAGTGGAAAGAGGATGAGGAGTGAAAACCCAGTTTTTTCCCCCCATTTACCGAAGCTCAGCTGGAATCGCCTGTCAAAACAGACCGCGGAAACTCAGCGGAAAAATGACACAAGCAGCTCTTTTTTTCTGAGTGGCATTGTGGATTTGGCTGCAGCCCACTCCAAACTGGAACCTTTCTTTCTTCTGCATGTGTCATGGGGTGGTGGTGGGGGGGTGGTGGTGGGGGGGTGGAGACAAGGGCGGCACAGGAAGGAGTCCAATAGCAGGGTAAATGCGTCTCTACAAGCCAGCTTTCTCACATGATGACAGACTCACACAGAGGAAGCCGTGCAGATGTTACCATGACTACGGTAACATGTTTAGCCGGGCAGAGCGTCACAAACACCTGTTTGGCTGGGGAACGGTCTGACGTAGAGGTGAACAACACATCTCTGTTGTTGTCGTTGTGCTGTAACTGTCTTAAAGTTCAGAACTATTATACAATTTGGAAGAAATCTTTTTAAAAAAAAGGTTTGAGAAACTCTTGCTCTCTACGACGAGACGAGGAATCCAGTTTAATAAAAAAAGATGTAATCGAAACTACTGTTCTAAGATAGTGAAGTCAAAGGCTCTGTATGTACAGGATCTATATTCCTTCCCCCCTCCCCGGCTGTATCAGACAGCCAGTGGCAGAGGTCCAGGCCTGTAATCCCCAGCCCTGAGTGTTCGTTTGATGGCTTCATCACACTCCAGGAGAACAGCACTCCCAAGGGTAAGCTACACCTAATGACCAAGGACTGGGGAAACAGACGTCTTGTGGACCTGTACGGTGATATATAACTTAGAGTTGTCTTTTTTCTTCATTAAGAAATTGTGGGCTATCAGAAATTGCCAGTGACATAATGAAGACAGGTTGGACATGATACATTAGGATCAGAATCCATCAAGGTTATTTACTCCTTTGAAAGACAGCTTGTGACAGACTCCCTTTATCTGTCGAGCAAGTGGAGAAACCTCCATTAAAAATCTAATTCCAGATCTATTTAAATCTGCCTGAGAGGAATCTCGTCTGCAGCTTGACAACATATTAGTTTCCCTATAAATGTTGAATTTTTGGAGTGTCCTCTTCTGTCACCGTAGAGGTGAAGCAAGTCCTTTGTAGCTCTGACAGTATCAATTATGGTTATAAATGTCTGATAAACGATCATATAATTGATGCCATAGATCTAGAGGACTATGTACATAATGACCTCTGTAGCTGAAGTCAAGTCTAATATAGACACCAAGAAACATTGATCAAAGCTAAATGACTATAGCCCCACAAATGATGACAATAGCCTCATTTTGATGGCCTTCAGTAACAATTAATTACAAAGGTTTTGAGGTCACTTACAATAAAAGTAGCAATGTGTTCAGTCAGCTATGGATAAGGAACCGCAAGCTATAAATTAATATGCAAACATAAGGGAATGTACACATGAGAGCCCGGCAACACAAAATGAACACACACACACACACACACACACACAGAGACCTCCCATGGTGTCTAGAATGACTGTTCTACCACAATGATCATCTGAGTGGAACGTGAGTCAGCAGGAAGCGATGGGTCTTCAAACTGTAATCACCTGCAGCTGAAGGCAGTAAAAAACCTGAAGGGGAATGTGTGTCTCCATGTCGGACTTGATCCTCGCTGAGTTCTTGTTAACGGGGACTGGAATAAAGTATCCGAGGGCTGGATGAGACCGGATAATGTGTAGATCATACGTCCCCTGGCTGCAGCGAGTCTCCATGGGCTCGTCTCTGATCCCTCCCCAGAGGGGGGAGATCCAGGACGTGACCCAGAGCAGGAGTATCAGGTTGGGCTGTGAAAGGTGGCACTGGCTCCATGGAGCAATGAGAGTGATTCCCCTTCTGGAAGCCATCACCAGCCTACAGAGATTCAACCATGTGGATTTCACTAAGGCTTCTCCTGAGAGAAAAGGTGTTAAACTTGTTTAATGTAATCCGTTATCCTCATGCCAACAATACTCAAACCCTTACTGACTGCTCGTGTCATGTTGTAATGAGCTATCGCAAAGGGAGGAACACAGGAAACGTTTAATCTACTTGAAGAAAGACCCAGTAACTATCAGCCACTTTCAAGACCTGTCCGAGAAAGCCGTTGAAACTACATCCAGTCCTCACAGTCTTTTTACAGTACAAAAAGCTACCGGCTAACGAGAGAGAGAGACTTACATTTACATTTAGTCATTTAGCAGACGCTCTTATCCAGAGCGACTTACAGTAAAGTACAGGGACATTCCCCCCGAGGCAAGTAGGGTGAAGTGCCTTGCCCAAGGACACAACGTCATTGGGTCGCCGGGAATCGAACCGGTAACCTTCAGATTACGAGTCCGACTCCTTAACCGCTCAGCCACCTACCATGACACACTTGTCATGGTAACCCCTCAATCCTAGTGACAACACAGCCCAGGCCTCTCAGGCTCGATGACGCTCCAACAGTAGAGCCTCACAAGCCCCTCCCTCTGGTCTCGCACCTGACACAGGAAGCTTGAAGGCGTGACACGGATTCAGCATATTTTCCTTCAACGGCAGCAGAGCGGTCGGTGTACTGCGGGGCCGATCACGCCTGGTTAAACTCGGGCGCTGACGGCGTGTCATGCTTAGCTCAGCACCCTGGTCCCGTCGCTCCGCTCAGCGCTCAGCGAGGCTCCGGGTCGCTCTCTGACCGCCTCTCCTCTTTAATGAACTGGCAGATAATGGCCTGTGGGGCCCTGGAACAGGCCTGACACAAATTGCCATGTCCCTTTGACTGGGATTAGCAGTAATTACAGTTGGCCATGGACGATCAATGGGATAACAGTGTAGCACATAAAGGCCACGCGGTGTCACACGCTAGCGTGAAACCCAGCCGCCATGAGGCTGATGTGGCTCGATACAGCAGGATGGGGCTGATGTCAGCGGACACTGGCAAAACTCCCACGCTTTGAATTCCTCTGCTAACTTCTAGTGAGATGGAATTATTAATTACAACTTCAAAGTGAGACAGAATTATTCATTATAACTCTTTTTTTATTTTTTTTATTTTTTTATGTCTGCAGTGAAAGCAATCTCGGAATACCCAGCCACTGTAGTGCAAACACAACCACTCCCCAACAACTCCCTAGCAATGCCTTAGCAACTCCCTGCATCCTCCCAGCCCCTCCTCCCCGTCCCCTCCTGATGACCTCATCCACCCCTGGCAGGCTCGGCCTGGCCCGGACTAACAGCAGCCTCTGGTGATGTCATCCTTATCTCTCGTGTCTGGCAGCAGCGCCCAGCCTCTCAACCCACCCAGGGGGGCTGCAATGCTGCCCCCGTGGGCTTTTAATTAAAGCTTCTTGAGACACACACACTCACACAGACACACATACACACACACACATACGCACACAAGTAACGGGGGTGGAATCCAAAGAGAAATTATAGAAACACAAATGTTGTAGTTTATGGTGTGTCTGGATCGCCTTCTGACCTCATGTCTCATTCCGATCACCCACTCCACTATCCGAAAATTAAGTCATCCTCTTAATTAGAAACTTAAATCTGGAGGAGCCAGGCACATTTGTACGGGTTCCAATACACGCATGTGAAATGATATAAAGGAGCGAGTGTGAATGTTTGGGTAGCGTAACCTTGAACTTGGTTAATGTTGTGAATTTAGAAATGAAGACTGAATTAAATTCAACCACAAGTCTCAAACCTGACTCTATGCTCTCCACACACGCATATGCTTAAAAACATAAAGAAACACGTAACAATAACAACGAAGGAGTTGTCATTTGTTCTTTCACTAGAGGGAGGGAGAGAGAGAAGGGAGGGAGGAGGAGAGAGAGCGAGAGGGAGGGAGGGAGAGAGAGGGGGGGGTGGAGAGAGAGAGAGGGGGGGGGGTGGAGAGAGAGAGAAGGGGGGATGGAGAGAGAGAGAAAGAGGTGGAGGGGGGGGTGGAGGGAGGAAGGAAGGAAGGGAGCGAGAGAGGGAGGGAGGAAGCGCTGCACGACCAAAAAATCCACAGCAGCGAAGGCAGCGGCGTTGTCAGGGCTAACCTGATGAATGCAGATGGAAGGCTAACCTGATGAATGCAGATGGCCAGGATGCTGCTGCCATACGGAGACCTAGATTAAACCAGCCGTCACTCTCACACAGCCGGGCGGGCGAGGAAGCACGACAAGGGACTGTTTGGATCTGATTTCGTATTTCATTCGATTTGGGGCCGCTTGGTGCTCAGACGAAAGCAGACGAGGACCTGCCGCCCCGATGAGGACGGGGACGGAGAGATCGGCTCGAGGGAGAGAACGAGAGAGACAGAGAATTCGATGGATGAATGGAGAAAGGGCATGAGAGAGAGAGAGAGCGACTGGTGTCACACTTCAAGATCCCCGTTCTCTTCCAGCGATTGGAATGAGGGCCTTTATTGGGTCTGGTTGGATTGAGGGCCTTTATTGGGTCTGGTTGGATTGAGGGCCTTTATTGGGTCTGGTTGGCATGAGGGTTCATTGTGTTTGGCAGAACGGGCACAGATCTACTCTCCTCTGAGGCAGTTTATTATTCTGAACAGCCTAACGAGGTTTGTGCCGCACCTGTGCCAGGGGACTGGCACACCAAACATGGTTTCCGTCTGCATGTCGGGATGCAATCTACTCACCTGCCTGGGATGTGAGGAGAGGCCACAGAGAGGCTTTCTCTGTCACTCTGGGTCAGTGTCACAGAGCTGTTGCTGTCTTGTTTGGAGTGGTTGTAGTTATTACTTGAGTCTTCATTGACTTCCTCATTTTCCTCATCTTCACTGTCAACTTTGTTATTATCCTCTTTCTAAAACCTTTAAATCAGTTTTGGATTAATTAATTAATTAGAATCCAACAGGTGTTCACTTAGGAGAGCTGCAGCAAGTTATGTTGATTCGTCTAGGGGCAGATGCTCAGAAACATGTCATTACTGATAAAGCCCTGCATGAAAGGAATAATGCAAGATTAATTTGCTAATTTGAAAATATATCCAAGAAATCTAAACAAATATTTATGAATTAATGGTGACCATGGAGACACGAAACTCACAACAGAAATGCAAAATTGAATTACACTAAATAGCAGATACTGCCATATTATAAATGGATATTATCACATTAGTATTGAGTTATTGTCAACACAAAACTTTTTGAGCTTTGTTTTTAAAACCACAGTCAACAGACTCTAAGGAAGTCAGCCAAACAAAATAAACGATATAACACGTAACTGTAATAAGGACACCGTATAAAACCTTGCAAAGAAGTCGCTCAAATATTCTTCCCTCCTCACTGGAACAGGAAGTGGAGGACTAGGAGGGGGCTGTGTGGCTGTACTAATGGCGGATCTTAAAACAAAATGCCCATGACCGTCCAGCATGTGTCAGCCAGAGCGGGAGGTAAAATAAGAAAGGTGATTGGATTGTGCGGTGGCACAGCTTGTACCAATTTCCAGAGTTAATAGGAAATTTCTCCTTCCTGCCTCCTCTAGTTTCTCCGGGCCTGTCTGTGTCTTTGTGAACGTCACAGAATAGTCTCGGAGCCTGTGCCGAAGGGGGTAAACAAGGCCCCCAAGCCGCCTACCCGGGGGCCCCAAGTATCTGAGCAAACACCTTTTTTGTTATTTCTTGGTGTGGTGGAGGAGGACGAGAAGGACGCGGCAGTGTTTGTCCGCGCTCTGCTTGATGAGCTTGGCCGTCCTGGGCGCTCGCTACGGCTAGCGTGACCAAATAAACATAGCCCGTCATCTTCTTAAACCTAGCGCCGACGCAGATAGGCAGGGTCGAACACGTGACGGTGCCCAAGATCAACAGGCCACTGCTAGGGAAATAAACACCAGCCCAGCCGACGCCATGGTAACGGGGCGCTAACGGCGAGGCGTTACAAAAAAAGGATTTCTGGATCTGTTTTCTCCTCTCTCTTTTTCTGTCCGTTTTTTTTCCCCCCCAGTCTTTGAACATCTGGGGCTGGCTGTCGTCCTTGGTACTGACGCGTGGAGCAGAGAAGGGGGCGCAGATCAGAGGGCCGCTGGGCGATGGGGGCGGTCGGGGGGGCTGGCTCGGACGAGCGGCTGCTCACGGGAGGTTTCTCACAGCGATGGTTTCATGCTGGACACTTCCAGGCTCCTCTAGAACAGATTCAGTTGTTTTCTACATGTGGTCCAGCACAAACGGTTTGGGATTGTACCGTCGAATATATTCCCTCCATCTCGCAATGCAGTACTGTGGAAACAGCCCGATAACTATATTTTCACTGGCTGAAGAAAAATGATTTCATAATGTAGTTCAGGCTTATAAAAGCCTTAAAATACATATGCAAGAAAGAACAGAACAATTATGTAGGCAGGGACATTATACAATGCATTCCCTGTCGACAGGCCTAATAAGCAGGTGGATGATGGTGTTCTGGTGAGCTAATACAAAGAGAAACAGGACTCCTAGCCCACAGCAGCAGTTAGGGAGAGGGTGACGCAAAGCCCTCAGCGCAACAGGATTGTGTGTGAGAGGACAGTATAGAAGATATTGTATAGATTGCAATGTCCACTATACTTTAGAGTGTAGATTTGGATTGTTAAGCCCTTTCTGCCGCTCCACTGTCAGATGCTATCCTGTAGTTTGAGTTGTCTTCCTGTGCAAGCTTAGTTGGACATGAAACGGTCTCTTGTGACTGAGACCGATTTCCTTTATTCGTCTCATCACTCAATTCTTAAATAGAAAGACCTGTCGCCTTTGTCCTTTTGACACGTCTCTTCCTGTGTGTGCAGGACATCACTGGAAAAACGTCCGACTTCTCTCTTCATGTATTCATTTTTCACGTCTTTTTTTGCAACACCGATTCTGCCAAATCATACGTTTCCTGCCCTTGCAACCCTGCATCCTCTCGAGGTGTTCCAGCCCGGCCTTCTGAGGCCTTGTTAAGTAGCTGTGAGAGGAGAAGGAGGAGATGAGGGCTTCACCCAGAGCATCGCATTAGCAGATGAGGCATCTAACAAACACAGTGCCTACGTGAGCTGTGATTAATCTTGGTGAAGATGGATGGGCTGGCAGGAAGGAAGGAGACTGAGGAGGGTGGGGTTTGTTTTCAAACGTTGGCGGGACCGTTTTTTTTTTCTCGCTTTATGAGGAACTGAGGATGCGGCGGTTAAATGTGATTTTCTTGGTTCAAAGTGTGGGGGACAGATTTTCCATTTTCATGAAGCTGAATGAAACCTATGACCCTGCTCTGTCCCTCTGAGGTCAGACTCCTTCTCCCTCCAACTGCCGTTTAGAACACTTGGCCTCAGGTGATGATACGCCTCTGGTTTTTCATCTTTTTCTCTGAACATTTTATTCCCTCTGGGTAGTAATTGTTGCCTACTTAAGGAAAACAATCTAAGCCTGGTTATAATCACGTTCCCTCTAATTGAAGATAACATTGAAATATTATTCAATTGACCCATAATTACAATGTTTCCCAAGATGCAAGTCATTTTTACGCAGATTAAAAAACACACTGATTAAATCTCTGTGGAAAACCACGATGAGGCACTTGAAGTTCACGTCAGAAAAGGTACAAATCACCTTCTAATGACCACTCCAGGCTCCCAACACTCCCCCCTCCTCCTCCCGCCCTCCTCCTCCCGTCCCCCCTCCTCCCGCCCTCCTCCTCCCGCCCTCCTCCTCCCACCCCTCCACCCTGCTACATCAGCAGGTGCCGGAAGCTCGTCTGGGATCCCTCCAGCCGCCGAGGAGGTTCACCCGATGCCTCCGGGCCACGGCAACGCCTCCTATCCATAAGGCTCACAGAAGGAAATGCAATAACGACGCTTCAGCAATACAGACCGAAACTGAAAAAAACCTTCCAAGTCAGCGACTGTCGACTCAGGGTCTGACGAGGATTTCAATATCAGCTCACCTCTCTCCTCGCTGCCCTCCACCTCCTGCCTGGCTCGCCCCCATCCTCTCATTACGGCCTGGCTGATGCAAGAGCACGGAAACATGATCCAGCCGCTCAATCTTCTGGAACCCGCTCTGGAACAGACCTGAGAGGAGCTGAGGGGGACAAAGACACAACAGCGGATATCACCGGAGAGTTTAGTCTGAGAGCACGCCGGTACTAGACGGAACCTGCGAGAGTTTCGTCGCGTCCAGAAACTTTATTGTTTGTTTTTAGCAGGATGGAGGGGGGGGGGGGACTATTATGTGAGAAATGCCAGGTTGGAAATGTCAGGTTGTGTGTACACTACAGCAGAGACAAGTGGACGGAACGCCGCCAGCATGCTGCTACTGTGTGACCGTGACATTTGCTGACATGCCAGGGAACAGAGCTCACCCTCAGAACACCCAGGGCAAGACAGAATTGCTTGACCTTACACCCAAGACGTGAAATCTAGACGTGTCCAGGTGAGGCGGTGGCAATGTGTTCCTTTAAATGAAGGTCAGACTGGTCGACTGACCTTATTTCTTGAGGTAAAAACGTTTTTATTTTTGTTAAAGCAGCTCAAGGTGTAATGTTCCAGTCATGATGTCCCATGAGGCCTCGCTGCGATAGGGATCACCAAGCCCCTAAATTAATCTCAGTTCCTTTGTGATCCTTTGATCCAATTACTTTTGTCATTTTAATGTCACCTCATCCAAGAGAAATAGACCAATTGATATTCATTTGCACTCAAGGGGAATATCACAAAGAGGTAATCGAAATCTTTTCAGTTCATATTCCACCTTCCAAAATGCATCTGTCTGGATCTGAAGAAACCCTTCACTTTAAGTGGCATTAGGCTTACTCTCATTGTGCAGGTGTCAGGTCACAGCTGATAATGTCATTAGGTTTCGCGTGCATCTTGGAGCCTTTTGTGTCACTCATGCATTGCCCAGGAATATATGGATTGACATCACATTGTCCTTGTGCATTCATACCAGAATATCTTCTTTCCAATCTTGAAATCTCATCATCCAGGAAGGAGCAGTCATTTGCCTCTCTCCTTGGGGTACTGGACAGACATGTCACCTGTGTAGAGAGACAGAGACATGTCACCTGTGTAGAGAGACAGAGATTTGTCACCTGTGTAGAGAGACAGAGACATGTCACCTGTGTACAGAGACAGAGACATGTCATCTGTGTAGAGAGACATGTCACCTGTGTAGAGAGACATGTCACCTGTGTAGAGAGACAGAGACATGTCACCTGTGTAGAGAGACAGAGACATGTCACCTGTGTAGAGACAGAGACATGTCACCTGTGTAGAGAGACATGTCACCTGTGTAGAGAGACAGAGACATGTCACCTGTGTAGAGAGACATGTCACCTGTGTAGAGAGACATGTCACCTGTGTAGAGAGACAGAGACATGTCACCTGTGTAGAGAGACATGTCACCTGTGTAGAGAGACATGTCACCTGTGTAGAGAGGTCCATCCTTGAGCTCCGAAGATCTCTTTCATACATCCAGGTTTCACTGTAACTCTTCATTATAGATTAAGTGAGGTTGGAAATGTCAATAGGCCTCTGGGAAATGAGAAAGTCCACTTGATTGAGTTGATATCATCAAAGGGGTCGGAATTAATGGTGCACTCGACCGCTGATGAATTCCAAGCAAGGGGAAGACGAATGCATCATTATATTCCTAAATGACATCTCGGAATAGATTTTTGTGGGCATGTGAATACAGTGTGATATTCTTGAATAGGATTTCTTGACCTACCTATTTCTTTCCACGCCTACATGTGCAAATAAGTTTGCTAAATCAGGGATTCGAGACGTTGCACTAGAGTTTTCTACAGACACTGATGAACGGTGGACAGAGTGTTTCATCTAGCACGTGAACACCAGCGTGGTTCTCTATCTGCGCTTGAGCCTGGCGCAGCTTCAGCGCCGTGTCACAGGGATGTTCTAGATGCTTCTCTTTCTCCACCAACACGTTGTGCGTTTAACTCATCTTCTTGTATGATGATTTAGAACAGCAATTAGTATGTCCAGGCTTCCCTTCACTGTCAGCTCCTGTGTGAGGAGGGGGTGGGGGGGAGGAGAGCCATCAAACTGTCATCTCACGGTCAGAAACATCCCGTCCTAAACGCATCCAGAGATGAGGAACGTGTTTCTGGACGTGTATGTTGGACCTGACTAGGACCAACACATCATGTATGCTCAAAGAAACACACGTAAAAACACACCTTAAGAAACGACACACCCGGAAAAAAACAACCAGATATCAGACAACAACACGGTTGCAATTATTTCCCTCTCAAGCACTCCTGGTCTTTTTGCCCTCTATCTAATCTAGAAGCTTCCATAGGAAGAAAAAGACGTCTAACAGGGAAGAAATGTGTTGTGTCAATTCGACATACATCAGCCCTTCACGTCATCTTTCATCAAGTACCAGGCTGGTGATGGGGGCAAAGTGCTTTGACCGTTGCCTATGGCGACGCCGTAGATGGAATATTTGTCAGACAGGGGGATGATTTGCTATGCAAACCATTATTCATATCTGACAATGTGCAGAGTGGCTACTTCTGCAGTAATGAAACGTGTTGAGTGTTGGCTTTATTGATGTGGACAGCCACACCTTTCTAACACGGGGTGTCCAGCAGGCCCACAAAGGGATTCATAACTGGCATATTGATGGGAAATTTGTTGTGTGTGTGTGTGTGTTTGAACACGTGTCTGAATAACCAGACATATTTTATTTAAAGTTATTATTTAGTAGGACTGAATTGGGTTTTAAATGTATTTTTATTGTTTTGTTTCAATGTATTGGACACAGCATGCAGTATTAGTTTGATGTTGGACAGATGGTGTCTCCCACAGTACCTTTTTATGCTTTGTTCCATTACTCATGAAATAGAGCATTTGTGAGTAGTGATACTAGATAGAGGAAGACTGAGAACTTTGATGTGGATGAGGAGAAAGGCCTCACACACACACAGACACACACAGACACACACACACACACACAGACAGACAGACACACACAGACACACACACGTCCATCATGGTTTCATTAGGGATGGTTCCCTGGATCTCCACTCTCTGGTTCAATCTCCAGCAAAGAGCGATGTGTGACACTTTTACCCAGAACCAATTCTCCCCTGTCAAATGAACAAAGGCATGAGCTTAAAGAGCAGGGCGAGGGATCAACCTCAGCCAGAGTGCAAAATGATTTCAGCTACAGTATAGAGGGCATACCAGGCCCATGTAGCTGAGGGACAAGCCCCCAAAAGAAATACAAAAAAAATGTTTTGGCAGTTTGAACAACAATGTTGGGACATAATATGTTTATAGTCCTTAGTGTCAGTGAGAGTTACATTGTTTATGCGTTGGCTTCTGGCTTCATTTGAGTACAATTTGCAAAATACATTTACTACAATTTTCAGTCTCACTTCTCTCTCTCTTTATCTCTCTCCATCTCTCTAACTCTCTCTTTCCCTTTATCTCTCTCCCCCTCTCTACCTCTCTCTCTCTCCCCCTCTCTAACTCTCTCTCTCTCCCCCTCTCTAACTCTCTCCCCCTCTCTAACTCTCTCTCTCTCCCCCTCTCTAACTCTCTCTCTCTCCCCCTCTCTAACTCTCTCTCTCTCCCCCTCTCTAACTCTCTCTCTCTCCCCCTCTCTAACTCTCTCTCTCTCCCCCTCTCTAACTCTCTCTCTCTCCCCCTCTCTAACTCTCTCTCTCTCCCCCTCCCTCCATCAGATCTCCTTGTTCAAGGTCGGTCAGGGTAGCCTGCAGTGCTTAACTCCAATGAATCCCTTACCTCCAGACGTGCTGTAACGTATCTCCTGCGGGGAGGGGGGGCAGATTCATTTCTCCACCCGACAACAAGGCACCATCTGTAACACCTCCACCTCTGGCACCTCCGTCGTCTCTGACGGCACCCCGAGGAGACAGGGAACACCGATCCCCTGCCTCCTCTTCATCACGGCGATAAACAAGCCCTCCCGATACACACCTGCGCTTCTGGGTTTAACCTTTGACCTCGCAGCTGGACGGGGCCTACCGTAGCTCCAGGAGAGGGTCGGGTCAGGAGAATGCTCCCCACCGCTGACCGCAGAATCGCCTTCTGATGCGTACACTAACACCGGGTGTGTTCGTAGGGCGAGGACTTCTGTGTTAGTCTCTGAAGTTGAGAGGGATCCGGTGAGACCTCAATGAGAAGCATCAGAGATCATCTTCTGACACGTGCAGAGGCAAAGCTTTCATAAATATATCCGTATATATACTGTACTGTGCTGTACTGTACGTGTTCGATATTGAGCTGGCACTCAGAGAGCTCGGCTGGGTTCTGAGTGGTGGGGGTGAGAGAGGAGAGCAAAGTGTCGGATCAGCAGGAACACGAGAGGGAGGGAGAACAACGTGATTCATAGCCATCTCAATGTCCTGATGATGGCATCTCCATCACTGCATGTAGACTCTGTGGGAAGGTGCATTGTTGAAAAGAGAGAGACAGAGAGAGAGAGAGACAGAGAGAGACAGAGAGAGAGAGACAGAGAGAGAGAGAGAGAGAGGGAGAGAGACAGAGAGAGACAGAGAGAGAGACAGAGAGAGACAGAGAGAGACATGAGAGAGACAGAGAGCCACCATTCATCCCGACCGGCTTCCATTGTGAGGTGAAGGGAAATAGAATAGCAGGTTTTACTGTGAGAGATCATATCAGCACAGCCACCTGTCACGGCTCCAGGCTGCCTCCTCTGCTCCCCTGCCTTGTCTCAGCCAGTCCCAGGATGCACAGTTTCCTCTAAGCGGTGACAGATGGACGTCCAGGGCGAGGATGAGGCTCTGAGTGCTTCGCGCTTTCCAGCACGTCGATCCGTCTGCCCAGGCAGAACAGAGCACAGACAAGTGAGCAGAGAATGTCTCATCCACTGAGGTAGGAGGTGGAGAAGCAAGCAATCCTTACAAGATTTTTTTATTTTTTTTATTTTTCTGCTCTCGAACCCATTGTCAATTCTCCATTCAAGTCATCCAAGAACAGGGCTTTGATTTTTGGCAGCTCTTCAATAGAACACAGAGCGGAAATGCATTTTGGTCCTGCTGCTGTGAGTCCACACCAGGAGTCACATGGAGAAGTTGTCTTGGCATGGCGGTGTTAGCTGGAGGGAGAGCACCAAGACTTCAGGAGCTTTCATTCAGTTGGCTACACGGCAGACGGGATGATTCATCTTTCTGGTTTTTGAAGCGGTAACATCAAACCTAATGAGAGAACTGGATCTGCATGTACAAATTGACTCAAACAAATCGCATTGAGAACGAGAGGGATTCTTCTGCATGATTTCTCCCCCCCTGCCCCGCCCCCCCCCCCCCCCCCCCAGCTCGAATGTTGTCTCTTTCTTTCACACTCTGTCTCTCTCCTTCTCCATGCTCTAGAGTACTGTAAGTGATGAATAGTGTGTGTGTGTGTGTGTGCACATTGATGTGTGTCTGCCTATTCGGATGTGTGTGTGTGCGTGTGTGTGTACACACAGCCAGCTGGTGTGTGTGTGTATGTGCGTGCATACAGAAGTGTGTGTGCATGCCTGTGCAAGTCAGAGACACTGTGAGAAGGGATGTGATAATGACAGCAGTGAGACACTGTGAAATGGAGATGTTCTCGGGGTCTGGGCTCTGACACTGTGAACATAAAGAGGTGTGGGATATCTAGGGGCTCAGAGCTATAAACAATACCCCTGGAAGCCATCATTGTCCTCTCAAAGTCACTGCCAACATCAATCTTTGGCCTCCAGGGTCCGAACGAACCTACACCTGGAAATACAGCGTGTCAAAACAATGTCACTTTAACTTAATCTGTACCTCTCTCACTCTACACACAGAAAAAGTTTAGGTTTCAAAAAGTGCTTAAATGCGAAAAAGAAGGGCAAGTTCTTAGGCGTTTTTTTTGGGGGGGGGTAGTCCGTCTGAACATCAATAAGTCGACATATTGAGATTATTATAAATGTTTTACGCTCCTCTCTTATCTCTGTACTGTAAACGTCCCTTTAACAGTCTGGAGGTTTGATGGGAGCCTCTGTATCACACTTCCTATCTCGACCGCCCAGCATCCTCGTTCCAGCCGAGCGGAGAACAAATGAATTAATCATTCCTTCCGCATCGCAGACTCCGCAATCAGAATGGTGCAACTCCATTAATTTCTGCCGCCTCGAATGCCTCATTTTTAATTATCGCTGCATTAGCAATGATAAAGTATACATGGCAGGCTTGCTGTGCAGGTGTGACCCTTGACCGGCCGCTCTTTGTTTAATTAGCGCTGCCAGAGCGCCAACTGACAGCTAAAACAGAGGCCTGAGGTAGAAAAAATAACACAATTCAGAGAGGCCTCGTCCTCCAACACACTATCTCTCTACTCATTGTTTCTGTATTGGTGTTGGGGCGCCGTGGAGAACATGCTAGAAGGTGAAGCTGGGCGCATGTCTGTTTGAACACAAATACCATATGGAGTTAGTTAGCACACGCAACGAGGGCACAATTAAAGCTGATGTACGCCTCGCGCGCAGCTGTTGAGATTGGGAGAGGATGCATGGGGAGTGGTTGCGTGTGAGCTTCCTGCTTCCTGGTTGAGTCCTGCAGGAAGTAGCGAGGATTTATCGGATTGTCGCGACCATCAAAGCAGATTATTTATCATCATCCACACGCCGCTGGGTCATGTGACTGGCACCAGGCCCTGGGTCATGTGACTGGCACCAGGCCCTCCCTGATGAAACCACGATGCTGGCAGATGTATCACGCAAAGTGGATCGTGTTACTTCTTGCATGAATCTAGCAGAGAAAATGCTGCTGTCACTGAGAGCTCTATCCCTTTCTACATTTCCAAGAAGGTGAAGTTACATGTTTTGTTTCAGAGAAGGGTCTTGGGACGCTACTATTACAAGCAGATGCTAAAATGACCCATCCGACGCCAAGCCTTCTCCTCTGACACAACCCTGTACAACTGAGTTGGATACTATTACTTGCCCCCACTTGAGCTATTAAAAGCTAAACTGAATGCCAATTTTTTTGGGTCATATTCTATCAACACGTTGTTTTCACTGTTTGTTGGTAGCAGTTGCTGTTGAACATTTCTGCACCTAGGACAGACTACCTCGGTGTGTTTGAGATGGAGAAATGGGAGAGAGAGAAATGGAGGGAGGGAGTGAGAAGGAGAGAAGACATCGAAAGAGCAACAAGTTTCATTATCGATGTTTGTTCAGTCTTGGCATCTAAGACTCACAGTCCTTGTTTATTTAATTATTGTACATCATACATTAAAAATCCACATTACAAAATGAAAAGCCAAACGATTTTGATAGAAAAATAAATTAAAGTTAGCCGCACATCGAGATACAATTCATTGCGTGTATATTCCCTGAGTTGCCTTGAATTCGATCTGTGGGCACTCGTCTGTTTAGTATTTAGTATGATATAATTCCCCTTGACACCTTTTATTATGAAGGAAGAACAAGAGAAAGGATAGAAATGAACAAGAAGAGAATTCAAATCAGATCTGGAAGAACAGACGTGATGCTCAGAGACTGAGGCAACAGACTGGGTGCTACCATCATATTAACACACACTCACACACACTCACACACACACTCACACACACACACACACACACACTCACACACACACACACACACACACACTCACACACACACACACACACACACACACACTCACACACATCCTTGGTTAGCATGCTAATTAACACTACATGTAATTTGCAAATTTTTACAGGAGGTCTGTTAGCTTCAGTGGAGCCGGTGCTGGCAGTTTCCACGAACAAACAGAGAGGCAAATATAAAGAGATTCCTCAGCGCCCCTTGGTTGTTTCCCTCCCTCAAACGTCAGGAGGTCCACAAAGTTCTCCGCTTCATGCTTCATTCTTTAATAAATCACCCCCAACAGATGCCTGTTGTCATTATCCTGCGCTATGTGGCTACAAGCCATGACTGTCTAATTGTTATAGTGGTGTTGACTGATACAACTTGTGTCTCTCACAGTGAGCCACTGGTCGGGGTCTGACGAGGACGTCTTCTTGTGAGATGTGCAGAGATGGAAAGAAGGTTTTCGGCAGGTGCTCTAAACTCCTCTTAGGTCACATGTAGGGGGATCGCAGCAAGTCTACAAGACAGGTGCTTCCTTATTTACAATAGTGAATGATGTTAAAATGTGTTATGTAAAATGTAAATAACGGCGTTACTGACAGGAAAAAAAGAAAGATTTTTTGAAGTATTGCAGTGTTCTGTGCCAACACTCAGGAATAATAGTTTTGAGAAGAGATAGTTTAATGTTTTACAATATTCACACTATAGATAGAACCCGATGACTGGGATGAGAAGCCAATCTGCCAAATGAGAATAGTTGCCAGGATATTTCACTAACCGAGTTAAGGGTATTTCACTTTGGCTCTCTTGGCATCACCAGGAGAAGGGTATTTTGGCAGATTGTGAGCTTGGCATTCACTTGTGTCTGGTCTGCTGAATGAGTAATTGAGATATTCACTCCTTATGACCTCACCAAACTGTAGTCAGGGATGCTAACTATGTACTTTACATCTCAATTCTTATTTAAATGTGGCAGTTGTTGAGCGGTTTTGTACACTCCACACTCTGTAGTATGCATACTCGTTATCAGTGCTTCCTCCAGTCAAAGAAGAAACATCACGTTGTTTTTTTAATTTTATTGTATAACCACAAAAGTGATTTTTTATCAGCCAGTGGTTGATATTCCTGGAGAAGTTGACAATGACAGCATCACATGTTCACAGATCACCCGACATCTCATTCATGGGAAAAACAGATCAAGACTCCTTAGACAAGAACATGAATTCAGGCTTCCCCTGAGGATCACTCTGGGGAAGCTTCATCCTGGTGTCGTGTTAACGCCAGGAGTCGGGTGGCTGAGCGGTGAGGGAATAGGGCTAGTAATCAGAAGGTTGCTGGTTCGATTCCCGGCCGTGCAAAATGACGTTGTGTCCTTGGGCAAGGCACTTCACCCTACTTGCCTCGGGGGAATGTCCCTGTACTTACTGTAAGTCGCTCTGGATAAGAGCTAAATGTAAATGACTAAATGTATAATGTAATGTTAACAGCTACAACTGAATATCCATCAAATCCGAGACGAACTTCGACAAATCAAAGGAAACAAACGCGGCTCACGACCCTGTAGGCATCGTCGCCGTGTCCCTGGCCATCGTCGCCGTGTCCCTGGCTCCAGCCTTTTGTTCCAGCTCCTTCCACGAGCATACCTGTTCAGTTTAACACACCTGTTCAGTTTAACACACCTGTTCAGTTTAACACACCTGTTCTGTCGCCTTTTCCACGTGCTTTTGGCAGCCCTGCGACCCCGCCATGAGAAGCCTCCAACGTTTTCTTCCACATCTCTTCTGCCACTTCTCTTGCCATCGTTCACAAGGGGTTCGTAACTGGCTGCTGGGTTGCCATGGGAACTCATTATTATTATTTCTATCACTTTGTTGAACTTGGCAGGGGTTCCTCAGTGCCGACACTTAAAGGGGTGCTGCCTCACTGTCTGCCGTGCTTTGGGAAGAAATTGCCTCAACAATACCCAATTATTCATTGATGTCCTCTTATTTTGACATTGTCTGTGTGTGTGTGTGTGTGGGTGTGTGTGTGTGTGGCCTTGTGCGACTGCGTGAAACTGCAAGAGCATGTTTGTGTAACAGTAATGTTGAGGTATTTGTGTAAGGCTTGGAGTTATTAATATCCGTCTGCCTATTTCAAATATGCAATGTTGCATATTTGAAATAGGCAGACTCTCTCTCTCTCTCTCTCTCTCTCTCTCTCTCTCTCTCTCTCTCTCTCTCTCTCTCTCTCTCTCTCTCTCTCTCTCTCTCTCTCTCTCTCTCTCTCGCTCCCTGCCTTTCATGTCACGGTTCACTTAAAATCCATCCAATAAAGCATTAAAAAAATGCCCCAAAAATATATCTTTAAAGACAGTCAATACAGAGGTGCAGGGCAACCTGGTCTTTTTAATACATTTGTTATACTGTTTGCCCAGTGTTGACAGGAAGGCTCTGGTCTAAACACTGTGTCTGGCCCCTGGTCTGACCAGTCGCTGTGTGGACATCCACCGTCACTACGACCCCATAAATCCCAAGGCTTCTCCCCAGGCCTTTCAAAACAACAATGGTAAGGACATAAATCTCCAAATATAGACCCAGGCTTTGATACCCAGGCCCCTGAGAGCTTATTTAGTTAACTGTTGCACGAGGGCCTGCACTGACGTAGGTCTCCTTGGTCAAACACGAGCGGTATTTCCGCTGTGTCACAGCTAGACATTGAATCATCTAGCCTGTCTGTCAAAATGGCCGACACAAGTAAAAAATAGAAGGGTTGTGAAGCAAGACTAAACAATGGCAGACCAGATGACAAACTGCCTTTTTACCGGAATCTACATGTAAGGATAAGTTCGACTCTTTTGCTTGTTAGAAATGTTTATCTTAGTTTTTTTTTGGTTGAATTTTGCGGTCTGTTAAAAAGCAGCGAAGCTATCTGAAGAGCTGCACTCACACCTACTCAGCACATGATAATAGGCTAGGTAGTCACGGAAACACAGAAGATCTTATTAGAGCAGGAGGGAAAACTGCAGAAACTATATTGACTTGGGAAAACTTTTGCTCAAGCCTTTGACTTTATGAACTTCTAAATGGGTTACTATCCATTACTATCCATAATGCACAATATGCGTTAAATCGCTGAAATCACTCAACCGCTTTTCAACAACCTCGGGAACAGATACAAGTCTCTGATATCTATTTATTTTCCCTCTCGGTTAGTCATTAGTCATTCTACATCTCATGTGCTCGTTCTATCACTTCCGTGGTTACAGGAACACGCAGATGAAACGAAGATTGGTTTATAAGTTTAACAGCCTCCTTCATTTCTCTCCCTCCTACGGTGAAGACCACGAGTCATCGTCTGTTCTGCTCCAGAAAGGACTGGCCCGTGGCCGCCATTGTTCTTCTTTCGGCCAAACCTAATTAGACGCCTTTGATTCCATATGAACAGAAGACGAGCCCAGTTGGTGTGTTCCTTCTAACACGTCCTCCAGTGGCTCCCTGCATTGATCCACGGACGCTCTGAAGTCGCTACGCTAGCGACTTCAGAGCGTCGCTACGCTAGCTTCTGCCGCGCAGCGAGGGGCTATCACAGAAGACAATGAGCGCATGTGAAAAACCCAACTCAAAAGAACCCAAGCCGGTTTTCGTTTTTTAATAAGGGTCGCCCAGGGGCGGCCAACACCTGGAGGCTAGGTTAGCGTGCTAATGTAATGCTAATTGTTACACAAACAGCTAAGTGACATTTGTTGGAGCAGTTTAACAGAGGCGCGCGCTCCTTGGGGGAGATTCCATTGTGTGGGGATTTGCAAAACCGACTGTATATTTGGGTTTCTGCTGTGACAACTAAACTAGCAATGTCCAAAAAGGGGCTCTTAGAAGAGCCTTGAGTTACAGTTCTAAATCATTTGCAGCCTGTGAGGTAGTCGGGCTGACAGACTTGTGTTTGGTTTTCATCAGTGCCTGTTGAGCTTGGCTGTGGATTTACAGGGGCAGACTGGGGGGGAATTCAGGAGGGGAGATTGTGGGTTTACAGGGGCAGACTAGGGGGGAATTCAGGAGGGGAGATTGTGGGTTTACAGGGGCAGACTAGGGGGAATTCAGGAGGGGAGATTGTGGGTTTACAGGGGCAGACTAGGGGGAATTCAGGAGGGGAGATTGTGGGTTTACAGGGGCAGACTAGGGGGGAATTCAGGAGGGGAGATTGTGGGTTTACAGGGGCAGACTGGGGGGAATTCAGGAGGGGAGATTGTGGGTTTACAGGGGCAGACTGGGGGGAATTCAGGAGGGGAGATTGTGGATTTACAGGGGCAGACTAGGGGGGAATTCAGGAGGGGAGATTGTGGGTTTACAGGGGCAGACTAGGGGGGAATTCAGGAGGGGAGATTGTGGGTTTACAGGGGCAGACTAGGGGGGAATTCAGGAGGGAAGATTGTGGGTTTACAGGGGCAGACTAGGGGGAATTCAGGAGGGGAGATTGTGGGTTTACAGGGGCAGACTAGGGGGGAATTCAGGAGGGGAGATTGTGGGTTTACAGGGGCAGACTGGGGGGAATTCAGGAGGGGAGATTGTGGGTTTACAGGGGCAGACTAGGGGGAATTCAGGAGGGGAGATTGTGGGTTTACAGGGGCAGACTAGGGGGGAATTCAGGAGGGGAGATTGTGGGTTTACAGGGGCAGACTAGGGGGGAATTCAGGAGGGGAGATTGTGGGTTTACAGTGGCAGACTAGGGGGGAATTCAGGAGGGGAGATTGTGGGTTTACAGGGGCAGACTAGGGGGGAATTCAGGAGGGGAGATTGTGGGTTTACAGGGGCAGACTGGGGGGGAATTCAGGAGGGGAGATTGTGGGTTTACAAGGGCAGACTAGGGGGGAATTCAGGAGGGGAGATTGTGGGTTTTGTGTGGAGGGAGACTCCAGGGGTGTTGGGAGTGTGTGGTCGTGGTGGGCACCCTGTAAAGCAGCATGCTGGAAACATAGCAACACACACAAGCCTGGACACACACACATAAAAGCCTGGACACACACACACACAAGCCTGGACACACACACACAAAAGCCTGGACACACACACAGGAGCCTGGACACACACACACACACAAGCCTGGACACACACACACACAAAGGAGCCTGGACACACACACACACACAGGAGCCTGGACACACACACACACACAAGCCTGGACACACAGACACCTACAGACACTAGAGAGCATGAGTACAGTACAACCCCACACACAACACACACAGACTCACAAGGGTCTCTGCCAGCTAGTAGTCAGAAATCACCACACACGCACACACTCACACACACTCAAACAGACTGGCGTCGAAGCCAACAGTCTGCGATGCTTTGGGAGGCAGAGGTTGGGACTGAGGCTGCAGTCGCCTCTCTGGGGTAGAAGGTGCCAAGTACTTGTCCATTACAACTGGATCTGCACACTTTCAAGTCATTTTCCCCTGCAGTCGGCCTGCTTGAGTGCTGTGAGGACACAGACTGGGAGGGGAGGGTGTTTTTGACATTTACCAAAATTGCCTCAAAGCTTTTCTGGGCCAGCAGGAGCACACACACTGACTCTTTGGAAACCCAGAGACAGGGTTAGAGCATCTCTCGAGGGAGCACTCACGCTAATACTCATGTCCGTCACTACAGCACATTGTACATTGTTTTAACACTTTGGCTGTGATTAAAAATGTCTCTAATCTCCTTCTGCAACAGCACGTTCAGAAAGAAGACTTGCTGTAGTGGTTTGGGAAAACACTCAAGCGAGATTTCCTTTGCCCCATCAAGTCGTTATTGGACATAGGAAAGTACACATTTTCAAAAGTCATTAAATGTCAAATCCGCACCAATGAGTAGAGGAGACTGTTTTCTTAATTAGCACCAGCAAATCGCTAGCATTTACAGCTAAAGAGATATGGTTACACATGAAAGAGCTGTATTTACGCCCATATATACCCCCTTTCACCTCCACCTCACCTAGCTCTCCCCCTCCTCTCTTCCTCCTCCTCTCCCCCTCTTCTCCTCCTCCTCTCCTCCTCCTCTCCCCCTCTTCTCCTCCTCTCCCCCTCTTCTCCCCCTCCTCTCCCCCTCCTCTTCTCCTCCTCTCCACCTCTTCTCCTCCTCCTCTCCTCCTCCTCTCCCCCTCTTCTCCCCCTCCTCTCCCCCTCTTCTCCTCCTCCTCTCCTCCTCCTCTCCCTCTCTCCTGTCGGCTCTCTTGATACCCAGCTTCATTTCTTATGAATACACCAGAATGAGCTTTATTAGCTAGGTCAAGCCTCTGTGGGGATCGTCATGCTAATGTAGCTCATTCTGAAGGGATAAGTAGCTGTTTAAGTATTACTCATGCAAATGTCGGCCTGTTTATGCTATTTTGAAGCGCATACAATGAATATATGATACCGAGATGGAGCCCCGAGGACTCCGTCAACCGGCAGACGGATACTATCTAAAGAAGCAGACTTTGTCTCGCTGGGCTCCGTCCAAAGCTTTGTTGTTGGAACAATAAGAGTGGGATGATAACGAGAGGAGAAGAAGAAAGAAAAGAACGAAAATAAATAATGAAGAGGACAAAAATAATTTAAAAAAAGACTTGAAATAGAGATGTCACAGACAGAAAGGAAAGGTGAGTGCTTTCTGAGGGCGCCTGGTGCTGTCCTCTGGGCCCCTGGTCTGATGGGCCTCAGGCCTGGCATGTCTGTGTTCGTTTGCTACCTGGAAAGATCTCAGTCAGAAAGGGGGAGAGACAACAACACAGCAGAAAGACAGAGAATGAGAGCGAGAGAAAGAGAGAGGAAAAAGAATGAGGAGAGAGAATGAGCATCAAGAACAGCTGCGCCAACAACAGTAGCTTCAAACCCCAGGCGTGAGGAGAGACTCAGAGAGCGAGAGGGAAAGCCAGACATGCTGAACAGGAGGAGAGGGTTCCAGGTCTGGGGCTAGAGCTAGGGCTGGGGCTGGGATCTGGAGCCCGGTCTGGGTCTGGGGTCTGGAGTCTGGAGTCTGGGTCTGGGTCTGGAGTCTGGGTCTGGGGTCTGGAGTCTGGAGTCTGGGTCTGGAGTCTGGGTCTGGGGTCTGGAGTCTGGGTCTGGAGTCTGGGTCTGGAGTCTGGGTCTGGAGTCTGGGTCTGGAGTCTGGAGTCTGGAGTCTGGGTCTGGGTCTGGAGTCTGGGTCTGGGGTCTGGAGTCTGGGTCTGGAGTCTGGGTCTGACCAAGACAAGAGGTACTGTAGCTATCGGGGAGAGTTGGCCAGACTCACTGCACCCAGACACCACACATCCTCCAGCCAGCACCAGGATCCATCTGGACAAGCCTGCAAGCAGAGCCTCTCCACTGGGCCCCTCAGCAACATGGCTCATCCCTGTGTACTCAACACATGACAGTAGAGTCAACAGTGAATGTTGACATTCTGGACACAGACACAGAATGCATGTTACTTGGATTGTGTTCATGCATTATGATCCTGAGTGAACTTGTTCTGTCCATCGCAGACAGAGGTCATACTGAACTGTTGCGGGATACTGAACAGGCTAACATTGTTTGTAGCCAAAAGTTACAGAGACTGACAATGAAACTACAGTCTCTTAACAGACAAATCTTTCGTACTCTAAAACAAACCCTATATTTACAAAGGGCTTGTTATGTTGTTTGTCTTGGAAATGCTCCGACACAAGATTGCTTCTGGGTTGCAAAGGACACGCTTGCATCCACATTGGGCAGACGGTCCACCTAGCAACAGGAACTGATCATTTCGGCGTGACCACAGCTGAATTCTGCTGCATCACGTGATGGCTAAATCACGTGAAAGAGAAACATGCATGAACGCCGAAACGAAATTCCCGTTCCATGTCATGTAGTGTGCTCAGACATGAGTGTAGGCGTGGCCCACAGCCTGTAGAGGCCCTTACCTTGAGAGCAAGGACGAGCTCCATTAACTGAAGACTAAAGGACATAGGAAAATGATGCATCTCCCTGAACCTGTAATTACCTTCCAAGAACGTCCATGTTCAAGCTCTGAACCAGACTGAACAGCCCAGACTTTCGACGGTGCTATATGGTAACATCTTTGTGGTAACTCCGTAACAGCTCTGGTTCACATGTAGTCCTGTTTCACAGCGTTAAAAAAAAATGTTTCTGGGGAACCTGATGGCTCTGTGTTTTGAAGGCAGTGAGACACACATGGAGGGAGCGTGTGGAAAGAGTGTGTGTGAGTGGATGTAGTTTGTGTGAGTGTGTGTGGGTGAAAGGGAGTGTGTGTGTGTGGAGGGGGGGAGTGTGTGAGGGTGAAAGGGAGTGTGTGGGGTAACTTAGACCCTAAGCAGAAGATGCAGCCCATCAGAACCTCAGATGCACCCCTCAGAACCTGATGACATGATGAGAGAAGACCTCTAAGTGCTTTTCTCTCTTTCCACCGCCATCTCTTGTTCCTCTCCCTTCTCTCCCTCGCTCCGTGCTCCTCCAGGGAAGATGAAAGGACATGTGGGGAGAGGGATAGTGGGACGTGTGGCGCTCCGACTGAGATGGAGTTGAAAAAATATTGTTTTCTACCTCGTGTTGCTTTTCTCCCAAGATGGCTTCCCGGTTTTTTAAATCCATGTAACTGCCAACTGGAAAATTATGTTTAGCTTAGACTTGGATTTATTTAAAGTATTGTGCTTCCAGTTAAATAATTTGACCAACCGCTATATATTTTTCTTTATCTAATTAAATATGGATAAATGTGTTAGCAGAAGGTTGACACATGCATCCTTACTTATAATGATCCGCAATTCATTAACAAGGAGAAACACTTGCATTGACTTTACAAGCATGTAACACAGTTTTCGGCCTTAGTTAAAGTCTCATTTTATTACCCAGCATCACATCGCCACATCTGTTTGAAAAAGAGCAAGAGTGAATTTGAGGCTGAACAAGCACATTCACAGTATTTCTGCTCCACAAGTGAACAAGCTCTCTAATGTTCTCCATCAAGGCAGGGTGAGTCACCAGAAGGCCGTCGTACGGTGCGCGCTCTCCAACCGTGGCGGCTTGTTTTGGACTTCATTGACAGGGAGGACTGAACCTTCAGAGGGAGACGAGGAAAGAAAAACTATTATCCAACCAGAGTGTGGAGGGCAGTCTTTTTAGAGGTGGGGGGTGAGAGCGAGGGGGGTGAGAGCTAGGGGGGTGAGGGCTAGGGGGGGCGAGGGCTAGGGGGGCGAGGGGGGTGAGGGCGAGGGGGGTGAGGGCTAGGGGGGTGAGGGGCGTGGGGGGTGAGGGCGAGGGGGGTGGGGGGTGAGGGGTGAGGGCTAGGGGGGGTGGGGGGTGAGGGGCTAGGGGGGTGAGGGGCGAGGGGGGTGGGGGGGGTGAGGGTGAGAGGGGTTAAGCTCAGTGTGCCACACAGACCAACCAGTGTTTTTCCACGCCGAAAAGTGCAGCGCTCCCGAATTTCACTTCACGGGGCCGTTTGCCAATCACAATGTTTCGCTGATTATTTTCCGAGGATTAGGGGTATTTTTCCGGTAGAATGTAATAGCCTTCGTATATATTTTAACCTCCTTTTAATCAGCGGGGAAAAGGAACAATCACTTACATCACTGAGATCTGGACGCTGGTCTCCTGCCCCCCCTACCAGAGGGCGCTGCTTATTTATCCAAGGTCTCAGTC
>CM042867.1:19635058-19722558 GCA_023658055.1 Thaleichthys pacificus
GCTGCACCACGGTACAAGAGAGTGTAACTTCCCACTCTCATGTTAAGACTGAGTGATGCTCTTTCAAAGTGGAACACACAGTGAGGCCCCCTCTGCACTGGGAACAGAGAACGAGGGCTGACCTTTTAGACTACGTTTCAAACAAAGGCTTCTTTTAATATGTGTGTGTGTGTGTGTAAATATGTGTGTATGTTTGTGTGCATACACCTAACGTGTGAGTTAGCTTTTGTTCGTAGGACCCGTCGTTGCCAACACTAGATCCATGGATCTTCTCTAAAATCCTCTTGTCCTCTTCCCTTTCTCAGTATTCACTGACAACACTGCCCCTGCTGGTCGGACAGGGGGCATTACAGCACGTATCTGTACGAACCATCGAACGGATACTCATACTACTGACTGGGCCCTGCCACTTGGACTGCCACTGTTGTGTACTGTAATTGTTCCCTTGTCAACACTCATGGAGATGGACGTGGCCTGGTCACCTTGGTTACCCAAGCTTCAGGATAGAATCCTTCAGGATAGCTCTACATAAGTCATTTCCTGTTCTCAGATCTTGGGGGGGTGTTGTGAAATATACTTGAAGTCTTTCAAAACCATATTTTATATTTTACAATGAGGTTGAACCTCTAGTGACTTAGAAAAAACACTACTGTAGCGTGCTGTAGTGTTCACTGTTTAACAAGAGACGTTTTAAAACATTAATCCTTTTTTCGCCCTTATCGAACTTCAAAAAAATGCATGCAAGAGCAAGGTTTTTATGAAGTATTTATATGCAGCCTTTTGTGAGGCACCCAGCTCTGGGTCCAGTTGACAGAATCAAAGAACTGGAATGAAGTACAGATGGAAAAAAAAGATGTTTGCTTGTAAATGCTTTTGCCAGTGGTGAAAACTATGCTCTCGTGAGTTGTCAGTATATATAGTTGAACTCTGAACATTTTGTGTGTTAAAACTCTTAGCCTGAAAGCAACCAACAGTACTTGTTTGCTATGGAGTAAATAATGTGAGGAAATAAAAGCATGCTAAAAATACAATCATAGAAATAAATAAAACAGATGATGCATTTGAGTGCTCCATTATTGATATTGAGAAAAATAGTAACAAGACAAATAATGGATTTGGGCTTCTCAGGTCAATGTTTTTGTAAACCCGAGCAAATTAGCATTAATGCAAAAGCATTCAAGTCAGGTTGAAAAAAAACGTTTTTTTCAAGCTTATTGCTCCAGCAGAAAATTGATGAAGAGGTCAACCACTCTGAAAGCATTATAAATGTTATATTTTTATTTGACAAATGGACATGGATATAAAAGTACAGCTTGCAGTGTCTGTGCTGTGCACAGTGTGACTGAACTTCAGTGGCCTCCAGAGTAGCTGCTGAAATATTAATGTGTTTCATCTCTGCTCTAAGGACGGATTTCTTATATCAGCTTGTACATTTTGACTTTCAATACAGGTACAAATGTATTTTTAATTTTCCTTTCACATATTTACTTGTCACATATGGCAACAAACACATGCCAGTATTGACCCACGGAAAACCAAACTGCAGTACATATTATGAGGTAGCTACCGACGCAGCCATGATTTGCCCCAGACACACACACACACACACACCTAACTTTAATTTAGAAGAGGAACCAAAGTAGCAGTAACATGATTATGGGAGATATGATTAGCCAGATTAGATGTAATTAAAGGATAACTGCAGAGGGCAACTGCTTGAGCCTCTAATCCATAAAACATGAGTTGTCTTAGCCAATAATTATTTTTTTGGATTTGCTCCTGACAGAAACTGAAACAGGCTTGACAGGCCTTAAAATTGTTTCTTACTGTAAAAGATGAAGTTCGATGGACGCATTAGTCTATTGCACAAGCCCCCCCCCCCCCCCCCGCATCAGTATATCGCACAAACTATCCCCCCCCCCCCCCCCCGCATTAGTATATCGCACAAACTATCCCCCCCCCGGTCTGACGGCAAACGTCACCCTACCAGCTTAACTAACACATTTTCCGTGGGAAATGCTGCACTTTGCTGGGGTCAAGCTCAGGACTCATTGAGATTCATTGTATTCTTAGCAGGAATTAAATGATGTAACTAATGTCTGAATGATGTGTGGACACAGAATGGATTTATATTTGAATTCAAAATTCTGATTTCCATAAATGTAGCAGACCCTTAGGGTTGTAAATTTTTTTTTATTTTGATGTGTAACTAGATATATAAAAAAAAAAAAGCTCTTCAGTGTATTTTGCCAAGCCGATGTTCCACTGAGAACATTGGGCCATCATTGTACATCTTTCCCAGGAAATCAAATATTTTTGAGAGGCGATTTGTTGAACTTTTCCCCCCTAAAAAAATACAAAATTTAAACACGTTAGGGATAATCCAGATTGACAGTGAAGCACGATCAGTGGTCGGCACATTATCCCGCTACTGTCCAGTAATTTCATGTTCCCAATCCCCGTCGTAGACCATAACAGCGGATCCAGACTCCATGCTAGAGTCAGGGTGCCTGGATTAAAAAGCATGGGGGCAAACTCAGCTCTTAACCCCCTGCCCCCCCACCCCTGCCCCCCCCCCCCCCCCTCTTCATCGCTTAGGCCCCCCCGCCCCTTCCCCCCCAATAAAGTCTCACCAGCTGTTACCCTGTACTAAATCCAGCTCAAGAGAAACAGATCTAAAAGGCCCAATCAGATCATCTGAATGCGGCGTTAGTGCGCCACCAACACGCCAGGTTGAGCCAGACAGTACACCCTCCCTCAGCTGACGAGTCTCTCGCCAGACAGTACACCCTTCCTCAGCAGACGAGTCTCTCTGGAAGCAGACATGGCTCCCAACGCCAGCCAGCCAGCACAGAAAAACAAGATGACTTTCAAAGTTATAAAAAGGCACAGCACCTCTTTAGACGTTGAAACTGGCCACAGGTCAAGATGACGGGGAACAAAGTGTGAGAGGAGAAACATGGGGGCGAGTCTGCAGACGAATGAGAAACTCAAGTATATTTCCTTTGTACGGTTTATTCAAAACGTTGTTGTGAGGAGATGTGAGGGTTGGCGTGGTGAATGCTTGGTGGGACTGGCAACTGAAAAGGATGTGACAGTTTGGGGGTGAGAGAAAAGGCCTTGGGACAAACACGTTTGGAGTTCAGGAACGGGGCAGGGTGGCAGGGTGGCAGGGGGAGAGAACTGATGATTGCTATAGTCTGGACCCAGAACACCTCCCCCCCTACAGTCTGCACCCAGGAACACCTCCCTCCTCTCATCACCATCAGCAGCATCATCACTCACCTTTCCATGAACCCAGACAAATCTATTCATTTGGCCGGGGGTCAAGACATTTTTTTTAAATAGGATTTTTTTTTTTTGTACGGTTTATTAAAACAATTAAAGAGGGTAATGTAAGGACATGCTGAGCAGAGATGGTGTAAATCTCTGATCTCAATTGTAGATGCAGTTTAGCGACAACAAAATACTTTGGGGGGCAAAGTATATAACATTTACATTATAAAGCAATATAATATTACATTATACTAATAATACTCACAACATAATTGAAAATAAGTAATAATAGGTATAAGGAAAATATCAAATAAAATTCTGATAATAATACAGCCTGACATAAATCTATTTTAATAAATAATATAACTGCAAATACAAAATAATTCTGTGACAAATATATACATAGGATTATTAAGGTTGGGCTCTTTATTTTATTTTTCTGATAAAAAGGTGTGTATTTGTATAAACTGATGTGTACAGTACCTGATGGTGGCAATTTTTGTTGTTGTCTTTTTACTATAATGTAATTTCTGGGAAAGAAAAATAAGTATTGGCTTTGTAGTTTAAAAAGGAATATTTTAGGATTTTGTGTTTTATTTCATCCATCTGTACTTTATTACTGTCAATAAAAATGTACAACATACTGTTGTACAGTATTCTTGTAGAACAAAAATACAATAATAAACTTATAATGTAATAAACTTATATAAATATAATCTTTAAAATTGAGCAGGAAAACAATTTATACAGTAGCAGTTTATGTAGAAAATGAGACGAGAAAACCGGTGATTTTATTTGTTTTTATTCCATTTCTCACATTTCCATACTTTGGCTGTCGTCCCAGACCTCATCACGAGTCAAACTGCATAATTACATACAATTTACACAACTTTTACCGTTCAACATTCACATTCAACCCTTTTGAGACGCATATTGAGATGTCCTTTTTTTTTGTTATTTTTCTAAACTTTGATTATGAGAAACACAAGATAATATGAGATAATTAAAAAATCTCTTAAAGCGATTAAGTTATTCTCTTACACGGGGGACATTGGTGGCAGGCATTATTAAGCGGGTCAACTGAAATTTGGATACATTAATCTCCCATGGAGCCCTGTCCTCAGCCAATGGGACGGCTTGATCTGCCAGGCTCCCACAGATACCAAGAGTTCATCAGGAGTTCATGATGGTGGCGACGATGGCGATGGCAAGTGGGGATGACGCTTCCATTTTGAAACAGACGTGCTCCACTTTCGGTTTGAACTCTTAAACGCGGTCACTGTGGCCTTACAGAATCCTGTGCGGATGACGGGTGCTGTTGAATGAATAGTTTTGACGTGACAGATTTTGTTTTTTCAACATTAGTTCCTTTGTTTATTTCATAGAACGTCATTCTACAATCAAAAGGACAGCACATCATTTATTATAATTTTCTTTTCTCCATATTCAATAGTTTAATTATTTTTATTATTATATATTCACTACTTTTTACATAAATTACACAAAAATGTGGACTAAGTAAATACACTTAATTCAAAATAGCAATAGTGAGTTCTCTTGTAGTAAGCAGTAATCACAACAATAGACTTGTTTTACCATGCTGATCCCTTTATTACAATTCCACAAAAGTTACGTACTAGTTATGTACCACAAGCACTAACCTAGTTACAATACCAGACATCCTCAGTAATCTGTATGTGTCCTCCTTTCGTGTGTGGTAGTAGACTGGGGAACTACTGCCATCAACAAGGCAAGGTATGTCCAGCTTTGTGAAACTCTTTTTATGAAGGGTTATAAAGCCAGCCATAGGCACACTGGCTCCCCCACATATATGCATGAACCCACTCGGCATCCAACACTTCCATCCACTGGGACTGTATCGTAATCATGCGAACTGGCGACCTCGCACACATGTCGCGACAGGCATGTCCACAGATTCGCCGAGGAAAGCGGCGTGCCGCGTGAGAAGCGTGATGGCCGTGGCGCGTTCTCCGTCTCCTCTGAGAGTATTAGAGCAGTAATACCTCAGAGGACGCGGCCTCGCCTCTAAACCTCTCCGCCTGGGCCCGCGGTGAACCTTTCACCCCTGCTAATGTTGCCGAGTTCTGCTCTTTAAATACGGAGGGAGGAGGGACGCTCATTCAGGTCACTTCTGGGTAATGGAATGCCAAAGGGACCTGTCTGTGTGCTGAGGCCGAGGTGTCGGAAATCACTCAGGTCCCACTCATAATGGGGATCATCGTGTATAACTGATCATGCGTTAGTGCGGTGTGTGTGTGTGTTTTTGCAATGAAAAACAGTGCTTGATTGAATGGATTCGCCAACAGAAGAGAACGTCAACGTAAGCTGAACATGGACGCCGGGGCCGACAGAAACATTTATGATCAAAAACACGAAAAAAGATCCCTTTCAACATAATTTACCAAATCAATACTAACATCCCCAGAAAATTACAACCCCAACTGTCTCTGGCCCTGCCTGTGATATGGAAACAATTTGGTTTTGATTAGTCAGTCCCGTTGTTCAATATAACGTAGCGTGCTTCAGTGGTTAAACTAAATACAGCTCAATCAAAGGGCTGCCTGATATTTCAATAACGATCTTGGGTGCCGGGTGTGATTGAACGGCCATTGTCTTTCCTCCTAAGCGCCCTCATCATATCTGTAACCGGGGAGGAGGGTGCAGAGTTTGCGGAGAGCCAAGCTGTTATGTAGGTTACAGCAACGCAAAAGTGCTTTAAGCTTGAGATGGAAATAAATAAATAAAGTGTTTGGAGAGAGGTGAGTGCTCGGTCAGCTTGTCTGCACATCGCAGGCAGTGCCATGGCTGTGTCACATCTGAGAGCAGTCATTAGGCCGTTACTGATCTAATGTGGAACGAGTGTGCCGTCTACCGTACAAACTCAGCTTGCTGAACTCCCCTCGCTGAACTTCCATGCAGGCTCGTCTCAGAACAGGCGTGCTTTTATTTTATTTTTTCGATAAGTGGTTGGTGTTGGTTGCAGAGATTGTCTGGAATGATTCATGCCGATTGCTCTGCATTTCATGTAAAATAGGAAGGCTAAATCATTTACCCCTGCTGTTTGTGGCATACTGTATGTTATTTGGAAAGTGTTAGGGAAGCTAAGCCCTGACAGGAAGACAGTTTCACAGCACAATGCAGTTATCACTGCAAAATATCCTTTTTGAATGACTAATGAAATTGACAGGCAACTCCATTAGACTGACATTGAATGTGACAGACTTATGTTCTATATGTCTTATTATTCATGCAGGGGGGTCAACCCCCCTAATTCGCACACTGAGTAAAAGTAATATAATAAGTAATAATATTACTTTGTACAGAAAGTAATAATGTAACTTAATCACACTACTTTTACTGAACAGTAATAAGTAATAACTAATATATTACTGTTTTGAGTAACTTCCCCCAACACTGGTCTCAAGCCAACTTCACCTTTTTTTTATATCTTGAATTGCATCAGTTTTATTTCCTGTGATTTCTCATTATTTAATAATAATAATACATTTAATTTGTAATGCACTTTATATTTAAGCAAATCCCAAAGTGCTACATGATAAAACAGGTAAGTGCTAAAAAATAAATTAAATAAAAACAAAAATAAAAACACATGGAGAGCATGAAAAAATGAAAATGAAACAACAAGAAAAACAATTAGGAAAAGAGCACGAGTTCACTCAAAAGCTCTCCTAAAAAGGTGGGTTTTTAGGCCACCACATTTATTATATACTCTACCGAACGAGAGGAGTGAGGGACAGCGAAGGAGAGAGAGGGTGACCTGTCACACCTGTTGGTCTTGTCCTCCTCCACGAGGTGCTAGCCCAGGGCTGTCATTGGCAGGGAGTGTGAACTTTCCCTTCCGACGAGCCAGACCATAAAATCACTGTTGGGGCAAATGTGTCAAATGAAACTTGACACAATTCAACTGCGCAGGCAGAGAGGTGTGGTCTTATGTATTGTGACGGGAAAGGGCAACGTGACTTCTCTGAGGTATCTTGACGAGTTTACTTCCTACACTGACAGCAGTGTATCTCGTGAGAGTACATCCTTGCCACAGATCAACAGGCCACTTTGATGCACTTGTATCCTCTTAGACAGAAGTCACAGGAAAACGCATTCAGAGGTGTATGTGCATTTATGTCTGTGTGAGAATCTTGCTGTTTCCCTGTGGTTATGTCAAACACAACCTTCTCCTTCAATGGTTGAGATGTAGATTGACCTCGCTGTGACCAACCACTCTCTTCCGCTCATTCGCCGAAGGGCACACAGAGAACACAGACACTAAAAGTAGGAAAGAAGAAAAAAATAATGTTTCTGTGCTTTTTTTCCATTTAAAAAATGTTTGCTCTTACCTTGAAAAATCTGAAAGTTTTATGCTGGTAGATGCAAGTGCAAAGCATTCATTCTGAAAAGCTTTTTTATGACTATTTGTTACCTTTACTATATCTTTCTATAACTACCATGGTGCTTAAGGTCAAAAAAATAAGTAAATTCAAGTAATTGGAGTTCATAAAATAACTTGTTATGTACAGTGTCTATATTTGCAGTCTTTACAAATATTTTGTGTGATAGAGACTTAAGCCAAGGACATTATCCACAATGCACAAACATTTTTTGTTGGACATATAAAAAGTGTTTGGAATTGGTTTCTGCCTGATGACGTTATTAAAAGCAGAAATTATGCGGTTGTTGGCATGCAATAATAACGATGGCTCTCAACATTAAATATTATGCCCATTACCCTCCTGTAGTGTTCATATTATGTGAATTAATTCCGTAATCTCAGTCCAGAATTACCGCTCCACTATCGCTGATTATAAATCCACAATAATAATCATATTATAACTTGATGTTGTGTCAGATCGTTAATCAACTTAAGTTCTTGTGAACATTACAAGTTTTGAACTTCTCTTTCCTATTCATGTACTGAAGGCCTCATTGACCTGATCTCATAAAACTACATTTACATTTATTCATTTAGCAGATGCTTATATCCAAAGCGACTTCCAAGAAAGAGCTTTACAAAAGTGCATAGGTCAATGATCATAAACAACGAGACACAAAAACATTGTGGGTAGCAATGAAGCATACATTGTGAAAAGCAAATAAGTGCCAATAGGAAGAAACATAAGAGCATGTAGTCAAACAAATTACAAATAAAACAACATGAACCTCAAAAGTGCAAGAGTGTATCTATAGGAAAGCAAGCAACAATAATATAATTTTCAGCGAGTACAAGTTGTTAAATCACTTAAAAAGAAAAAAAGTAATATTTTGACAACAGCAAATACTAAGATAAAAATGTGTATTATTATTAAATAATATTGTTATTGTTATAATACTGTTATTATTATTGAATATTGAATATGTATGTGGAGGTCTGAGACAGTAAGCGTGTCCATTGGAAGAATGGGCATAGGCCTAAACTACATTTTATACTGTAATTGTAAAGAGTAATCCCTTAATTTCTTAAGACCAGAAATTGTATTTGACCACAAACACCACAGGTGTACAAAAGTTAAATAAAATAAATTCAATTGAATGAAAGTTTTTAAATATATATTTTGTGTGTTCGGATCACTGTGTGGACAGAGTCATAGAAACTTATGACTATCAGATTCAATTTAACAATTTTTAAGACAAAACCGGTAAATCGGTCAGATTCTAGCGGATCAAAACATGAGGGTTGGATTGAACTTCATCTTTATTTGTGTTGTCAAAGCGATCAACAAAAATGATGTACAGATATGGTACATGTTCACAGTATTATACTAATTTTCGTAGTGGTAAAGTAGCATTATATTTAAGTACGTTAGAATTTGCATTACAAATAGTAATAGTGTACTGTTTATTTGTTAATTTAATTTGAGGTGGAAGTATTTCCAACTATGTCATAAATATTTTATGCAATAAGAAACAATTGCTACTGCTAAAGGCAATATGTTTTTAGTACATACAAATTACATCTAAACATTCTAACTATTTGTACTGTGTACATGTGCTGTTAAACTATTAATATTATTTTAACTGAAACACATTTTTATTATTTTTTAATAATAGGTTCTGAATAATAATAAATAAATACAAATTATCTGATTACTACATTTCTAAATGCTGGTAATCTAATTACACATAACAACATATTTATATTTGTATAACGTATACATGATTGTATTTACTTTGTCTATTGTGTTTAGTGCTAAATGGCATATCATCATTCATAGATAACATATAACAATTTATTAGATAAAAGTTGTTGTTTTCTTGCTTTCGAACATCATTTATTATCATGTAATTGATGCAATTTATGATGGTTCTGTGGACATTTCTGACTTATTAGAGTTTATTACACTTGTGGCATCTTTTATTTAGTTAACATTATTGTAATTTGCATGTTATAATATCAATCAATGAAACGTGTATTTTTTACAATATTAAATTACACAATTTAAATAAAATGGTGACCAAATTTAACATAAATACACTCTGGCAAGGGTGAGTAGGACATCAATTAAATGTACGTTAAACTTATAGCAGTAATACAGATAGTTATATATTTTAACGGCAGAAAAGGACTCCTAATTTTGCCCCTTCACATAGCCTAGTGGTAAACCTGTCACACGTTCTTATCTATCTTGTATTTACAGCACTCACGCAAGTCTAACACCGAGTCTGACAAGGGCCAGAGCCCTCCTTCCCTGGCAGGTTAGACCCACCTGAGGCACAGTCTCTACCTCAGCTTCACACTGTTACGTAAAGGCCTGGCCGCCTCTCTGGAGATTCAGACAGACACAGTACTCAGTCTACAGAGATGGGCGGTTGAGAGAGAGAGAGAGAGAGAGAGAGAGAGAGAGAGAGAGAGAGAGAGAGAGAGAGAGAGAGAGGAGAGAGAGAGAGAGGAGAGAGAGGGAGAGAGAGAGAGAGAGAGAGAGAGAGAGAGAGAGAGAGAGAGAGAGAGAGAGAGAGAGAGAGGACATCACAAACCCAAGTAATCACGGCCCACAGCCGAACGGCCATTTTACTAACGCAGGCACATGCTGACCTACATACAGCTTGATTGAGCTTGATGAAACAGCGTTTCCCTCCGACCCACACCGTTGTGTACGTACAGCACGTAAGACTGAGTGTGTATACGCGCATGTTTATGTGCGCGGGTGGACGTGTGTATCTAATATGAACAGTGGGTCTACTATTTTCCAGCTGTGAGAAGCCGCCCCGGGTGAAATGGGATAGGCCGCAATCACATAGGTATGGCTGTAATTGATGGTCTCCACTGATGATAATTGCTGCGTTGACTCTTAGGTTGTCCCTCCGGTTCACCTAGGCTAGGATCCCTTTTCTGTAGCAAACCACTGGCTACTCGGGATTTCACCTTTGACCTTGTGTTTTATCAGTCTCGTTTTTTCCAGGAGTTTGTTTTCCAGACTGATGATTAGGGGTGAATCACACAGTGAGTCAGGAAACCGATAGAATAGTGTTTTTCTCTGAAATGATGTTTCTATACTGTACAGTGTGTTCCTGTACTTTGGAGAAGATAAAATAAACTGTAAGGGTTGAGTGATATTTTGTATGTTAAGATGTACATGCTCTTGTTGTTTTAATAGTTATTAAAATAAGAGCTATTACAATGACTACTCCAAATAATAATAATAATGATAGTTATTGATCGTTATTAATAGTTATTGATATTGATCATAATGAAATATGATGCCACATTTAATAATAATACAACTAAAACTGTATTTGTTTGATACAAATGATTTAAATGGCTTCCGCAATGTTAATTAAATGTAACCGCATAATGAAACAGCCTTGGGTGGACTGTGGGCATGTCAGGGTTAGGATAGCAGGGTCACAGCACTAACCACACTGAGGGCAAAGCAACATGGATTCACAAGTTTCACTGGAGAATACAGGTCAACCAGTCATAATGGGAGTGAACTTTTGAACTTGTAGAAAAAAGTGCGTGTGTTGTTCTAGCAAATGGCTGAGAGCATTGTTCTTTTGTAATCATTTGATTGTTGTCTCTTTTTTTTAATATATATTTTTTATTTTATTTTTAGAAGGCGGTTCTTTTCATCTTCTTTTAAGAACATTTGGAAATGTTGTGGAAATCTGATGGGTGAACAAAAAAGTCGATCAGTGGATGAGGTCATTCAGATTTAGGAGATGAGTGTTATCCTGTTTCACAGAAAAATTATTTCTACACTTTTGTACTCAACACAGTAACGTGAATTAACATGAATTAACGACTGTAATTTGTTGTGCGACAGAGAATTCACGATTTTCACATACAACTGTGAGGCTAGGATAATTTAGGATATTTTATGAGTGGGTTGTTTTCAGTCCTCATTTGAAGCCCCTCCATCTGAACCTCACCAGGAAGCTCCAGACAGCCAAACTGCGTTTTTTTGCATCACAGCATATACTCTGCTTCTGACCTGATTTTCTGTCGACGTGAGCCTCCATTTGACATGGTCGAATGGCTGCTTTTATCCACACAAGAAACAAGATGGCGGCTTACAATACCTTGTGTGTCCAACACTGCTTTCTTCCTGTGAGTGACTGTGGTATGTCGGCAGGGGTGTATTTCTACAATACTTCCTTTTTGGGCGCATGAAAAATTTGCCCCCGAAACCTTGTCTGGTAATGTCTGGTCCTTGTGGCCATTATGCTTAGTCTACAGTGTAAACTGTACGATGCATAACAATCGTGATAATCCATTTTTAAATTAGTAGTTGCGCAAACTTCCATATGTCTTGCGTACAGTTTCTCTCCCTCTTTCGCTCTCCGTTTTGCTCTGTCTCACCGTCTATTTTTTAGTGCTATTTCGAGCCCCCTCTCTCTCCGTGGTGGACTCATAATATCAGATTGCACAGCCTGCCGCGGCCAAATGTGAATTTTATACTCTGGTGAACACAGGCTTTACACTTTCATTAGCTCACATTCTCCTCAGCGGTGCAAATGCCATGTCGCAGGACGGAGGGGCCTGTGCTGAATGAGGCTGACAGGGTGGTGGACGCACGAGGGAGGGAGGGAGACTGGGGGTGGAGAGGGAGGGAGACTGGGAGTGGAGAGGGAGACTGGGGGTGGGGGTGGAGAGGGAGGGAGACTGGGGGTGGAGAGGGAGGGAGACTGGGAGTGGAGAGGGAGACTGAGACTGGGGGTGGAGAGGGAGGGAGACTGGGAGTGGAGAGGGAGACTGAGACTGGGGGTGGAGAGGGAGACTGGGGGTGGAGAGGGAGGAGGCCCGGGGGTGGAGGGGGTGGGGGCCCGGGGGTGGAGGGGGTTTAAGAGGGGGCCGGGGATGCGTTTGGAAGGGAGGTGAGGGTAAAACTTCCAGAAAATACTATTTGCCCCAGAGACACTGGTCACTATGTTCAAAAACCCCAAAGTGCTGTCATCGGAATATCCGTTATCGCCGGTGAAGCCCTGGCATGAGAGATAAGACAAGGACAGGCAAAGACAGTAGGAAATGTGTGGAATGCAGGAATGATTACACATGTGGTAATCATTATTTCTTGTCTTGATATTAAGTCTTACGAAAACAAAGAAATGGTTGTCTTGAAAATATGTTAAAGATCACTTATATCAATTCATTTGCTGTTGTTGTTCTATCTGAACTCAATATTACCAAGAAGACCATCACAAACAGAGTAGGTGTCAAATATTTGATTTGCAGCCAGTAGTTGCACCCAATACCTCTTTGGAAAGGGGAATGTGTACAATTGAATTATTTCTAAAGTAATTAACAGAAAATCTGACCAGAATTAGAGTTAGACCAGAACTTTAAACTCAGTAGGACATAAACCTTGGCCCTATATCTGGTTTGCCAACTGGTATGTTTAACACACAAAGCTAGAGCTTCATTAACCCTCCATCACGACACTACCATCACCCCATCGTGCTAAAACAGCTCAGTTCCCTCTTAATTCTTCTCGGGTTACACTTCTAACGGTGAAAAGAAAAGAAGAAATAGTCCAAAAAATAAGTCTGACAAAGCATTTCTTTTCTTTAGAAACTTTTGTAAGTAAAACTACCTTGTAGTTGTTGATTCCTTTCCAGGCCAGTCCTCAATTTGGTGTGTGTGTGACAAACCAAACAAATTGTGTACAAGAAAGAACGTGCACGCACATAAACATCGGCAGATAGGGAGGGGGAGGGTGGGAGAGGGTCGGGGGGAGGCATGGGATACGAGAATTGTTTCTGTCAGTGCTCCCCTTGAGAGATGAAAGCAAATGCTGCCTGTGTCTGTAGCTATTAAGGAGAGAAGTGCTACTCGGTCGATCCTCTCTGTATCCTCTTCTCTCCTCTCAGGGCTCGCAACGACGGCCGCTGAAACTCAGCCTTCTACAAAGTTATTTTCCTCAGTTGACACAATCGCCTTTGCTTCTTCTTAATAACTGCGATATTGGATTGCGCCGTTACCTTTGCAAGCGGTGTGGTTACTAATGACTGTAATTCGATGTGGGCCCCCACATGTGTGTACTTGGGATTGTGTGATTTTTAATGAGATGTGAGGGGAGGAAAACTGTGATATTTCAGCGGGCCTGACCAGGGTAAAGGGTGACGTTTTCGTCTTGTCAACACTTGTCTCCTGGCTCTTGCTTCTCTTGTTGAGTACACAAACATCACATTTCATCTGGTGGAGGGAAGAATGTCCCCGCTAGCCTGTGGGGGGGCGAGGAGGGACACAAACAGAGGTCGTCCACGGGGGGAGAACAGGACAACAAGATGGTGCCATTTAAGAGCAGACGTACGTAGCTTTCTTCTTTGGCGATTTTTTTGTTCCTTTTCTTCGTAATCTTTTTGTTTTTTTTGTCAAAAGAAGAGCGAGTTCATGTAGAGTGTGGTGATTACAGATTTGAATGGAGCTAAAATGGAACCGTCTCCAGGGCACACTCTGACCTGTCATACTCTGTCCTCCACTCATGGATCTGATGAGTGCTGCTGTTCCGGTTCCCTCCCTCTCTCTCTCTCTCTCTCTCTCTCTCTCTCTCTCTCTCTCTCTGTCTCTCTCTCTCTCTCTCTCTCTCTCTCTCTCTCTCTCTCTCTCTCTCTCTCTCTCTCTCTCTCTGTGTCTCTCTCCCTTTCTCTCTTTCTCTCGCTCTCTCTGTTCCTGTCTCTGCCCTTAACTTAGCCCGGCCGGCATCATGACATGACAACACGCCATGTCCATCTCTCCCTTTGTCAAGTCAACTCCCTCCCATAGTCTCTCTCTGTCTTTCTCACTATCTCTCACTCTGTCTCTGTCAATCTCTCTCTCTCTCTCTCTCTCTCTCTCTCTCTCTCTCTCTCTCTCTCCTCTGTTCATCCTTGGTGGTGAAGGAAGCAGATCTGCTCTTTAAACTAATGGGCCGTTATGTGAAACAGACCTGATTACAGCCTGACAGAGGGAATTAAGGCCAAACGACTGCCCCCTCATCCTAGACCAGGCGCGACACTAAAGTTGGCTTTTATTTATCCTGCCCGTTGTGTTCGTGTATTAAATTGATGGCCCGTGGCAGTAAATAAAGACTTGGGTTCTATTGGTTGACCTATTTTTGGATTATTATTTGTTTCTCGATATTGTTGTAATGGAAATCCATTATACAACATACTTTCTCTGATCTCTTGGTAACAATGTTGTATAATGGATAATATAATAAGACATGCATACCTGTGTATGAACATATGCATACAAACACACATCTGATGTGTATAAATCTGATATAAACATCCTTAGAATGTTTTCTGATTGAGTTTATAGTTTGAACATGATCATTTTGATATAATTCAAATGGGCTTGGATTGTGTGAGGTTAGAATTGAACACATTTAAGCCGATTTCATGTGTGCTCTAAATATTTATTTAGCCAAAAATGGATTTACATTTTAATATTCTTTTGCAGTTTACACAATTACATTTTGTGTATTTTATAGTTTGCAATAAAGAACATTGAAATTATTGAAATTAACTGTTATTTTTGTTCAAGCAATATTGGAAGGCTCAAAAAAGCTGTCTGCAAACTGGATTTGAACTGCTGTTATAAAGGTCATGAATCATTTAATAGAATTTAATTATGATATATATTTCATGTGAGATAAGAATCAATCAGGTTACAAAAAGATTTATGTTTCAATCAATATACTGTGCAAACATGCTGTAGTATAATGATTGTGTGTTAACATAATATTTAATTTCTTGGGGAATATTTACAGCACTATGGAGACTCCAAACCACTGATCTGACCACAGAGAGTTGAGTTCAACTCAGGCTTGAAGCACAGTTTCTCCAAGTCTGAAGTTTGGCCGGTAAACTGGTGACGCAGGGGGACTTCCAATGTTTAATTGCCCTCCCTTCTGATTCTCTAACTGGCATAACTGCCCTTTTTAATACAAAACCTTCGAAAAATAGAAAAAAGAGGGGGGGATATATTGACAAAAACAGAATTGTTAAATAATTCCTCTGCAGTGCCGTTATTTAAGAATGTCACGCAAAAAATGCTATACATTTTCATGTCCACAGCATAGGAAACAGCTGTAAATAAAACCCTAACCCAAACACCTACAATTGGGGAATTAATGCCATGGATACATAATGATAAAAGACATAAGAAAATACATATCTGTAATGACATTCCCAAAAATCTCTGGAAAAACTAAATCAGTAAAGAAATGACCGATTATTTCACCTTAATTCAAGTGCCGTTTAAAAGTGTAAAAAACTAAAATAATACAAAGATGCCTAGTCATGCAGTGACAGCGCCGGCGTACAGACCCAGGGTGTGTGCAGATGGACGGCCGAGGGTTACAGGGAGTCCCTATGGGGGGAATAGCTGCACATGAAAGAGTTGAGTTGTAGGTCACGTATTGTCGTTCCCGATCTGTCAGCTTGTTTCTGCATCAGCGGCAGAGGAAGAGGAAGAGGGCTCATTTCAGGGAGGAAGTGGGCGGAGCGATGAGATGAGAGCTCTGGCATTCTGTGTGGCACGGGGGGGGGGGGGGAGGGGGGGTGCTCTGGTGTTCTGTGTGGCACGGGGGGGGGGGGGAGGGGGGGTGCTCTGGTGTTCTGTGTGGCACGGGGGGGGGGGGGGAGGGGGGGTGCTCTGGTGTTTCTGTGTGGCACGGGGGGGGGGGGGAGGGGGGGTGCTCTGGTGTTCTGTGTGGCACGGGGGGGGGGGGGAGGAACAGGGTTGGATGGGAAATGTAGTCAGGTGACAGAGCTACCACAAACCCCCGGATGCTGACCTATGATGAACTTTGGGTGTTGTAGTGGAAGTGATGTTGCGCAGTTGTGACTTAAGGTTGCAAACCCAATGTACTATGGACACACATGCACACACATAATGCACTTCAGACGGACTTACGTTTGCTTAAGCAGTTGTAATGTTGCCGAACAGTTTGAAATCGTCTGGGTACAACAAAGAGACGATATATTTTTGCGAGAAAACTACGTTGTCTTGTTACTCATGTCTACGCGAAGTGACAGCTCAAACGGCCCTATCCAATTACAGCGCAGAGATTCGATGATGCATCTGTCAAGAAACGAAGAGGTGATTTTGAAATTCTCTGTTTGTCTCTCGTAAACTATGTTGTGGGAGACAAACAGGTTATGTTGTCTGTGACTCAAAGCTCAAACGCGGCCTTTCGGCATTCACAGTAAGATGAACCAGAAGAAGCAATGAGGCAGAGAGGCAGGACGAGGCAGGACGAGGCAGAACGAGTCTTTAACATGCACCTTACTCTTATCTATTTTGCCCGTTTTTCAAGGTTTACTGTATTTTAAATGATATCATATACTGCAAAGATATTTTTGTCCATATACAGACCTTCAGTGAATTATAATGTAGGCCACTGACAAGCAAAAGCACATTTCAGTCATGACCTTGAATGCCAATGTCAGATTGTACCGAAGGCCATTACTCCTCAGCAACCAAGCCCACTGCTAACCCTGGTCAGGAAGTTCACAGGTACACACACAACACACATTCAGGATGAATACACACACAGAAGAAACACACTTATACAGAAGACACACACACATAAAACACACACATAAACACAAAAGACAAGCATGCAGAATGCTTGTGGGATGCTCCTGAAAAATTTACTGAATAATACAAATATGCCGCAAATTCGACCGAGATTCCATTAATTATATAGAACACATACAAAGCAATAGCTCCTATTAGAGTTTATATAAATACACTTCTTTTACATTATACTCAATTTACCCGAACCCATAATAGAAAGTCACTCCTGAGCTACCTTGAGTCTCTATAATCAAGTTACATGTACAAATAGAAACACAATTTACTGTGTTTGACTAAACAATGACAGTCGGATGTCATTAGACCAGATGTTTAAAATAACAAATGAACAAATTACAGATTTATAGTTCCCAAGTGTGAGAATACCACAAAAATATTTGACAAAAATTGTAAAGTTACACGATGATATTTGGTCTGTGGCTAGAAGACACCATATCACATGTGACCTCAAAGTCACAAGGACACAAGCTAGCATTGGCTTGGATTCAGCCAATCGGGTTAGAGAGCCAGGGTCAGGGGTCACGGAGAGGTCCTAATCATGTGGACTAATCACCTCACTAGCCTCACTCTTGGAAGAGGCATGCCAGACTGGAAAAGATTTCCACCCACAGACATCATAGTTTCCATCCTTCACCGCAGCAAGCTCCAGGAAAGTGCCCAGTGTTTAGAATACCATTCTGTTTATGGTTTACAGACAGTTTAATAGTTGAGCAGAATTTCCCTCTGCTCCAAAACGGCGCTATTTCAGTCACCTCAATGACGCATTTAGTCTTTAGTTCACATATTTCATTATTTCAGATGTGTTTCATTATGCGTGATTTTTGGTTGAACATAATGTCATTACGCGTTGCTGAGCAGGCTGTAAATAGGTATTACAATTATATGGAAATGCTGGACTTGAAATGGTTTCATTAGAGGTGCCACACACAGGCACAAAAGCATATTGAGTTTGAGTTTAGGGTTAGCCTCTCCACACACACACACACACACTTTTTTCTCTTTCTTCTTGTTTCGTTTCGTATTTCTCCCTCTCTCTCTCTCTCTCTCTGTCTCTTCTCCTCTCTCTCTCTCTCTCTGTCTCTGTATCACTCTCTCTGACTCTCACTCTCTCTCTCTCTCTCTCTCTCCTTTACCACCCAATTCCTGTGAGATTCTCAATGTTGATTGAGATTCATGAACTCTCTAGAACTGGTAGTTCAGTCCAAGTCGACATGTGAACAACGTGATTTCAGTCTGTTGTTACAACAGCCACCACCTATCTACATCACTGTAGTGAACCCACGATGTGTGAACATTTTGTGAAAACCGAGGGAGCGATGGCCGTAGCAACAGGGAGGGTTGAGGGAACATGAGGGTTAGGAAGTGAGAGCGGAGGGTCTGCAGGAAGCCAAACATCCTCCTTTTTAAAGACACACAGCAATGGGGGGGGGGGGGGGGGGGACACAACAAATTGATCCAAACAGCCAATTTCTCTGCTGACTAAAGCACGGTCAGGAGATCGCAGGCCAGATTGTTTTCGATAGAGATACGGTTGTCCCTCCCTTTTAAAAAAAGGCCTTTTAAATTGTGCTCGGCGAGGGGTAGCGATCGAGGAACGATAACTCTGTCTGGGTCGTTACTGCTCTGAGGATCTACAGGGGATGGAGATGGACTCAAACACGTTCGATTGAAGCCCAGGGCAGGGGCAGCAGTTTAAAACACGGAGCGTTATTGCTGCCCATGAATTTAACGTTTATTTCGACAGCAGGACAGAGGGACTGTAGCCACCGTTAGCGCTGCTAAGACTGACTTGAGACGCATTATTCTAAGGGAAGCAACTAGAATGACAGGCTCAACCCTGGGATAACATTAGATAGAAAAACTACAGAGGGATGCGAATGGTTTCATGGCACAATTTGGTAGTATATCAGTCCATATAAAGCACCTGACACAGTGACAAAGTTAGCTACTTTTTGAATGTCTCAGAATAGTCCGCATTTTTGCTCCGTCTCAGACAAAGAGGACGCAAAATGTAATTATTACGTTAGCTAATGTAGCCTACTAGTAATAGTGATAAAAAAAACTAATAGTAATAGTAGTTGTAGCAGTAACAGTAGTAGCAGCACTAGTAGTACAGTTTGTAGTAGGCACAATTACCCTTTGATCATGTGTTATCAAAGATCACCAGTATTCATCACCACCAGACCAGCTCTCTCCTATCAATCCATATCTCAAGACTACCATACAAAACCAATTCACTGGCTGATTCAGGTCTTTCACCATTCGTCCATTATTCCAGCCTCTCTCTCCTCTCATTGGCAGCAGAGGGGGAGAGTGTGGCCTGATAGGTTTAGGATGCCAGTGAGAATGGGGGTGTTCGATTGGACTGATGAAATTACCTTCTCTCAGCATGTTATTTGGAACACTGCTAGATAGAGCTCATTATGGACTCATTTACTGGCTGAAGGGTTGGTTTGCTGTGCACTGGGGCAGGCAGGAGAGTGTGTGTGTGTGTGTGTGTTTGTGTGTATGGACGTGTGTGTGTGTGTGGAATAAGAGGTTACAGACCCTTATCTCTCTCACTCTGTATCACATACACAAGTCCATACACACACACACACACACACACTTTCAATAAGAGCCCCACAAGTATTAAGATGATATATCGCTATCTAAATCAGTGACAACATTTGTTTCCTAAATTGAAACTTCTTCACCTATGCAAACGGTGCAATGGTACTGGAAATGGTGCCATTAATAACCCTAGTCTGACTAACAGCACAGTTAGAATGTGTGCGGTGTCTTGTTTGTCTGTAAATATTTTAGTATGGTATGACTTGATTGTGCATGGCGGTTGCTATGGTGATATGATGCCTCCAAGTCAACCGGTTTTTGACAATGTGTTCCTGCATTCTCTTGTGACTTAAACCTTCATTAGCATGCCAGTGTGAATACTGTAAACATACAGAGACAACACCAGAGAGAGGGAGACAGGCTGAGAGACAGAGACAGAGAGAGAGAGACACACACAGAGAGAGACACACACACAGAGAGAGAGAGAGAGAGAGAGAGAGAGAGAGAGAGAGGAGAGAGAGAGAGAGAGGGAGAGAGGGAGGGAGGGAGGGAGGGAGGGAGGGAGGGCATTTACCTTTGACATAATTGCAATCTGTTTTCCAAAGGTGAATAGCGGTGTGATTTTTGTTCATAAGTTGCAACTGAACTTCTTGTTAATATAGGAGAGAGAGAGACAGAGAGAGACAGAGAGACAGAGACAGGGAGAGACAGAGAGAGAGACAGAGAGAGACAGAGAGAGAGACAGAGAGAGACCGAGAGAGAGAGAGAGAGACAGAGAGAGAGACAGAGAGAGAGACAGAGAGAGACAGAGAGGACCGAGAGAGACAGAGAGACAGAGAGAGAGACAGAGAGAGAGACAGAGAGAGACATAAGCACAGAGCATGGTGATTTAGGATGTGCTCTCTTTTTCTGAAGAAGCATTGTTGGCTTTACTTCTGAAACAAATATGTTTTGATGTAAATGGAACGTTGTCCTGGATAATGTTGCCAAAGGAAATGCCTTTCTAGATCAGAACAGTAGGAGTCACAGATTCCAGGGTTGGATGAGACAACAAACAGGGACCAGATTGGTGCTGTCCTGAGTCCATGACGCTGGCCAAGAGTTCACTAAGCTGCAGTCTTTACCTCAGATGGAAACTGTGAACAACTGAGACCCAGATCAGACTGCACTGTAGCATACCAGGTTGTACGTGCAGTACAGCAGGTGTTCATTGTTTAACTTTAAAGTCCATGTTAACTCCATTTAGAACTCAGAAGGGCTGTTTGTACTCTGTACATTGGATGCTCAACACACACACACACACGCACATATACACACAGATATACACACACACATAATACATGCTCATTGCACATGGAAACCGAGAGACTCTCAATTCTCTCACGTACTGGATATTAAGTACATTATGGAAACACACACATATGGACACACACACACATGAACACGGACAATTGACCCTTAATGGTCTTTGTCCATGGATGCTTGTGCACAAATGAGCTCATAATGAAATGAGTGGGTCCTGTATTGGAGATAAGGAGGAACAGGTGCAGTATAATGTGTGTAGATGAGGCCCCTTGGGTTCTCATATAGCTCACCTCCCATGGCTCTCTCTCCTAGCACCTCCTCCTCTCTGTGTGTATGTCTCTCTCTCACTCTCTCTGTCTCTCTCTGACTCTCGCTCACTCGCTCTGTCCTCTCTCTGTCTCACTCTCTCTGTCTCTCTGTCTTTCTCACTATCTCTCTCACTCTCTCTGTCTCTCACTCTCTCTGTCTCTCTCTGTCTTTCTCTCACTCTCTCTGTCTCTCTCTCACTCTCTCTGTCTCTCTGTCTTTCTCACTATCTCTCACTCTGTCTCTGTCAATCTCTCTCTCTCTCTCTCTCTCTCTCTCTCTCTCTCTCTCTCTCTCTCTCTCTCTCCTCTCCCTCCTCTCCCTCCCTCCCTCCCTCCCTCCCTCCCCTCCTCCTCTCCTTGGCCTCTCTGAGAGAGGCCTTGCAGAGTATGTTCTCACTGCATTTACATTCATCAACCTAATGGCTGTTGTAGATAACACACGTGTTGTGGGAAACGTCGAGAAGATTTATTAGATGTTAGATGTAAGGTAGGACTGATTATGTTGGTGGTCTGATGGCATGGAAACTCCAGGGGTGCTGCTTCTGAAGTGAGGTTGAAATGTCAATGGTTTTGTAATATCGTCATTGGGTGGGGAAAAAATCATTTTCATACTATTTAGTTTTGCAGGCATCGATAACAAGCTCGTGTTCACGAACGTCACATTGCACAAATCGTGCACTATGCCATTCACTGGATTGAAAGGGTGAATCTAGAGTACTTTAAAAATATGGACTTGGAGTCTGTACTTTCAGTGGTAGCTGCTTCCACATTCCCCATCTCCTTCTTGATTCTTTGTTTGTTACATAGTCCTTATTTGTCCTATATAAATACACCAATCGGCCAAACAATCTTTTCATCCTCATCAAGTTGTTAGGAGGATTTGAAGTGCACATAAACACGCACGTAAGCACTATTATTTAACCACCTTAGGAAAGTGGTTAAAATCCCAGAGGGACGATTACCACTGATCTGTATAGCTGAGTGTGTGTATCTACCAGGATCCGTCTTGAGTCATCATCCATTCCTCCCAGCTGCCCCTCATCGCCACGCCAACAGCTCCTGTCGGACGTGTCTCGGTTTCATCGCCGTGGTTGTTTTTGTTGTTGTTGACACTGAATCTCCTCCCCGTCAACATCTCGGCCCCGATGCTGATTGGTGTTGTCCTCCCCTGTCTGGACCCACTCAGAGAAATCTGACACGTCGAAGAGGGGAGTGGGGAGGGGGGGGGGGGGGTGGGGTGGAGTGGGGGAGGGGGTGGGGGAGTGGTGTGGGGGGGGTTGAGGAGGAACGTCTGTGTTTATTTTGCGTTATAATTATCTTGGTGTGACATCAGAGTGGACAGTCACTGTCTGGACCGACTTGGACCCCCGGTGGGGGTGGTGGGGGGGGCGGGGTTAGGAGGGGGGGGGGGGGGGGGGAAGCAGATGAGTCAGTCCATTACTGAGGAGACCGTGGCTGCCAGGAGGAGGGGAGGAGGGGGAGGGGTGGAATCGCCCAAACCCGAGCAGATGAAAGCCAAGCCAGTAATGACAAACAAATCAGGCCGGGCTGCAGGGAGATGGAACCTGCAGATGTGCTTGCTGTCCGCGGCCAGACGTGAGAGAGAGGGGAGAGAGGCTGGGAGCCCAGATTGAATTACATTACTCATTTGCACAGCGGCCTCTCTTTTCATGGGGGGCCGGGGCGAGGGCTGGCAGGACAAAAGGTCCACTTTATGAGTGCTTTGCTGTACATGGTGAGCAGATGCTGGAGGCTAGGTGAGTTTTACACCTCAGTGACTCTTTAAGCCCACTCCCATCCCCTGTCACAGAGCAAACTGCTCAGATTCCCTCTATTGAAATGCCTGACTGTACTTCCCCCCCCCCCCCCCCCACACACACAGATCTCTCACAGTGGAGACAGGTGCCCAAGTCTGTCCACACTAAAGTGAATGCTCTACCCATACAGTACATGTTACAAAAAAGTGCACAATTATTTTCTCAACAATCGGTTTCGGAAATGTTGCATGGGTTAAAAAACGTGTCTGGGATTTGCTGGCCTGCATCTGATCAAGAGCTAATCCTCCCCGGGCACATGGCCTGGTTGGGCTTCACAGAGACAAAGTTGAACTTGGCTCCGTCTAAGTAGCATCCATAGATGGCTGGGATCTCTGAAGGAAACACAACACAACAGCACAACACATGGGGTCACGATACCGTACTCTCATTTCCCACCACCCACACTGCACTTTCAGCAGCAGTGAGCATCAGCTTCGTAACATTAGCAGACAATGAGTCATGACAAGGTGAAAGCAGGCCAAAAAACAACAAAAAAACACAAGGGCAGATTCAATGTGACACCGAAAGCTTCAAGTCTCCCAAACTTAATGTTGTGAGAAAAAACGAGAGCAGGGAAAGCGAGGCGTAACGTCCGCAACCTGGCGTCGACGACGGGAGACGTCTGGAGAAATTAATGAGGTCACCCGTTTGATCGGTTTACAATATATCTCGCCGTAGGTGGCCCAGCCGTCTGTCTGGAGGCGTCGGAGTACGGCTGACATTTGCCTAATTAACGCGTGGCCGTTTTGGACGCCTCAACCCCTGTCTGTCACGGCGGGGATCCGCGCCGATGACAGCGGCCACTTCGCCGCCGTTAAGCCCTTCATTACAGCAAATGTCATTGGATATTTTCTCCAGCGTCTGTCTACCCATTGGTTGCGCGCCCCTGTCTTTGCTCGTCTGGGTGCGGCTGTGTGGGTGTTTTTTTTCGGTGGCCGGAGCCCGAGGCGGCCTATCAGGTGTGGGCGGAGAGAGGGTTGTCAGGAGGGTAAGGGAGGGTCATGGTCACTGTGTGTTTAGAACTTGATGGGAGAGAGAGGCAGAAGTTCAGCCTCTGCCATATGGATCAGTCTAATGCTCTCTGACGGATGAAGACGGTGTCTGAAGGCAATGTCTGAAGTGCGTGTGTGTGTGTGTGCGTGCGTGTGTGTGAGCGCCTGGGTGTGTGTGTATGTGTACCCAGCTAGCCGTCTTATCAAGTCTTTCTGCATTTCTGCATTCATCTAAATTCTCAGCTCATTGCCAAGATAGCAATAGCAAGTCCCCCTGCCGGATATCTCTTACTGAGCACTGCACCAGAGCCTGTCAAGTTCCCTCCATTTGTACATGTCTCCTATGTATCTCTGCTGCCTTGTGGATCCTTTTAAAGGACGTATGTCCACTCAGTCCATGTGTACCTCTGCCTGGCTGGCTTATCTGACAGGCTCCAGCACCACAAAGCTGATACAACTGTCAGGCCTTCCCCTACCCACCTACCCGCCCTCACCCCCCACCCCCCAGCCGGAAGACGGCCCTTTTAGTGGCAATAAACGACAAGTTGACTGACAGCTTGGGGATTTGAACCCTAATTACACCTGCTAGCTAGCCACGGCCACAGACAAGGCTCCCGCTAAGGGCCGCTAACGCCGCTCTGGGAACTCTCAACCCATCCCACCTCTCTCCTGTCCCAATCTGGTCCGACCGGCACAGGAAAAATAAGAAGATGCTATTTTGTATCTGCCTTAGAAATTTTGCAAAAGGGAGTTTCCTGGGTGCCAGACGGGAATGTCTAGTCGTTTATTTGACAGTTCCAGGGAGGAAGATATCGAGCGTGCTTGGTTATCGTGCTGTCTGGGTCTTCAATGACCACCGCCATTTCTCTCTCCACCCCCCCACCCCCCCCCTCACCCTACCCAGCCCTCCGGTTATCATGTAGATGTGAAATGGAATCATTGAAGCCTAATCTGTCCCAGACTTCCTCCTGCCAGCAGAACGTCCACTGAGGTATGATGGGGACGTGAGGACTGGGGGACAGGAGGGAGCTTCTCTCTCTCCTGCTCTGCCTCACTCACTCTCTCTCTCTCCTGCTCTCCCTCACTCACTCACTCTCTCTCCTGCTCTGCCTCGCTCTCTCTTTTGTCTCCTCACTCTTTTCCATGCTCCGATCCATCATTCTTTCACTCTCTCTTTCTCTCCCTGGTGGCGCTGACTGTTTTGTCGCCCTCCCGCCACCCATCCACTCTCTCCCTCTCTCAACACCTTTCTACCTCTCTCTCCCTCCCTTTCTCTCTCACCCTCCCTCTCTCTCCCTCTCTCAACACCTTTCTACCTCTCTCTCCCTCCCTTTCTCTCTCACCTTCCCTCTCTCTTCCTCTCTCAACACCTTTCTACCTCTCTCTCCCTCCCTTTCTCTCTCTCACCCTCCCTCTCTCTCCCTCTCTCAACACCTTTCTACCTCTCTCTCCCTCCCTTTCTCTCTCACCTTCCCTCTCTCTTCCTCTCTCAACACCTTTCTACCTCTCTCTCCCTCCCTTTCTCTCTCTCACCCTCCCTCTCTCTCCCTCTCTCAACACCTTTCTACCTCTCTCTCCCTCTCTCCCTCCCTATCTCTCTCTATCTCTCCCTCTCTCTCTCTTCATTCCTGTAGCTCTGTCAGCTGTCCTCCCCTCCTCTCTCTCTCTCCAACTCCTTCCCTCACCCAGCTCTCACGCTCTCATTCTTTCTCACACTCTCCTCCCCCCTCCCCCCCCCTCCCCTCCCAGTGGTCCCAGCGGGGTGATCCTGGCCTGGCAGGGTCTCGCTCGGTTATTGAACAGCATCTCCTCATCTTTCTTCTTATCGAGCGGGCCAGCAGCCACCTAGCCTGGCAGCCTGCTCCTATTGCACCCCATTTGTCTTCATGTTCCCATCAGCTATTCTCAGTGCAGGACACACACACGTGTGGACACACACACACACGTGCATGCACCCACATAAACACACACATGCACACGTACACACACGCACAGAACAAATATATTAAGACACGCACTCGTATACACACAGAACAGATATATTAAGACACACACATACACGTACACACATAGAACAAATATATTAAGCCACACTCATACACACACACAGAAAAAATATATTAAGCCACACACATACATACACACACACAGAACAAATATATTAAGCCACACACGTACACACTCAGGGTTAGGCCAGTGGTCGTGTTTCACTCTAAGTGTGCAAGCACTATGGCTGAATGCCTGGGGAAACGATTGTCACCAGAGCACATGGTTTCAGCCCCTCGTACCGAAACCCATCTCCCTGAAACGACTTGAAAGACTTAAAAGAATGCACTTCAGCTGGGGAAGCTGGGTCATGCTTGTCTATCTGATGCCGTGCTTCTCTTCTATTCGGTCTCTGCCTCTCCCCTTCTTCACCAAACTCCAACCCGATCAAGGAGAGACAAATACCTGACATAATGCTTTTTAGGGGAGATGCAGACCACATACATTCAGATATATCTACTTACAAAAAACACACACACATACACACACATACACACACTCACTAAACCCACCCAGCGGCTTGTGTTAAATCCCCAGCAAAGTTATGAATGACGCTCTAATGGCAAAGTAAATCGTCCGAGGAGAAAAATCAATTTAGAAAATTGCTTAAATTCTTGCAGGCCTCTTTCATTGTCATTTAGAGATCACAAGGGTAGAGGAGAGGATGAAATGAACGTCTCTGTGCTTAGGGGGGAGAGTGTGTAGCAAGAACTACTGCCTCCAAGGGCACTTTCATTACTTCCCTTTCTCCACTGTCTACCTCCAATTTGTTTCACTCTTTTTCTTCTCTAATAATACCCTGTTCAAGAGGTCTTAAGAGAAGAGCTTTAATGAAAGACATGAAACATCTGTGTGTCTACTCCTGCAGGCTCCTCTGCTGTTCCTTTCGTGGTCGTGTGGGGTCAGGGGGTCGTTCCTGTCGTGGTCGTGTGGGGTCAGGGGGTCGTTCCTGTCGTGGTCGTGTGGGGTCAGGGGGTCGTTCCTGTCGTGGTCCTGTGGGGTCAGGGGGTCGTGCCACGTCACAGTCGGACCCTGTTTTGTTTCATACAAGACCTCGTTGAAACTCCGAAGAGCAAAACTCAAATAGTGCGCTTGTTAAAAAAACACGGAAGGCTGTGCAAATGGAAGCGGAAAGCAATAAACACAAAGATTTTTCACTTTCTCTTGCTCACTTAAAGCCAATGATTTATGTATTGAAAACACACAACAAATCTGTTCTCCATGCCTTCGATTCAAGCTGGAAGCTTGAATTTCAAGCTCTCTTCTCAGTCTCTCTCTGATATTTAGCTCATGGAAAGTATGGTGTTGCACACACGTGAGTGGCCTTGTACAGTATGGTAGGGAACACACCCGTCACTGTGTCCTCTGCAGCCATCTGTTCCTGGACCCTCCATACCTCTGCCTAGAACACATCCCTGGGGTGAACGCACGGGGAACAGATAAAACCTGGAAACCGTTTTACGTGTTATGACAAAACGTACTTCACTTTGATGCTTCTCTGTCGAACCCAATCCCTTAGGTGAGTATAACATGCGCACTCTGTATACACTTTTAGAACTAACTTTAAGATAAGTGTTGTATAGAACATGGACTGGATAGTTGCTTTATTCCCTTGTGTTTTGCTGTTGACCTCGTTGTAGCTTGTGGTGAACATGGCTACAGGCCCCCCAATGTGTTTATTTGAGGGGAAAATATGTTTTTCACAGTGCAGGTTCATACATTGCATGACCATGTCAAGAAAGCATGAATATTTATGTGAGATCGTCTGGGGAGGCGTGTGGGCGTTATGTATGCATGTTGTTGTTGTTTGTTGCGATGTTCGTGCTGGCGTGTGTGTGTTTAAATGCATGTGAGCACACACAGGGCATGTCTGTGTAGGCGTGTGTAGATTAGGTCTGCGTTATGTCTGCATAATCCCCACCTGTAGACATACAGTATGAACGAAAAATAGATATCAGACACATAGATTCCGTTACCTGGAGTCTTCTAAAACATGTCAGCCAACAAGTGCCAACAGGTCCCTGGCTAATTACGCCCTCACTGGGAGGTTTCCACAGGAAAGAGACCAGAGAGATGGGCTCCATCCATCTCCTCTGGGAGGACCGGGCTGAGGCGAGGTGTGTCTGAAGGTGACAGACTCCCCAGAGTGACTCGAGGTCATCCCTCCTCCTCCAGGGTAACTAGGAAGAGGAGAAAGGAACAGAATGACAGCTGTGAAATGGACCAGCCCACTCAGGGCTCTGACAAAGGAGGACAGTGTTTCGCTTCCAATTCTTTTGTTTGAGAAGCGATGCAAGGCCGTTGTGGAGGGTACAATTTAGCCCCTCGCAATTATTTCAACCAAGGGTAATGATCAATTTGTTATATTTTTGGGAAGCGCAAACATGTTATTATTATAATTTTTTGTTTGTGGTAAGCATGGTTCTGACAGCGTGTACACCCATGTTCTATAGTCTGTGGTAATTGAGGTGGAGGGGAGGAAGGCTGTTCATAGCTGTTGGATAATCGGAGGTGGTTCAGTAATGTGAATGAAGGAGCACAAAGGTGTGTTTAAATACACAGGGGAGGGAGTGACTGTGTAGGAGCTTGTCTGGGTGTTAAACCACTGTTTCAGTCCAGTTTGCATGATGGACAACCTATCGTGTTGCATTATTGATTGCTTCCATATTCAGTTTGCCTTTCCATTTGTCATCCACGCTCAGACTCATTCGGAACCAGTGGCAGGACCACAGGAAGTGGAAAGACATTTAACCTGATCCCACCCCAAATCCTTTTAAATGGATTCTATTAGCATGTGATTACTCTGCAAAAGCGAGCGGTGAAGAATAACAGACCAGGATCAGACCATTTCATGGACACATCACTGTACTCTGTAACTATACTATTGAGCAACAGCATTTGCCGCTTCCAAGATATCGTAGAGAATGAGAATCATTATATTGAATGATGGAACAAACACACACAGAGTCATGACAAGTCAGCAAACGAACACAATCTCCAGGGCACGGTTAATGTGTTCTACATCTACAGGATTTTGATTTGATATTAACATCCTGAGAGTTGACAGGGAGCATCAACATTGGCTTCTTATCACTTGGAAATCCAAGCGAATAAAACATGAATCCCACCACGTGCGTTTGTCCCCTGAAGCTCCAGTCTGCACATTACTCTTAATCCATCTAGTTTGACAATGTTTCGAAAAAACAAAAAAACCTGCCCACCTCAGATAGTCTCTGTAGTTGCAGTCTGAAGGTGAGTGTGGAGATAAACAAGCTCTCATAGCCCAGTGGAAGACCGTTCCAATCGCTCCAGTCTGTTTGTGTTTGGCTCCTCTTCAATTTGAAGGATTAGAGCTTCAGTTCTCCCCCATTACTCATCATCGGGGTCCACTCGAGCGGGCCACTCGGTGACCTTCTGTATTTAATGCTCGTATAATGAGAAGATTGCTCTGACATTTGTGGTATTGCACTCCGGGTCTATAGATCCTCAAATACCATCTTGCCTCATATTTTATTCATAATCCGGTGATGTATGGACATATGAATGCAGAAACCACATGTCACTGCCCCCTTCTTCTGGTCGTTATCCTTCCTTTTCAACTCCTTGGTGTTCACAACCGAAATAGGCAAACAATACGTAGGAACCAGTAGGCTTTTGTAGATGTTTCCTTGTGGAGATTCTCCATAGATGGAAGTCCTCTCTGTGCTGTTGACTGGGCGGTAGCCTTCAGGAAGGTGGGTGTTAGTCATGCTGCCGTTCTGGAGTTCCTCCATCTGTCTGCTGGAGATCCTGGAACCCGAGGAGGACTGAGGACATCTGTCTGACCCTCCTGCGACGTCCTGACCAGAGAAGAAGAATGTTACATTGAGGAGTCGTAGCTTTCTGTGATCCTGACTATAATATATGATATGAACAACAGCTCAGATATATTTCAGTTTCCATGTCCGCAGTCTTTCAGGTAGTGTCTCGAACCTCGCGTCGGTTCTTTCAGTGTCAACGGGAGGAATTTTCGAAGGTGGCTAACTATCATCGGTCCTTGTTAATGACCATTGATTTATGCTGGTGGTGAACCAGGACATCCTCCAGTGGTGCGCAGCCTGGATTCATTCATGAGAGCCCTGCTGTCAGAACGAACAAGGCCTGTCAGGTAACCACAACAAAGAGTCCATTTAGAGGGTAAACACAGGACTTCGATTAGCATCACTCACACACAGACTTGCACACGTACACACACACTATGAGCTTGTTGAACTTTGAACCCTTTGATTACAAGGGGAGCGTGTCTTTCAAGAAAAACCGAGAAGGCAAAGATGGTGTCAACTGGAAGTGCTCCAAGAATAGATACTGATTTTGTGTTGTACTTGTATACCATGGGGCGATACGACAGTGAGAGGATACGATTGATAAACCAGATAAAGAGGGCAGAAGATGCAATAAAATGTGCTTCGCATGATGTGAGTGGACTTGGAATGAGAGAGGGGTGTGGGGCGAGGGTGAGGGGGTAGGGGGGACTGGTGTGACCAATTGTCATGCTGGTGGTACAGCTTGATAATATATGTTCCCTTGCAACGCTCTCATCTCTGACACACTGTATTCATGAGTTGCCTTGGTGGTCTGTGATGAACAGATTTACCACCCGGGGGGCCGTGTCAAGGATGTAGGAAAATCTCCAGCGCCCTAATGGACGGTGCCGTCCCGACGCGATAACAAATGCCACGAAGCTCGTTAAGTAATGCGATCACGCCGCTCTGCGCTCTCGCGTGATATCATCGGCGAGGGGGCAGGGGGGGGGTGCGTGTCAACGGCAAGGCATGAGGATTCGAAACCCCACCCCCTCCCCCAGTCCTCCTCCCTCCCCTTTGCAAGTGTATGTCCCCCCTGTCGGGGCTGGGTGGGGGATCTGCGGGCGATGATGATGCTTTTAAAGGATGGCGATGAGGGGTCATGTTGGACTGTGAGGCGTACTCCCGGAACAAGTGCGTCTTGAGCCTTGAAGTCTTGAAGGTGGGGGAGACAGTCAGTGTCCCTGATGGAGGTGGGGAGTTGATTCCACCATTGGGGGGCCAGACAGGAGAAGAGCTTGATGAGGGTTCATGTTGGACTGTGAGGCGCATGACTCCTCTCCCGTCCACGAGACGGACACGCACGTGAAGACGCCTCTCATTCACTCCAGCCTCCTCTCTCTCACCGTCATCTTCGACTCGAATTTCAATCTGCCTCTCATTCAAGTAGGTTCCTTTTAGCAGAGCGCCCATTCAGACTGTTTTGGCCCGTCTTTAACTTGATTGTTTACTCCAGAGATTTCGATGAAACATCCACTACAACATGTCATTGAAAGAGCATCTGCTGCATGTCTCCTTGTGTACACGTCTAGTCCGTGACAAGCTCTATAATGAGGCTGGATACCCTTGAAGTCAACAGCCCTCACCGACACTCCTGTCCCATTACACTTACCATGGCCGAGCCAAAACCTCGGGGGCCATTTTGAATCCTCCTGAGGTAAATAAGGCATGCAGTTAACCCCATGCAGTTAACCATGCGTGTGAGTGGTGCAGTCGCGTCATCCACACACTGTATCATTTCACACGCCCCAGCTGCAGACCAAAGGGATACTAATATGCCGTCATAGAAGATAGGAACTGGAGAGATGTGATTTCCAATGAAACCCCCTCGGACTTACTGGTATTAACATGTAAGAATGAACACTGTGAAGCTGTTAGTCACGTGCTGAACAATGACTTAACAGTCATAAATATGAGCTTCGAGTCACACACACGCACACGCAAATCTCTTGGCCTGGTTTACATTGCCACAACACATCCTCAGACAGGGCCCTTCATCAACGTTTTATGCTCCTTGGTAGTGAGAACATGAGGATGTGCTCTTACCAGAGGTGCTGCTCAGCATAACATGACAGGAGGGGGGGGGGGGGGGAGGAGGAGGGGGGGAGGAGGAGGGGGGAGGAGGCAGGAGGAAAAAACTGCCAGCGCTGGGGGAAGTGGATGAAGGATGGGGGGATGTCTGGCACATACAACACATCTGTCCCACGCACACACACACGCACACACACCTGCACATATGTTACAGAGCATGGCTCACACAATCATACATACGTGTGCCCACAGACACAGACACCGAGTCACAGACACATCGATGTGTCTCAGGTTTTTAGAACACAGCGGGAATGTCGTTAGATAACAGAATGAAATGTTGCGCTCATCATATCTCAGACTTTGAGTTTGACTTAGTAGCCTCAGGTGGAGAGAACATTGAGAGGAGGAGTGTGTGTGTCTGTGTGTGTGTGAGTGAGTGTGTGTGTATGTGTGAGTGTGTGTGTCTGTCATGGTACTGTAGGTCTCAGCCTGGGAGGCAACATCCATATCAACTACAGATTACATTAATTTAAGCAGCACTTAAAGTATTTGAATCTGATTAGACCTCGTAATGAAATGAAGCCAGACACTAAGATTCCCTTTAGATGGAAGCTGTCTCTCTCCTCTCTCTCTCTTTCTTCTCTCTGTCTCTCTTTCTTTCTCTCTCGCTCTTTCTCTGCCTCATTTGTCTTCCGATCTGCCACAACCCCCACCTCTCCTTATGTCTTTCTCTGTCATCCCCCTCTCTGTATGTCTCTCTCTTCTCGCTCTCTCCCCTCTCCCTCTCTCTCTCTCTCTCTCTCTCTCTCTCTCTCTCTCTCTCTCTCTCTTCTGGCTCTCTCTTCTCTCTCCACTCTCTCTCTCTCTCTCTTCTCTCTCTCTTCTGGCTCTCTCTTCTCTCTTCTGGCTCTCTCTCTCTCTCTCTTCTCTCTCTTCTGGCTCTCTCTCTTCTATCTCTTTCTTTCTGGCAGTCTCCATGTCTCTCCATCCCTGTCTCTCTCATTTATGGAGTGAGTGTGCTCCCTAGTGTTCTCCGCTGTCAGGAAGGAGAGCGAGAGAGGAGGGGGAGGGGGAGGGGGGGGGGCACATCATTACACACACTCGGATGCCACAGTCGAATACAAAGAGTTGACTAATATATAGATGTCGCACACACACACACACACACACACACACGTCGTGTGCGTTACATATTCCAGTCACTGCACGCTGATTTACCGTGAATAAATGGTGTCGTGTTTGAAAGCCAATTAATTGTAGAATGTAGTCCATGTGATATGGACACATAACTCAGCCCATGCAGATAACGCTGCAGCCACATTAAATGTACAATAACACATGACAGGCACTGTATGTTACACAATGGATTCACACACACACACACGTACAGTACAGACACACACACACACACAGGAGGATCAGCTGTGTTAAATGGATGCGTGTCACATTGCACTCGTACAACCCTCAGATTCACAGCTGCACTTGTGCTGAAAAGCATTTCTGTCATCAACTTTTTTTATTTGACAGCTGCTCAGAAAGACCCATGGTCCTATCTGCTGCTTTTTATTATGGCCATGTTCTCTCAGCTCGGACACTTGGTGTGCTTAAGAAATGAGGGAAATACCCTATCAGTTACTAACTCCCCATGAAAATGCATGTAACGTACTCCATAACCCCATTGTTAACGTGAAATGATAGACACCTCCAACACGTTCCACCGTTTACGAGCTGACGGCCGTTCAGGGCACCCCGAGGTTGCCTTCTCGCTAATTCAGCCACAACTCGTCCATAAATTCTCTTTTAAATGACAGCCATGATATTGGAGGAGAACGGTATTTTCTGTAATTGCGAAGGTTGTAACTGTATCTGGGAGTGGTGTGGCTGGATCCTTGATGGGGGAAAGGTCGTCTTCAGTTTGTGATAAGAACAACTGGGTGGTCTGAAGAGCACGTATTAAATAAAGGATTTTAATTCCAGTGAATCTGCTGTACACACGGTATAGTATGAACAGAGCCCAGGTAAAAGTGACCTGAATCAACAAGAGTGAATCAGAGAACATACTGAAGCTTGACTCGCTATCAAAGTAAGAGTATATTATGCTGTATGTATTGTGGGAGAAATAATAGGAACATTGTGTTTGTGTCGGGTCATTTTGAATAATTCTAGGTTACCTGTGTGACCGTGTTCCTGCGGTATCATCCTCTGCTTGCAGTTTGAGGATCACCCTCATGAAGGTCTGTGTTCAGAACCACAGCTGTACTAAACAGTGGGACGTGAAATATCAACTCATTTACTCTCAGTATCTCCCATAAACGTTTTTTTTATGTTACGAATCCATAAATCTATTTTAAATCACTTATACATGTGCCAGAAAACATGCTTACAAGCCTTGTGGAACACCTTGCAAGACCTCCACTACTTTAACAATCTACCAAAACACTTATTGCTTGCAAAAAACTAGAATAATGAAGTGGCAGAGTAATCCTCATAATCCATTACTATGAAACATTTCTGCCGGACACATCTTGGGACACCACTGCCTGCCACACATAAGTAATTTGAGAGAGCTAGCCCCAAGGCACTCTTTTTAATAAGCTAACACAGACACTGCATACATAACAGCTGTTTTTAAGTGTCTGCCATTTTAAAAACTAACTGACAAACAGGCCTAGCCCTCCTCCGATACAACCCCCCAGGAGAGAAAATGGAGGGGGTCAGAGTAAAAGAGAAGAGGTCTCTCTGTGTGTGTCTGTGAGTGACGAGGGGACTGGGGTCCATTTGATTAGCAATTACCCCTCAGATTATCAACCGGCGTTTGAAGTTGATTGGCTTCCTGGAGTCTTGGCTGGGTTGCTAGTCTTGTGGGGAGTTGACCCTTGACCTTCAGGGCTGCCCTGCGTGACACTGGATGCAACCCCAGGTACATCAGTCATGCAATCCATCCTTGTCAGACAGCAGATGTCATTTCCTGCATGCCCCCCAACATTCACTTCCCTGACCCACACAGCGCACGTGCGCACACACATACACACTCGCTCACACGCACTCATGTACTCACAAACACACACACACAAGTACTCTCATATACAACACACTCACACACACACGTGAACACTTACACACACTTGAAAAACCTTTAATAGAGCAGCTGTTTTCCAGGCAAATCTAATTGACAAACCCTGCCATGCTCTATAATGCAATAGTAACTGCTGATGGAGAGCTAATGCTATCATCCTAACCCTGGAGATGACCAGAGGTGAAGGATTTGATTACCTAGTGTTGGTAATTGGTAAATGTGTGAAAAGACCGAGAGTGCAAGAAATGGAAATCGGAGGGGGTGGGAGATTCACGGTGAGGATGTAATTGGCTTCTTACCCTCTAGAATTACTAACGTTTATTCCTAGAAGTTACTCCATGTCCAAAGGTCTTTGCCCTCATTTAAATATCTTCTTAGAAGACAATATTCCACCTTCTCCAGTTTCACACAGAGCCAGTAGATTTAGGGATCGTGTTTGATTGGCCAATGAACTACGGACGTGCAAGCAGACCCTGAGAAACGAACGAGAGAGACTAGCAATTATTCTCAAACACAGAGCGCCAAAAAGAAAACAGTCAACTATAATGGATGCGTGTCACATTGCACTCGTACAACTCTCGTCAAGTAACACGCCGGCTCAGAGTCGTGGAATTCCTCCTCCAGTCGTAAAAGCTAAAAGGACGCGGCAGACTAGAAACGCCATCTTCTATCCACTCCGAAACCCCAGCCTTCTCCTCCACCAGGAGCCCAGACCAGTGAATAACAAACGGTCTCATTCGCTCTAATTAGAATGTCTGTTAGTATTTCCCCCCGCAACCCCGACCCTCAATCTCCGCTCAATTCATCAGGGCAGGGGAGAACCAGCGTGCGCGGTGGAACAGCAGACCTGTGTGATGACAGAGTGCCTCGTGTTTGAGTCGGGGTAGAAGCACGCTGATGAGGCCTACTGAGAGAGAGGCTGTCGCTCTGATCCACCCTGATGATGGGACTCACCGGGAGACAGCAATAGGGCTTGATGATGAGAGTGCGGAAACGGGTGGATGTGATTCGCGGTCCTGCTTGGCTTCCGAAAATGGATACGGTATCCTGGGTTTTGATTTTGTATTTTTTTTTTGTCTTTCTCCTGAAGAGGAGGGGTTGGCTGCGCGGGGGTCGAGGAGGGTGGTGTTTTAGTCTCACCAGATGGCTATGAATTTTCATTTGGGTGAAAATGAATAGATTGTATATAAAGCCGGGGAAGAGAAATGGAAGGGGAGTTTGACATAGTTTGTAATTGAAGCGGTGACATCCTTTTCAATAAACATTAACCGATTAATTGGTAAAATCGCCTGAAGCGATAAATACATCTGTCTACAGCCCGTGTGTGTGTGTGTGTGTGTGTGTGTGTGTGGCACTGGGTTTGCCTCGACAACGTTTCTCTCATTTCTCATCCAGACAGATACATTTTTTTTTTGCATTTCCAACCCCTGTCCGTCTTAATTACCACATCTCCATCCCTCCTCCAGAAGAAGGGTCACAAGGTCCAACATGGCCCCCTCCCTGTCCCCCTCCCTCATGTATCCCTCCCTATCTACCTCCCCCTGCTCACACACAAATAGAAACGTCAGCCGTGTACAAAGACTAGCGATTGGTGTCGACGGCCGGACCGAGCGACAGAAACAGGTAATTCATAAAGCCTGCGCGCGTGTGAAAGCACCACGTGTACACAATCTCCAGCTTGATTTATTAGCGCTACGCTAGCGCCTGTAGCTCATTCGTTCTCCGGCTCCCCATCTGAGGAGCTCATTCATTATACATTAATGAGTTGTTGATAACAGGCTCTGTGCGCTGTGAGATCACGCCAGAATACTGGAATGATGGCGTGGCTGGAGTGCAGTGCCAAGACTGGAACGACTTGAGTCTCTGAAGTGGAACGCCTGGACAAGGTTGGAAAACAAACTGTCCAGTATGAGAGAGAGTAATGCTTCATTGTTGTCACAAACAGGATGTTCAGAAACGTCTGACATGTAAAGACGAATGCTTTCTGGTTTTGGGTTCAAGGCTTTTGCGAAAGGCGTTTACAGTATTTCGGAAAGACCCATAATGTATTTGGCATTTCCACTTCGGAACTTGTTTACAGATAAGCGCTACGACATGGGCCATTTCTCATTTCCCATAGTCTTAATATATACATTACAAATGCCACGCAGTGTGTTCTCCACTGTATATGAGGAGAGTCCATGATTGGAATAGTTATTTTCCAGAAGTTGAGCCAGTAGTTAGGTACTTTCAATCAGGAAATCTTGATCCAGAGTAGCGTGAACGTTATCAGAGCGATTGGAGAAATCTGTCACATCTTCTCCGGTCATCAGTTGATGAGCATATTATTTACTGCAGTTCCGGGGAGAAGTTCAGCTGAATAGGAGAATCAGTGAACTCAACAGCCTTTTGTCCCCTCTGGGATAAGAGGGCTTTAACATTACCGACTTGAAACCCTCCTGTAAATACCACGGGGAAAAAAAGCGGATAATCTCTCTCTCATCACGTCTCACTTCGACGGGAGCAAAGGATGATGGCAGAGGTGTGGCGGTGGAAACGGAATGAGGGGAACAGTGAGATCCCAGCTTTTGGGGGGTCATGGAGAGTAGCACCAAGGCCCCCTGGGGAGGGCTGAGTGAGGACCAAGCTACCCCCCCCCCCCCCCCCCCGCGCATGCCCTGTCACTCCACCGCTGTTGTCATCACGGAGGATTTTCATGTTGGCGTGGCATTAGTGAAACACAGGGCTCTTTACCCTTCAACGAGAGCTGATGGAGCAGGAAAGCTCTGAGCGCCCGTCCCCCCGCAAAGAGACTACTGTCCTTCACGTCGTATCCATGACGCCATGCTGCAGGTTTCTCAAGTCAGTTGTTAATCAGACTCTATTTTTAGAACGTTCCAGATGTTGGTATGACATGAAGCGCCCACTAAAGAACCACCAAGTACAACAAATATGTCAAACTGTCGAGTATCTCATAACGATGGATCAGAGGTTCAAATGTGATTTTACTAAACCTCAGCTTCTGCGTTTCTATTGGCGGTGTAAACCCCAAGTCAGATTAACAATTAATTTGCAGGTGAGGGACATACTGTACTCTTCTTTGTCTTTTTCGACTGATTAAAGCTAAAGCTTTTTTTAATTAACTGCCACCCCCTTATCAGTATTCTAGAATTCAAGTCTCGACGACAGCAAAAGCGAACCTATGTTATATCACATCGTATTCCCCCCAAGTTACTTTGCCTGACAGCACTCCCCTACAAATACATTCTCTTGAGCGGGTGACCATATCAGCTAAATGAAAAATGTTCCCTTGTTTTTGCCTCACCTTAGCACTTCCTCTGACAGACGAGGCCTGTTAAAAATCTGTATCTTTAGTGTTTCCGTGACGACGAGTCTCACTTTGCTTCTCAGCTTACGTTGCTTACTGGCAATGCCAGTTCTCAAACATGCACCATAAATCATGTCTGGGTGTTGCCCTAACTGGCACCACAGGAAACAGCGCCGTTATTTAAACCAGTGGTTTTGATAAATCGGTCTGGGATTGTTAGAGAGGCAGAAATGGCAGACTGTGTAAATGTGGTGTTTGGGGGCGACTGCCTGTTTCTGTCAGTCACCACCCCCTGGTGGGAGTGGAAACAGGCCGAGTCCTTGCAGACCAGTCCGCCGCCCAGCATGCATGGATGCACTCATTAGCTGACCAACTGTATTATTGTGTACTGCCTGTTCCATCCTTGTCTTCAGCAATTCCCTTTCGTTTATGAATGTACCGGTGTTTAGCTAGCTGATTATGCGTCTATGACGTGACGTTGATTGCCGTTGATGGGGAAGGGGGACCAGGGATGGCAGCTGTTAGCAGGCATGCCTCTGAGATGGGGCATCACATGTAAACCATTACCATCACGCTGGCTAGACATGCTGTCTGAGGGGCGTGTCAGGTATCGGGCATCCTCATCCCTCAGTGATTGGACGACTCTGGTCTCTTCTGAGGTCAAGGTTAGATCCACCCCACAAATCAATGAAGTGTAGGTAGAGAGGAAGGGTTCAGGAGATGGTGGTGGATTCACTGTAACAACAATAGTGTGTCCTGGGAGAGAGAGAGAGGAGAGATCTGTGAGGCTCCTGGAAGTTCCTCTCTTCCACACTCACACCAAATGCTGTAGCTCGCTTCCTCGGAAAGAAGAAGGTTCTAATTGACCGCCAACAAATAGCATTTTCGGTTCCAACACCGGACTCAGAAAAACACTGAGCCATCACAACTGCTCGTCGTCGTTACAAATGTTCCCTTCACAGGCAGACAGTCATCCTTGTTTCCCATCCCTCTGATCCTCCCATTCTCATGCTTGTCCACATCAGGCTTGACCACATTAAAGCAATGATTAATGACGTATTGATCGTGGTGCTTTCTACCACTGACCAGAGGTGCTGAGTTGACAGTACACTTCCTTATCTGAGCTGCCCAGCTTGCCAGACAGGGAATTTTCTGTCCTGTAAGTACAAAAATGTCTTCGGAGACACATTAAAGTCCCTTTTCGCACATCTGCACACCCTGACAAAATTGATTGAGATTGGCCTGCTCGTCCATGCTGTGGACGTCGTTGTCTGTCGTTTGTGTTGTTTTCTGATCGTTTGGAGTTTGGCCTGGATTTGGAGTGGGTTTTTTTCCCCACGTTTGGAGATTTTTTTGTCCGCTTGTCGCTCCTCCTCACAGCTCTTCTTCCCCTCGCAGCTCTGCCACACACCTCCCACCTCACACGGCCATCTACCCATCAACCCCCGCTCTCCAGGCACCTGCCATTTAGGAGAGTGCATTTTTAAAAGGGAGACTAAATTACTTCTACGGAGATGACATTTCCCTTTAATGTCTAATTTTAGGGGAGATTGGTGTGTCCTCTACCTGCGGACGCTGGTGAAGAAACACATTTGGGATGTTCTCCCTCCATTACGTTTCCTTTTCCCCGTCCCTGTCAGTTCTACTTTTCTCTTGCTCCCCCTCTCTCCTCCTCCCTCTCCCCTCCTTCACTCTCTCCTCCTCCCTCTCCCCTCCTTCACTCTCTCCTCCTCCCTCTCTCCTCCTCCCTCTCCCCTCCTTCACTCTCTCCTCCTCCCTCCCCTCCTTCACTCTCTCCTCCTCCCTCTCCCCTCCTTCACTCTCTCCTCCTCCCTCTCCCCTCCTTCACTCTCTCCTCCTCCCTCTCCCCTCCTTCACTCTCTCCTCCTCCCTCTCCCTCCTCACTCTCTCCTCCTCCCTCTCCCCTCCTTCACTCTCTCCTCCTCCCTCTCCCCTCCTTCACTCTCTCCTCCTCCCTCTCCCCTCCTTCACTCTCTCCTCCTCCCTCTCCCCTCCTTCACTCTCTCCTCCTCCCTCTCCCCTCCTTCACTCTTGCCAGGCCCCATCTTTCCCACCCTCCCACAAATGTGCTCTTTTTGGCAGCAATCTATCACCACTCTTCATCCTCCTCTCCTTCTCTCCTGGACAACCTGGATGTCGTGTTCTACCTCTCTCTCTCTCTCTCTCTCTCTCTCTCTCTCTCTCTCTCTCTCTCTCTTCCCCACTCCCCCAATCCATCTCGATCCCTCTCTTGCTGTCCCTTCCCCTCCTCTTCTCTCTCTCTCTCTCTCTCTCTCTCTCTCTCTCTCTCTCTCTCTCTCTCTCTCTCTCTCTCTCTCTCTCTCTCTACCTTCCCTCTCCCTTATCTCTGTGATTGTCAGATAAGCGTCGTTTCAGAGTGCTTCGCCTCTCCTTTCTCATTTCCTGTCGAAAAGCGTTTTCCTTCCCAGTGTCAGTGATCACATTCCTGGCGTTGCACAGCGGCCTGATGTATATCTCCTTGCCTTGAGAAGAGAATGTTCCAGGCCTGATGTATATCTCCTTGCCTTGAGAAGAGAATGTTCCAGGGTCACTTTAACAGAACTCGCCCTCTCTGAAGAGGTGACCTGAAGCTCTGCCACCAGAAGGGGTCTTTAGTGCGGAAGTGGAAAGGTGACCACACGGGGGGGTGTCTCACGTGTGGATCCCAGCTATGATGCCGCACTGGCACATCCAATGTGAAAGCTGTGACATTACGAGGGGTCTGTGTCCGTAGGGGGGGGGGGACAAGGGACAGGTTTAGTGTGTGAGCGTGTGTGTCGGAGTGGGGCGGGGTAAGAGGGGCAGGGGTGTAGCAGACGTCCTGTGCCCCTCCCTGGGCATGTTTCCCCGTGTCCTCTCCATGCCCTGCCCCTCCTGAACTAAAGCTGTGCTCCCCTCCCCCCCGCCCTTCAACTCCAAAACAGTACGGGTTTAAGACTTTAATGCCCTCTCAATGCACAGTCCTTCTACTCGATACAAAACCACCCCAAAAAAATTCAATCAGTCAGACTCCCCCTGCAACAAGCTGTCAGGTTCGCTCAGTGATGAAAGGATGTGACAGACAGAAAGAGAGCTGGCGAGCAAGATACACTGGCTGAAGGAAAGAGTGAGAGAGAGAGAGAGAGAGAGAGAGAGAGAGAGAGAGAGAGAGAGAGAGAGAGAGAGAGAGAGACAGAGAGAGAGAGACAGAGAGAGAGACAGAGAGAGAGAGAGAGACAGAGAGAGACAGAGAGACAGAGAGAGAGAGAGAGACAGAGAGGGAGGGAGGGAGGGAGGGAGGGAGGGAGAGAGGGAGGGAGAGAGAGAGAGGAGAGAGAGAGAGAGAGAGAGAGAGGAGAGAGAGAGAGAGAGAGGGAGGGAGGGAGGGAGGGAGGGAGGGAGAGAGAGGGGGAGGGGGGGGAGGGGAGAGGGGGGAGAGGGGGAGGGAGGGAGAGAGGATAGTTCCTGGGTCCTAGCTGTCACTTGAGGACAGACATGCGTCTGATGGGGTGAGTGATGCAGCGCTTCTCTGACCTCCTGTGTCAGTGCTGCTGCCTTCGTGAGAGGCTGACACACACACTGAAACCGTGGACGACCTAAACTCACACACACACGGGGTGTCACACGCATGGGGGTGCAGACCATGTGCGTATCCATTGTAGTGGTGTGTGTGTGTGTGTGTGTGAGAGAGAGAGAGACTGTTTGCTTGTCGATGTGTCTCTACAGATCTGTCTGACTGTCTATTATCTGTCGGCCTGTTTGTCTGATGGTCTTTCGGTCTGAGGAGGAGAGGGCGAGAGAGGAGGGGAGAGGGAGGAGGGGGCGAGGGGCGAGAGAGGAGGGGCGAGGGAGGAGAGAGGAGGGGGCAAGAGAGGAGGGGGCGAGGGGCGAGAGAGGAGGGGAGAGGGAGGAGGGGCGAGGGAAGGAGGGGGCGAGGGAGGAGAGAGGAGGGGCGAGGGAGGAGGGTCGAGGGAGGAGAGCGGAGGGGTCGAGGGAGGAGGGGTGAGAGAGGAGGGGGCGAGAGAGGATGGGGGCGAGAGAGGAGGAGGCGAGAGAGGAGGAGGCGAAAGAGGAGGGGGCGAGGGAGGAGGAGGCGAAAGAGGAGGGGGCGAGGGTCGGGCAGAGAACGTTGGCGCTTTGTCACGGCCCACGCTGACGCTCCCATGAACTGTCTGTAACCTCTGCTGATACGAGACAAGCCTCAAAGCAGAACGTGATCTCGTGAGCGGATGAATCCTTAACAGAGTCTCGGGACAGAGACAACAAACGGAGAGATAAGAGTGGGAGAGACAGACATGTCAGACAACAGAATGGAAAGGCCGGAAGGTTACTCTGAGATGCCGTTTAATGAGGAGTAATCTTTCTGAATGACTAAGGAGGTAGAGCCAATTGTGGATATTTTAATTCCCTGAAAATATAAGTGCACTTTCTTGTACTCTGCAGATTTAAGTAACAACAGAAAATCCTGAGAAATGTACTTCGCTGTCGTGATTATCTTTTTTGATATTTATCTGTTGTTGATGGGTACTGGACCCATATTCACCAACCACACCGACCGAGCCAGTTCACGGCAACACAACCCAACTACAACCCAAACAAACAAAAAAAGGATTCAGCAAAGGTGTCCCTCACTGAGCGAGAGACCTCAGGGAGAGGCCATCAGACCACCTGACTGGCCAGCCTCGTCACACCCCTCAACACATCCGTGAGCTTGTGTGTGTGTGTGTGTGTTTTCCACGCTCTGCATCTCCTCGTTTAAAAACGTAAATCAACCGTGATTTGACCGCAGAGGCCGACCTCAACGTGGCGTTGAAAGCAAAGCAGTCCCACCGACCAACCGCAAACACGCCCCAAAAAACCCACATGCCACAGACTTCCAGAAGGAAAAGGCCTTCGGATGCGGTTCAGTTCCCCCTGGGCTAATTGTAGGGATGGTTTCACCCATGTGAGACCACACACAGTCGCTGCGTTCTGCCTGAGTACGCCAGTAAGTTAGAAGTCTGTGTGTTGACTGAATAACTATCAAGTAACTATCAATAATACATATGGATGTACAAATATATAGTATATTCCTATTATTTTATTTTTCAACACAATCATTTTTATTCCATTCACAATCTATCCAACAAAAATTGTGTATATCCTTTTCTAGTTGCAAATATTTTTTTACGTGTTTAAACTAAAAAAGTTTTGTATGTGGTTTGATTATATATTCAGTTTTTACCGATAAATACATCATTTGTAGCTGTAAAGTGAAATGTCGCTTAGATCAGAACACATGTCGCTCTGTGACTCAGAGAGGGCACTTTGGCCATGTATCCTCATGGGAAGGTATGACAGAAGGACGTGTGTGTGTGTGGGTGTGTGTGTGAGTGCATTAGTGTAAGGTTAGCTCTCAAAGTATGTGCAGCAAAGCCTGGCATCTCAGAAAACACAGTAATGTGAGTCGATGAGCTTACGACTCCATCACACAACAGAGGGATGAAGAGGGAGAGGGAGGGAGGAAGGGAGAGAGGAAGGGAGAGAGGGAGGAAGGAAGGGAGGGAGAGGAGGGAGGGAGAGAGGGAGAGAGAGGGAGAGAGGGAGGGAGAGAGTGAGGGAGAGTGGGAGGGAGAGGGAAAGGGAAGGAGAGAGAGGGGGGAGAGAGAAAGGGTGGGGTGGAGAGGAGGGAGGAGAGAGAAAGGGTGGGGGGGGAGAGGAGGGAGGAGAGAGAAAGGGTGGGGGCGGAGAGAGGAGGGTAGGGGGGGTGCACTCCATTACCCTCCCAGCTGTCTCACGGTGCACTGGACCATGGAGAGGAAGAGGGGGAGGAAGAGGAGAGGCAGTTTAGGGGCACTTGTGTCAGTTCCAGAAACCGAGGATTTCAGAGTACACGTTTCGCTGTTCCGGTTTCTTCCAATGCATGCTGTAATTAGTCTCTAGCAGGAGAGACAGAGTGGGGGGGCTCAGCTCCTCTGTTATGACAAAGAAATGCTGGACATTAGCAAAGTGTGGGAGGACAGAGGCACGAGCAGGCTAGCCAGTAGAACAGTACTCAACTGCATCTCTGTCGATGTTCAGAACCTGACAAAATGTTTGATAACTCAAGGACCTCCTCACCTCTTCTGTCTGAGGACAGAGAGAGAGGGAGATAGGAAGGAGAGAAAGAGAGAGATCGAGCCGGAGCGAAACAGGTCTGCTTAGTCATGTGTGGTGTGATACGAAGGCAGCTAAATCAGCTCGCTGAGGAAGTGTACGATCAGCAGGTCTTTCTCCCTGGCAGGGAAGTCTGACTCCAGGCTGAACTGGAACACTGTCCTTGGTCTGAGAGGATGCACACAAGCTGGTCTGGTAGACACTGGCACACACACACACACACACACATACATACACATACATACATACACACACATACACACACACGCACACATACATACACACACACACACATACACACACACACATACACACACACATACATACACACACACACACATACACACACACACACATACATACACACACACACACACACATACATACACACACACACACATACACATACACACACACATACACACACACACACACACATACACACACACACATACTACTTGGGTTTTTCTAAGTCTAAGTACTAATACACACTCAGGCTTGTCCATAGACACTGACAGACTGGCACACACACATACACATATACTGATGCACACACCAACCTCCAACAGGAATTAAATAGGCCTACTTGTATTGTATGATGCGGAGTACTGTATGTATGTGTCGTATGATACAAAGCAACATTAAGATTACTGGGGCTGTGTAACTCACGCCCATTTTACAGTGTGTTAGACAAGCATAAGTATGACAAACCTGCACTTACCTGTAGTCTACGATTAGTATTTTTACAACCAATCTATTACACAAACCATAACAAGACTGTAATAAAAGGAAAGGTCGACACTGACCTATCAGAGACAAGCAGAATTGTGATAGCCAATAGCGGAACAGGAACAGATAACCTATATTACAGTAATACCCAGGATGTTCATTCAGAGATGATTAAAGCTTGAAGTGTGTTTGGGGACCTGGTGAGGAGAATGAGGATATGGGGTGATTAAAAATAGAATGAGAGCATAAATACAGAGTGTCATAGAAATGGCCGGAAAGAGCTATCAAACTCCACAGTGCCGTTAGCTTTGGAAAATGGTTAGAGTTTTTATTGCAAAGTTATGGGGTATCCTGTCATTTTCAATCTACCTAAGTATACACAGAGCAAGCTTTTGGCTGATTGAATCAGAAGGGCTACTCTGCGCACCTGTATTTTCTCAGAAAAATAATGTTCCTTTCCTTTCAGTTGGTCTACATGATCATGGAAATCTGATCGTATAGGTACTTAGGAACGGTTAATGGGAGGTAGACCAGTTGTATTAAAAAATACATTTTTTTTTTTTTACATTATGATGTCATTTTGAATGATTTGCCACTGTTTAGTTTTATCTACAGAATTTGTTAGCATATCAAGGTATATTTTTGTATGGCCTTGCAATCTTTATCCTTATCACGTGACAGAGGTAGAGAATATCCATTTTGACAGTCAGGGTTTACTTGGTGAAATAGATAAATGTCTCTGAAGGAGAAGGTGGTCAGAGGGAGAAGTGGTTCTGCTTGTGGAAACTTTAACCATTGAACCAAGATAGTGTCCCTGATGATGGCAGGCACATTAATGTGCCAAGCATGTTGCTTGCTTGGTTGAGTGTTTTTAAAGGGTCACATTCAACATATCTATTCTATTCTGCTGCCAAGTTAGATTAATAAATCATTAAGTGCAACTCCATTCCAGAGTCCCATGTCAACGCTGTGTTGAAGACAGTTCATGCATGTCCCTGGTCATACGTTAATAATGGCTCTCACATATTTCAGAGTCTTGCGTAAGAAATGTTACTCCACTGGGTTTGGAAAACTGGACGTCCATTTGTTGCAGTTTTTTTATTTATTCAAAAAGTTTTGTCGTTTGCAGAAATCTTCCAAATGTGTCCGCCCTCAGTGGAAAGTGATTTCCCTGTTGTCGACTTTGCGGCGAAAATATGCAGAAAATATGCAAATGTGTGAGCTGCCAATCCAATCCTGTTGATTCCGGTTTGTCCCCCCCTGCGCCTGTCACAAGCCGTGGGGGGAATCAGTAGCGTTGATTATAATGTGTCAGATATCATCATCAGAATCAGACTGAATGCTGTAGGGACGATATTAATAGGGAAGGGGGGGGGGGGATTGGGGACAGTCAAAGACAGAGGAAAAAGGAAAAAGGGTGAGATAGACAGTTTGAGAGAATGTAAGTCAACAGAGAGAGAAACAGACAGACAGAGAGAGAGAGAGAGAGAGAGAGAGAGAGAGAGTTTTTGAGAAGTTCATCTGGTCTGTTTTAGTGATGCGTGATGCCATGTTTGTTTTGACGTGGAGGCTGAAAGGGAGCTCGTGTCGCGGGGTCTCTCGATCTGGCAGACAGCGACTCGTCGAGACTCGTCGAGGCCCGTCAGGCGGTTAGCGCTTTAAAGTCACAGCTCTTACATTTTAGCCATTTAGCAGACGCTCTTATCCAGAGCGACTTACAGTAAGTACAGGGACATTCCCCCTGAGGCAAGTAGGGTGAAGTGCCTTGCCCAAGGACACAACGTCAGTTGGCATGACCGGGAATCGAACTGGCAACCTTCGGATTACTAGCCCGATTCCCTCACCACTCAGCCACCTGACTCCCTTCCTCAGCTCTTCAGCTGTCTCACGAAGGGGACTGAGCAAAAAGGATGAGGGCCGTGGGGGGGAGGGGAGGGGGGGGGGGGGAGAGCAAGCACGGAATTTGCTTTCGGATTGAAGAGGAGAACGACTCATCGTGAAGAGAGAGAGAAGAAGATAGGCGGCCATTTTGTTCCTGTCGAAAACTAGAAGGTGCTTGATGTCAGTCATCCAGAAGACCTCCATTTGAGGGTGGGCTTCCTGTCACAGGGCTGAAATAAAAGTGAAACAGAAGACATTTTACTACCGACTATGCTGTTCAAACACATTGAGTCAGGCCAAAGTATTACAGCCTCTATTTTGAAACAGTCAATGCATTATGCATGAAATACGTTTTTATATTGCTTTTAAAAGGTAATAACTGCCATGTAATGTCGGACTGCTGGTCAGTCTGAATAACTAAAAACACCCCCGGCCTAAATGAGAAGTGAGTTACATTTTAGTAATGTCTGGAAACTGTTCCCACGGAAACGGCACTAAGCCACAGCAACAAGGTTGAGAAGTACTTCCTGTTGGACTTGGCATGCCTTCTCTTACACTTTCTTCATAGCCGCGTGATGTCGTTCCTTCAGACCGATCCATGGGAGTCAGGACTGTAATGTAATTGTGGCTTTCACTGATGGTACAGAGCCCAAAAGCTGCTGGCAGTTCTGGTGAATGACAAGAGATTAAAGCAAATCGGGAAGCAATTTGATGTAGGTACGTACCCGCCGAAACCTCGCCAACTCAACCTTCACCGAAACTGATCTTTATTTCTTCCTCAATCCATACAGGAACGTATTCCTACCCAACCCCATGTAGCCCTGCAATTCATGAAGCAAGCCTTGTCCATTTACTTCCCCCATGAATATGACTCCTGTCATTATTAAAAAGGCTGTATAGTCAGACTCTACGGCTATTGAAGGTGTATTGGCGTTGGCGAGCTTAGTGAACGTTGTGTAATACTCTCCAAAAAAAACACTTTCACTGAGCTGCAGTCTTGAGTGCCGTCGTTGTGTGTATGTTTTAAGCGTTTCCAAGGTGAGAGATCATGGTTCATTAGATGGAGTCCTCTCACAGCGTGCACGCTTGCATGTTTTCGACATTTCGCTGAGCGTCAGCAGGTTTTACTTTGGTACGGTTCCTGCTGAAATGAAGGGCTTTAGCAGTGGGTGACCACCGCGGAGCTGTGTGCTGAAAGCAACGATTCTTCGTGTAAGTTCAGCACATCATCAGGAGGGAAAACCACAAACACAGGCATCCATGTTAGCATTAAGGTACAGGGTTTCACGCAGGATTAGAACTGACTTTTTACAGGCTTCGATTAACTATCGGTTCAGATACGCCACTAAGAAACTATCAAGCAGCACCAAAGAATTTCAATGTACTTGAACTTGTACTTATTACAAATGGCAACAAACTTTATTTGTTGTATGTTTTTTGTTGTTACAAAAATAACCTACCATTACACTGCAGAAGCTTAACCACGAGTCCAATCATGTCCCTACAAATAAAACGTACGTGTCTCAGAAATGAGCAGTTGATACGTTTCCAGGACGTGCCATGATTTAGGCATCTTGTGATTCCATGTTTCAACATCCTTAAGCTGTCGGCTACTGTCGCATGTTCCTCAATATTAAAAAGTCTCTCTGTTTCTCAATCTGTTTCTTTCAAACTATCCTTTCATCTTTCTGGCTCAATGTGTTTTTGTTTTTTTTGCCTCGACCAGCGGCTCTATAGTTCACTCTGTCAGTCCCCAAAAATTGCATGTGCGTACTGTAGGCTACGTGATCACAGCTCTCACGAATTTGTTTCATCCTGTTGCTCTCTCTTCTTAAGCCCACAGTTTAAGTTGCCTAATATATGCACCTGCACAGACCAGGCCAGCGGGAGTTCAGCTGTCAACAGCCTTGTGCCCGGCGGTACATTAACAAACTCTTTCCTACTCGTGGCACCAGTTGACAAACTCAACGGAAAATGTTGTTTCATGGTGCTTGTCGGAGTTGTTTCCAGTTATTCTACCTATGAGAAAGTCCACTGGCCCGCAGCGCCACTCCGTCACAGCAGGGGGGGTCGGTTAGAGAGGAGAACAGGGTGGCAGAGCTGGATGGAGCACTGAGAGCTCTGAACCTTTTACACACGGACTGGACAGGGAACACAGTGTGTGGGGCTGGGCCTCCTTCCTAGCCCTTCTTCGCCCTGCCTATTTTTAACCTGCTCGAGGAGGGGGGGGGGGGCCTGCTGTGCCGCTGGAACATGTGGAACCTGTGTCCCTTCAGGGTCGCGTAGACGGTCAACATGGTGTGTGTGTGTGTGTGCTGATGGCGTCCGCTTTGGTAGCTAGCTTGGTCTTTGCTTAATTCTTTTTCCTGATCATGAGTTATTTGAAAGTTTACGCTGAGGAGGATTCTACTGTTTGAGTTAGGCTCTGAAAAGAGAATGCTAAAAAATAGCAGCGAAAATGTTGTAATTTTGGGGGTAAACATTTTGTTTTGTATCTACTCAACGGTCAGGTTGTGGGTGTCTTGTTTGGACGGGCAGTGTGGATTTCACATCGATATGTTGTGCTATTGTATTTCGGGACCGTACATTCAAACTAACCATTTGTTCGTGCTTTCAGTCACAATAGAGTGGGAAGTGGGAGTCAGGCTCACAGCTAGGCTACAACAGAGTAGGAGTGGGACGGAGAGACAGAGAGTCATCAGCGAACGTTATCATGCGATTAACATCAGCAGGGGCAGGAAGAAAAGACTCAGGAGGCCGGGCCTGAACTAAAGAGAGGGGAAGCCAGATCGTTGCTGTGGTCACAACCCTGAGGTAATGGACAATGAAACGATCTCTTGCAGCGGGGTCATCCGAGATGAAATGAGAAGAGATAAAAGAACCGATTCAGAATGCAGCCATGTGAGAAAAGAGAAAATGATAGGCCACACACCACACGTTTGTGCTTACTGGGTTCAGACTAGTTTAGGAGGGAAGTGGAGGTCCGGAATGTTGCGGGGTGTGATGCAGGTGTGCTTGGGTTCTAATGCTTCGTTAAGTTCGTTGGTAGTGTCACGTTTTTTCGACGCCGACTTAACTTAACTCAGCCATAAAAGCTCTTGTTGATATGAAAGAAGGATATGATAGCACTGAATAACATGGACCTGAGATTTACAGAACATGGGAGATGGGTGTCTATCTGGACAATAAAAGTAAAGGTTAATAAGCGGGACCTTACAAATCTCTCATAAATGCACGGGACATGACCTCATTCTCTCTTCTACTCTTTTATGTCAGTTATGTAAGAGGGATACAAACATCCATCCCTGTGCTTGCGATGTGTTTTATGTCGACAGAGAAGGTAAGATACACAGGTGCCCCCAACTGCCAGTTAGCTGCTGTTGCTGGTACAGTCAACCATCTCACCAGTCAATAAATGCTCAGCTTTCTGTCATTTCCATGTAGAGCTCCATCAGTGATTCTACCTCGGACACAGACACACACACACACACACACAGATGAGACTCCGTTGCTGAAAACAGTCGGTGCCTTGTGAATAAGCTTTGCCGCTTTTGAGAGACACAAAGAGGGAGACCTAAAAAGAAGTAAAGAAGGAATGCATGAGCATCGATCGCCCCTCCCGGCCACGTCTTGTCTCCACAATAACACACTATTGATGTCCTGGAATTGCTTTTGAAGACAGACAGATTGATATAATGCCGGAGAGTTGGCCCCTTAGGCAAAGCCTGTCAGTGCCGTTATCTGATTGGTCGACCTTGGATATCTCGACCAGTTGGATTGCGACGGCCTCTCTTCATTTGTGATTTGTCTGTTACAGTAATCTATTTCCAGGCAGCTTCGAGGGCTACGGGGGAGGAACATACAAAGCAGCCATTTTGGGGAAACTGGGCCTGGTTTCACATAACCACAATCCCCGAAGAGGAAACTATTATTAGCCTTCCATTTTATTGTTAGTGCAAGCAGGTTATCGCTATTGATTAAGTGTCAGGGGCAACCTCTAAAACCTGTGTGACGCTGCAGAAGGAGGAAAGAGAGAGGTCTCTCAGAGCTCTCTGACGAGACAGAGTGCTTACACTACACTTTGCCTTCCTGAACAAAATGACTTGTGTCTGAGTATTGACGTCTCCTGGTGAAAGTTCCTCTTCCTGTGAACTCTGGGTAAGTTTACATCCACGTTTGGTTTTACTGTGTCGTCACCATTCAATGGAGCTGAAAGGTATTTTCACGTCTGGGTTACTGGCATTGTCTGACCAATAGCAAGGAAGAGGAAACGGCATTGATACAGAACTGCATCTCTGTGGTATATGAAACCCTATCCGGTCTCTCATCACGGCAGGTTTGAACCAGGTTAGTTAGGGCGCAGGGCTGCAGATGATGTGTACCTGCGTATGTGAGAAGGACAGAGAGGAAAAGGGTTATTTCTGACTACAGGAGACGAGGGAGAAAGTGTCTTCTGCAAACTCAGCCAAGGTTAGCAGGAAAACGACTCGTCCTCTCTGGGAGCCATGACGACCTCAGGCGGGATGGAGTGGTGCTAGGATGGTGTGTGTGTGCTCGTGTGTGTGTGTATGCTTGTGTGTGTGTGTGTGTGCGCAAAAGTAAGAGTGATAGACAGAGATTGTGTGTGCTTGTGTGTGTGTGTATGCTTGTGTGTGTGTGTGCTTGTGTGCGTGCAAAAGCAAGAGTGATAGAAAGAGACAGTGTGTGAGGGTGTACTGTAAGTGTGTGAGTGTGTACTGTATGTGTGTGAGTGTGTACTGTATGTGTGTGAGCCTGTACTGTATGTGTGTGTGTGTCTCCTCAGCCAGTGAAGCCCCAGTTTTCCCAGACCTACACCTCCCAGGGCAGCAGCAGAGGCAGAGGCAGCAGCAGCAGAGGCAGCAGCAGCAGAGGCAGCAGCAGCGGCAGCAGAGGCAGCAGAGCCAGGTGGTCCAGTTCTCCTCCCCGAAATGAAAGGACGGCATGAAAGCACTGACCTTCCCTATCCTTCCAGATCCTTCCACAGAGCAGCGCGGCTGAGATGCTTGCGCTTCGGGCACTTTGTCCAGGTGTTTCTCTTTGGTTTTCTGTTATTTACTTCTTCCTCTTTGATCTCTTCCTGTCTGTGCGTCTGGGTCTGGGTCTCTTGGAGGGGGCGGTCTTCCCCCGGTCGGACCGTGGGTGAGTGGGACGTCCTCGGGGGCAGGTTTCTCTCCTGTGATCTATGTGTGGTTTCCTCCTAATCGCTCCTGTTTGACTTTGATGCAGCTCGGGGGACAGGCATCCTTATCGCCTTCTGAGAAGCTGTTACGGAAATAAGTGAGCAACGTTGCCTGTAATGGCCCTTGCTTGGTTGTCAAAATCGCTACGGATACGTCTGAAAACGTCTTAACGCTTGCTGCCAATCCACATCCGGCCCGTCGGGTTTCCTGCTGTCTTGGTTGATTTCTGAGGTGCAGTGATGATGGCTTGTTTTTCAGAGAATGCAATATTTTTTACATTACCTGTCAACAAAGCGAGAATAAAAATGGTCAGTGAGTCACTCCCAGGCGGAAACAAGAATAGCATCTGTTCAAGCACTGTTCCCTGTGAATTCCTGCCAAGACAAGCCTTCCTCTGGTTGCAGATATAGTTTAGAATCACACCGGGTATCCTGAGGAAAAGTGATGCATGCCACGCGTGTGTGTGTGTGCACCGTGTGTGTGTGTGTGCCGTGTGTGTGTGTGCACCGTGTGTGTGTGTGCACCGTGTGTGTGGGGGGACAAGCTTAAGGCTCCGCATGCTTCCTTAACAAACCTGGCTTGTCGTCCACACTGCTGCTGCAGTAGAAAGCAGGGCTGCACTGTGTGCTTGCTAGATAACTGGCACAGGTGGGGGGGATGGTGACCTTCAGTTCTCAGGCTTATTAACCGTACTGTGCATAGCAAGACAAACTTTGCTTTTGATCTGTTTTTGTGTACTTACCATGCATGTTGTGCAGTTGTAGTACTGTGTGTGTGTGTGTGTGTGTGTGTGTGTGTGTGTGTGTGTGTGTGTGTGTGTGTGTGTGTGTGTGTGTGTGTGTGTGTGTGTGTGTGTGTGTGTGTGTGTGTGTGTGTGTGCTGTGCGCGTGCGTGCGTGAGAGTGAGCATTCATGTGTGATTGAATCTCTGTGTGTGTGTGTGTGTGTGTGTGTTTCTGTGTGTGTGAGCATGCATGTTTGATTGAAAGTGTGTGTGTCTCTCCACGAGACGAATTGAGGCCAGGGTAATCAAGAGAAGGTATTTCTCTGTAATCAAGCCGTTGAGAATGCAAGTTCTGAGATTGTCGTGTTCTCGTTGTTTGTTGTTTTCCCGTACTGTGCACCAGACTCATACGTATTACGCAAGCATCCCCTGTTAGGGTCCAGGGTCCCTCCACACATCTGTAGCCTAAAGCTCTATGTCAAACCCAGTTAAAAATGTACGGTATATTCCTTTACTCACAGTCCTGTATGTTAGAAGTCACTCATTCCAAAACTGAAGGACAGTTAGGCAGGATTGAAGAGGATATCCGGTGGGAGTCAGGTGGCTGAGCGGTTAGAGAATCAAGCTAGTAATCAGAAGGTCGCTGGTTCGATTCCTGGCTGTGTCAAATGACGTTGTGTCCTTGGGCAAGGCACTTCACCCTACTTGCCTCGGGGGGAATGTCCCTGTACTTACTGTAAGTCGCTCTGGATAAGAGCGTCTGCTAAATGACTCAAATAAAAATAGGATATGTAGGCCTACCGTATGTTAATTATACAGAATTGTTTTCAGCCTGTGGTCTGCACATCTTTCTCCAAACGTCTCTGGAGAAGGGGGACCCTCGGATGAACTGCTCATCCTAGGTTTCCTCTACCTTTTCTCTCTGTTTTCCAGGAAGTTTTCTCTTGAAGGTTATAGGTTGGTTTAGGTGCAGTTCGGTGGGTATCCGTGAAGCCCTTTGTGACATCGCTTGTAAAAAAAAAAGGGGCATATAAATATAAATTTGACATTGCTTTGAAAATATGTAAACCGTAATGCTGTGTCATGAACTACGGTTTGTGCAGAAACAACCTCCGGTGCCTCCGAGCGCGGTGCTGTCGGATTCCTTGAAGTCTGAACATGGAGAGAAGCAGAAGGCTCGTAGCGTGCGGATGCCATAGTAACACCGCGCTGCTGACCGTTCCAACTCCAGATGTCTTTGAAAAGGTGAGCGTTGCTCGCTTCAAACGGAGATCGAGAGCCCTGTGATGCACCTGTAGTTTACTCTTTTCATCTTCCACTCAAATCAGACTGTACACTTCGCCTGACCAAGAGGCCACGATGGTGCCGTGGGTACGGATGGAGTGACGCGGAAACAATTAAACTAGGCTGCCTTTCTGTACTTCAGAAAATACATGGATTTTTCATATTATTACAAGAAAGTCTGTATCATTGATGAGTAGCCTACTTGATGAGGACTCTACTCTATTGTATTCTGCTCTAGGCTTCTCTGTCCTCCTCTCTCCTATCCTCTCCTTTCCCTTCACATGTGGAAAAAAAAAAGTTTAAGAGAAGTTGAATTAAAAAAAAATAGTTTTCAGAATGTGTTTGTTTAAGGACAGTCTGAATGATTTCCTAGACGGACCCTTATACATTGTTGATGAAAAAACCAACACGATGATTGAGGATCTTACTCTACTTGTCATCCTTTAAGTGAGAAAAAGGCTAACTGCCAAACATGATTCTGATCGCGATGCAGAGTGAAAGAGTTGGCCCTGAAGACCATCATGTTCCACCAACTATTTTCAAGATCCTGTAAAGCAAATTCCATGATTTGCTTCTCAGTACATTATACGTGTGAAATGAGTTCCTGAATGTGGAGTTAGACCGTTGAATAGTTTCTCTTCCGTTTTCAGCTCAGGTTTTGTATAGGCGGAGCCAAAACCTGACCGATCTACGTCACAGCGACCGATCTACATCAGATCACAGACGGGCGCATTCTGTTACTCAGCTGATACGATGCAAAGACAAAGTAATAAATACCTAAAACACTCAGAGACTGCAGGCAGGAAGGTCTGCTCTGATATCTGCAAATGATTTAGTTAGTGTTGCTGTTGTTTCTAAATTCAATACATTCGTGGGGGAGGAGATTCAGCTTCTTCAGGCGACACGCCCCCCCCTCCAGTCTCAAGCAGAGAAGACTGCTGATTTTCTCACGATTTCAAAGCCTGATCTAACATACTTGTCTGTGTTTTTATATTCAAATTTGGATGGGTAGTTTATAACACATTCTTCTGTGGTGTGATGAACTTAAAACTCAATTTAAATTCCACTCTACAGGATCTTTAAGAGTCTCTGTGGAAAATACAGATTTTATGCTAACGCTACCAGGGCTACATTACAGTCAGCTTGGCTCATTGAAGTTCAGTGATGTTACTGACCAACAGGCCACAGCGTAATTAACTCCGAAGTCTGTGGAGCTGTCATGCCAAAAACAATGCTCTGTCCCTGACAGAGCATTTCAGCTGGTATGAGCGTGTGCTTTGCATATGTAATGTCTGCCAAATACAGTAAGCGTTTGACCCCAAAAGCAACTACCCAGCCACCCCCCTTTCCCTCTGCCAGTCAGTGTCAGTGTGCTTTTTTTCCCCACCACAGTGGCCCAATGTCAAAGTGGTTTTTGTAGCGCTAATGCTAACGCTATTTTGGGCCCATTAGCAACCTCAGGCTACCTCCCCACCTGTGCCCTGTGTAAAGGCTATGCAGTGAGCCCAGAGAAATACACAGTGAGAGTCAGGCTGGCTTATTATCGAGAGCCAGCTGGTTCCGTGGAGTGCCCACTTCACCCCGTAAAGCGGCCTTCGTTCAGGTACAAATGTCCTGTAATGTGCGCGCCCTCACTTTCAGACCATCTGCTCTCAATTACGCTGATTTGTATCTTTTTAACAAGGGGCTTAAACAGGAGTTTTGACTTGCATGTGTGTGGATGAGGAGAGGAAAAAAGGGGGGATTTTGAACCGAGGAGGGCGGGAGAACTGGAGTAGCCTAGCCTGTGTGCATAGCATTAGCTAGTGACAAGGCAGAAATGTATTGAGAGTCATCTTCTGCATAGGTCTAGCTACTTGCAACAGTTTAATCCAATCCTTAACTACACCTCGTCACAAATTGCATCTCCATGGACGACACACTGCCGCCAAAGACCGTGGAACGTAAGTTAAAAAATGTTGACAGTTGTAAATACTCTACAGTTGTTGAGCGTTGTAATACTAATTGAATTTGTGCTACTACAATGGAACCTGTAATATTCGAGATTCATGGCGGCAGTAAAGAGAGTGTAAATCAGACACGTAGAGAGAGATACATAGGGGCCGCTGTGCTGACTCGACATCCTATGGTTGTATATCTGACACAATATTGATGATTCAGGCCTTTCGTGTTTCATATGTGGGTGCACAGATGGCCTAATAACATGAAAGCCTTGCTGAAATGGGAACTGCAGTTAGGCTAAATGTGCAATCACACCGGAATCTACCGGAATGTACTCCCATCTCTGTGGAGGGCTAACAATATGTTTGGTCTTTGATCACATACATGGTCATGTAGGTCACGTGCACAGAAATGGCACTATGGCATGTGCTAGTCACTGTTTGTTGGCCTTGTGTTGTCTTGTGTACTGCGTTTTTCTACATTAGATGTTTTCTTGCATCGTGCAACATCTGGATACCAAAAAGGACCCCTCATTGTAAGTTCAGTGCGATGAGTTCAGTGCGATGAGTAGCCTAAACCGCTAACATAGAATAATGTGACAAGTACAGACTGTGAACGTGTGAAATGCATAAGAAAGATGATTGAGTACTGTGTGTTTCTGTACATTTCTGCGCGATACAGTAGGTGTTTTAGTCTTGTTGCTCTCAGCAGAATGTATGGGCACATCATAATGTATTAGTTTAGCAGGCGTCCATATTCATCGTTTTTTTTATTTGGATGCAGGGTAGCTGATTTGCACTCCTGATGACCCCTCAAGGGACTGCAGAAGGATATTGTTTTGGATTCGACCAAAATAAAAATAAAATATTTTTATGCGTTCCCGATCCCATGAGTCTGGCCTAATTGACTTTGTTTGTGAACAGAAAGGTTGTTTTTTAATGCATCTTAAAATGCTGTCGCTCCATGAATAAATACATAGTTTGACAAGGGGAAACATTAGTATCAACTCTAAGTACAAGGGGAGGAAACACCGGGTGGAAGCAGGAGGTTTTCTGAGTTCTCCAGGCTGTCGAAGTGGTTGAACCTTTTTGTGTATTTTAGGGTGGAGAGAAAAGGTCACCGTCATATCAAATGAGTTTTCAACACATCAACATCTACATTAAACTCTTTAAACAGGTAGTTCAGTGAATGCATGACTGAATGAATGAATTAGTAAAACCTTGGGTTACCAACTCCGTGGTAATGTGACCATTAGATTCTGCTTTAAAGGTATACAACACAAACACTGTATATGAACTCAAATCAACTAGCATTACATTTTACATTTAGTCATTTAGCAGACGCTCTTATCCAGATATCCAAGGCTTTGTTTTTCACCTTCATCTTCAGCATGATACCCCTCCAATAATTTTGATGTTATTTTAGATGTCCCTTGCCTGTGTTCCCCTAGCATATAACCCATAGCTAATTTCTTTGTTTGTGTCCCTCTGTACAGCATCCTGTGGTGTGAGAAAGATGCTAGTTAAATAAGAGTAATTGTTTTCATTATTATTTAATTCTTGGATCAGTAGGAGATAAGAACAGGCGCATTGTCACAACGGATAAGCATCTTTGACAAACAGAATCCTCAAAGGCTCCCAGAAATTAATTATGATGCTCTGTATTTGTTAGTTACGACTCAGCGAGAGCTCTACTGTGTTTCAGCGCTGGCTGGCTTGGCAGACACGGGGGCATTTCTTAGTGCCAGATATTTGTTTTATCTTTGTTTGCTGTGGTGGTGCAGAAGGTTGCTAGCGAGACAGTTGGATGTTGGGGGGGGGGACTGCGGAGTCTTTTAGTTTTATCTGAGAAAAACCCTTGTTGATGCGACGTTCCAACAGGAAGCAAAGGACAGTGTGACAAGAGAGGATCAAGCTGCATTTCTGCACCGCAATTTGACTTGGTTCAAACGACCTTTGACCCCAACCAATAGATTTTCCTGCTGAGTGAAGCGAAGACGACTTGACAGAGCGTGACGGGAGCACATGCTCGGACAAAATGGCTGTCACTGCAGCCGCCACCGCGAAGCGACTTCACACGCACACTAACACAAACTGCACAGACACAAGCATCCATGGGATTTTGACGCAAACATAGAGATTTTACAAATACAAGCTCAAAATGTCCTCTTGCAGAATAACACACACACACACACAGTTTCTCACACATATCCAGCTAATAACAAGACAGATGCGCTGCACATCTATCGATCGGGTGGATACTCTCAAGGGGGAATGTTTGGCTGTCAGCTTCCACTCCTCTTACGGGTTATTCCTCGGACGGGGCTAAAGATGCTGCAGAGGCGTGTATTCCCAGACGAACCTCTTTGGGGATGGAAAAAATATTATAGATTTATCGGAACCCTCCGTGTATCTCAAACCTCAAGTTTGCAATCAGACTCCCGTAATGAGATGAACATGATATGGATGTTTCCGGTAGTGATGAAGGGTGCTTCAGGTTACGGTATATCAAGAGTGCCACTGACGTGTGTGTGTGTTCTCAAAGTGTAAACAGCTCCCCAGCTGGGATGGAGATTGTGACAAGCTTTTCCAGTGACACTCAAACATAATTAGATGGATGGATGGATGATGGATGGATGATGGATGGATGGAGAACAATAGCGACACCAGTTGCTGTTGTGAAAGGAGGGGGGGGGGGGGGGGTGCTACTAACTCATTTTACATTTCTCCATCTTTATGTCTCTGGAGACGTTTGGCAGATTTTTGTGATTGATGTGACATGGTGTGTGTGTGTGTGTGTGTGTGTTGACAGAGAATCAGCAGCGTGTGAGACACCAGCAGCCCAGCAGGGTGTCACGAGAGAGAGAGAGAGAGAGAGAGAGAGAGAGAGAGAGAATGCGAGAATTTGAACACCGCCAACAAACATTTCCTTTAATCAATACATTCCTTGATGAGTTTACCTTCATCTCATTGCCTGTTGTGAGAGGGAGGCCCAGGAGCAGGTCCTGGAGAGGGAGGACGAGAGGAAGAGGGGGAGGGAAAAAGGGAGGAAGAGGTGGAGGGAAGCTAGCTGACAGTCTTCAGTGCTGAGCTGACAGGGATGGCACAGGGTGACTGGATGAAGCCCTGGTAAAGATGTACAGAAACGTGCCAGTGCTGCTGTACAGACACCAGCACATCCTCCTGAGTTTGCAGAAAATGACAAACCTGCTCTCGTTTGGGCAGCGGGTGGAGGCAGTTCAGAGGCATTTTTTTTATCTAGGTATCTTTTGTCATTTATTGTAAAATGATGCTATTTACATGTTTACACTGGTATCATTTGAGAGTAGAAAGTTAAACGGTGAAAAGCAAGTAAATCTGTTTGGATAAAGGATTGATGCTCCATATGGGCTCACTTCTAAATCCATAGAATAGAGGGATATCAAACAACACTGCACACACACACACACACACACACACACACACACACAGAACCGCAAATAATAACAGGTGGGATTGTTCAGAGGTTAATAGAATAGCCATTGGATGACATTGGAAAGGATCTTCCTCGAGTGATTGGCTGCCCTGTGACTCTGCAGGGACCGCTGGAGTGATAGTGTACCAACGCTCTGCAGAGAAAGGGAGGCAGAGAGGAAGAGGAGAGGAGGAGAAGAAAGAAACCATCAGTGCCATCTCTCTCACACACACACACACACCTCATACTCTCTCACACACACACACACACACCTCATACTCTCACACACACCTCATACTCTCACAAACACACACACACCTCATACTCTCACACACACACGCACTATAACCCCCAACGCCTTCTCTCCTCCTGTACCAGGTAAAAAACATAGAATAAAAAAACCACAATAGAAAAAAAAAAAGCAATTTCAACTGTAATTCCACAACAACACCAATAATCCTCCTGTTGATTCTCCCAGGACCAGGTGTTGTAAGATGGATTCCTCAGGACAATGAAGGATTGTGGGATTGAATTCCCTCAGAGTGTCGAGTGCCCTGTGTCACACATACAGGTAACATATCATGAACCCTGAGCCTTCCACCTTTCCAACAGCTCTAGACTCACACTCTTACCATTCCCAAATGACACTCATGCAAATCTAGACGGAAACAAATCAATGTATCACTGCATTCAATATTAAAAAGTTCAAGCAGCTTAGGTTTTTTTCCTTCACAACCCTAAATCAGCTTTCACTGCAGTAGAGTCATAAATGAATCTTCATTTTACCGATGAGGTGTGTTGTCACCCTGGTTCTGTAAGACTGACCGTGACACGATCTCGATCCAGAACCATGTGACATCATAATGACATCATAATGACACGCTAGTACAACGAGTTTTGATGATCTCACTAACCTCTATCTGGTATTTACATTTACATTTAGTCATTTAGCAGACGCTCTTATCCAGAGCGACTTACAGTAAGTACAGGGACATTCCCCCCGAGGCAAGTAGGGTGAAGTGCCTTGCCCAAGGACACAACGTCATTTGCCACAGCTGGGAATCGAACTGGCAACCTTCAGATTACTAGCCCGACTCCCTCACCGCTCAGCCATCTGACTCCCGTATCAGTACATCTGTCTCCCTAGTGGTCATTAACTGATAGTGACTGTCAGGATTAGGCTCATTACTATTTAGGGTTACAAGGAGAACCGCTTTGTCGATACATAATGGTTTTCAGTGGGTTAGCCCGAAATAAAGATAGCCAAAGAAAGCAGTTCTGGACCCTTTCTCGGTGGTTGGTGTTCAGTCTGTGCTATTTGGAGGCCAATGGAAACAGAACACGCTCACGCCTTAAAACTTTCCTCCAATTTAACTATCTTTATGAAATAATCTGAATGTGATTTGAGTTTGAACCAAGCATACATGTTAAAGAAATCTATGCTTCTTGGCCCATTTAGACATATTTCAGTTATTAGAACAGATATTTATTTGTTTTTCTGGGCCTGGAAATTAAGATTTTGACAGTTTGTGTCTGGGCCTTATGTATAGTTTAGAGGATTTGGTTTATTAGCGTGGCTAAGGCACATTTTTTCAAATATCCTGGAAAATCTCAAGTTTCCAGTTTGATGAATTGCCTGAGATGCCGAAGATTGTCCTGTTTACCTGTCAGTTTACTTGGATCCTTGAAGCGTCTGGACAAAACAGGAATTCACTCCAGATAGCCGTTTTGATAAAGAGACTTACCTCAAGTATCGCTATGTGTCAGAGAGAACGATGTCTCCACACTGACAAGCAGAATGAAATTATTGGTTGCAACCTGAGCGCCTGTGAGGGTCTTGGCTGAACGGTGAGGCATTTATCATTTACAGTAATAGCAGGACACGTATCATTTACAATCAAATAAATGTCTGTGTGCTCAGCTCTCTGGCAACCCCTCACTTAGATTTGGTTTGGCGGTTATGGAATCTAAATCGCTTATGACAGCAGAAGTGCCACCGTCTACATTTCACTGCACCCCGAGAACTGGCTGACTCTGAGAGTAGTGTGTGTGTGTGTCTGTGTGTGTGTGTGTGTGCTTGTGTGCATGTCTCTCAATCTTCCTGGTGGTTTTATGGGAGTACACACTGTCTGTTTTCAATGGAGGTGTATCTTGTGTAACACTATTTCTAATGTACCTTGTGCTGTTTGTGCATGTGTGTGTGTGTGTGTGTTGATATTATCATATTCCTGTGATCTCCCAGCCTCTCCAGGTTCTTGAGACTAGAACATTCCATGTCCTGCCTTCTCTCCCTGGCCAGTCACCCAGGAACACCGGCTGTCTGATTTGATAGGCTGTCTTGATTGAGGGACTCTTAGAGTGACTGGTACACATGCTTAAATCAGAGTGGAAGAGCCGTGTGTGTGAGGGAGCGATGTTCTCCGTCCTCAAGGTCGTAACTGACTCAATGCCAAAATCAGGACCCCACTGTCTGGCTGACAGATTCAGGCCTTGGGAGAGCTCCCACCCTGCTGGAGTAGAGATGTGCCCCTCACGTCCTCACACTGCCCCTCACGTCCTCACACTGCCCCTCACGTCCTCACACTGCCCCTCACGTCCTCACACTGCCCCTCACGTCCTCACACTGCCCCTCACGTCCTCACACTGCCCCTCACGTCCTCACACTGCCCCTCACGTCCTCACACTGCCCTCACACTGCCCCTCACGTCCTCACACTGCCCCTCACGTCCTCACACTGCCCCTCACGTCCTCACACTGCCCCTCACGTCCTCACACTGCCCCTCACGTCCTCACACTGCCCCTCACGTCCTCACACTGCCCCTCACGTCCTCACACTGCCCTCACACTGCCCCTCACGTCCTCACACTGCCCCTCACGTCCTCACACTGCCCCTCACGTCCTCACACTGCCCCTCACGTCCTCACACTGCCCCTCACGTCCTCACACTGCCCCTCACGTCCTCACACTGCCCTCACACTGCCCCTCACGTCCTCACACTGCCCCTCACGTCCTCACACTGCCCCTCACGTCCTCACACTGCCCCTCACGTCCTCACACTGCCCCTCACGTCCTCACACTGCCCCTCACGTCCTCACACTGCCCTCACACTGCCCCTCACGTCCTCACACTGCCCCTCACGTCCTCACACTGCCCCTCACGTCCTCACACTGCCCCTCACGTCCTCACACTGCCCTCACACTGCCCCTCACGTCCTCACACTGCCCCTCACGTCCTCACACTGCCCCTCACACACACACACACACACACGTACACACAGGGTACGCTCATTCTGTCACAGAAAGACACTTCTACAAAATTGTTTTTTCACACACACACATGCATTGTATGTACACAAACAAATAATCAGACAATGTAAAGGTGCTAAGATTACATTTAGTCATTTAGCAGACGCTCTTATCCAGAGCGACTCACAGTAAGTACAGGGACATTCCCCTGAGGCAAGTTGGGTGAAGTGCCTTGCCCAAGGACACAACGTCATTTTGCATGGCTGGGAATCGAACCAGCAACCTTCTGATTACTAGCCCGATTCCCTAACCGCTCAGCCATCTGACTCCCCAAAGATGCATGTAAGTATAACTCCATTGCCAAAAGAGGAGTTTACTGTATGTGTTCCTTGTCAATTCATGTAGAATATTCCTCAGTGTACAAACTTGACTTGAACATTATGTCTGACAAACAATGTCAGATCCCAGGAGATCCACACGTCTGGGAAGAACGGAACATATGCATATGGTATACACACACACACACACTGACACACACACTGACACACACCACACACACTGACACACACACACACACGGCACACAGTCACGTACATACACACATAGATACATGCAAATGCCTGCTGTAAAGACAGAGAATGAGTTATTCTACGTGTCAAGACTTCATCTCCTCAGTGTGTCTGAAGACTGATTCATGCCTTCTGGGTTCCCAGGGGCACTGTGTCACAGGGAACTCTTCCACTCCCTCCCTCCTCTCTCTCTCTCTTTCTCCCTTCCACTCACCCCCGATGTCACTCTCCCCCCTTATATCTCCCTCTCATCGCCCTCTATCTCTCCCGCTTGTGTTTCCCTTATCTCTGTCAGCTCCTGCACTAGCTCCCCCTGGAGGTGTGGAGCCGCTGCTCAACAAGAACCCTGGACTCAGCAGGAAGTCTACAGCAGACCAAGAGATGTAATCCCTGTTTGTTTGAATATGTCTTACTCACTCAACACTCCTCCACCCACCTGACCTGACTGTTAAAGCAAGGGGCTTGCATGTGTTCAGGAGAGAGGCTTATCCCCTCACACCCAGAGTAGACACTCCCGGTTACAGATCAGGGTGCTGGGAATGCAACATAGGGAACCACGAATTTCGAGGTAAACAAATATGAAATGGGACGTTTTGGTGGTGGTGGGATAGTTTTACCTGTGTCACCGGTTCATGGTGCCCTAGAATATCCTTGGTTTGTAAATCGATTACGATTCGATTTGCACGTTAAGCCCCGTGCTCAGTGTCTGGGGGTTATGTTGTGGGGACATTGTCAGGAGTTGACTTATTTGTTAGCAGTTATTTATTTATTTAAGAGTGTACAGTCCGCAGGGTTTGTGAGAGGGGGCCCAGTGAGCAGCCTAAATGCACATCCCTTTCCCGGAATGTTGTCATCCATCATTCCCCAATGTTATTCTGTGCTTCAGTGACACCCATCTCTCCTCCTCCTGTCTGTTTGCCCTCCATTCGCCTCGTTCATCTGCCTCTCCCGCCTAACGAGGGAGCTTCACTTTCCGCCTTTTTTTGGGGAGGGTTCTGAATAGTTTGTTTTTACCCGGAGGACGTTGAGAAACGACCTGGTGAACACATGACATCTTTCCTCACCTCAACCCAACTCATCTGGAACCTCATTCAAACTGGAACGGGCGTAAAAGACTGCAACTTTGTCATCCGCTGTCTGCAGGCTCCGAAGCTCTTACGGTTGTCGTCTGCAAGGTCGGACTGTCCATTAAAGGTGATTAAAGAATAACGAAACCAAAATAAAGAAAAAGCGGAGAACTTTGGTTCAACTCTCCTGTCCCCCCCATATGTTCTCAATCACGGCAAGAGCTCCCTCTTTGCTCACTCGCATTTCCCAAGATGCTTTGCTGCAGCTTCCGAAGTCGCCAGGTTTTGCCGATGGTGCAACTTCCATAAAAGGGCCAAATGAAATTCTCATTTTCAACGAGTTATTTGCGCTGACCCCAAGGTCTTTCGATTAGTGTGTGTGTTTCTCAAAGTCCTCTCTCAAGCACATATGCCCAACTGCTTGCCCTTTTCTTTTTATACTCCAGATTTACTCTGCACTCAGAGAAATATTAATATTTGATGGAAAGCATTTGGAGAAATGCTCTCTGCCTCTGTGTGTGTGATGATGTCCTCCTCTGATCATGCAGAAGCATAAATTGCACTCTGGTTGGAACACACTTTGAGAGCAAAGCTTCGAGCCAAATGCCTTTCGAAGCTGTGGCTTTGCAAAAGGACCTGAAAGACCTGCCCCTTCAGTGTGGTGTTAAAGTGTACCAGCCAGCTGGCTTTTTAAGTGAAAACACAGAGCTGAGAGGGACGGTTGGCTCTCGTTATTATTATTTTTATCTACCACTACTTTTCATGCAGTCGATGTGGCCAGCAGTCCTCTCCTCGTCATCGTCCTGGAGGACACATGTGAAGGAGAACGACTCCTGCCCACTGGAAATGCGCAAATGTCATCGGAAAAACTGGTGACGCGTTCCTTGACTTCGACTCGTCCAGATTCCTTAGGAGTCAGATGTTATTAAATGGAGTAATTGATCGAATTAAAGATGGCAAATGTGACATTTCCGTGGCCGATAGTGATGTTGTGTGATACAGCGAGTAATCTTCTCCTGGGGCCTGCATTCACCTGTCCACACTTCTTAACTATTAACATTGGACCTCAATTAGCTAGGAGGCAGCTCCAAGCATGAACACAGCGGTGCTGATCACATCACAAATAAGGTACCCAGAAGGTCGCAAAGAGAAGTGATAATTTCGTTTTGTGGCCTTGTTTAACCTGGTGAACTAGTCATTTAATGGATGTGCATTAAAGGACTCAGAGGCTCTCTAGTACAGAGCCGTAAGACAGACGTAAATATCCACTTATTTACACAGGCTCAAAACAGATCAAAACAAAACCGAAATATTATATATATTTTTTTAAAGGGAAACGCACAAACTTTTAATAAACATCTAGCGCTTGCATGGAAGCAGTGAATGAGTGTTTTCTCTCCCTTCCAGCACTCCTGGATGACGACCTAACTCCTACCCAGAGACACAACAACAACCCAGAATGTAATCTAATACATCTCTGATCCCACACTCATTATCCACACCAGCGTGTAAGCTGGAAGGTAACACTTTTCCCCCTCAACTAACGTGCGTTGCCGCAGAGCTTCCTTAATGATACAAGTCTGATAAATGTATTTGGTTTTATAGGTAGTGGGGCGAACAACAGTGGATGATTATTGCATTGGACTGTCAAGTTGTCCCTGCCTGAGGCAGGCGTGCCCTCAGGGCAGGTCTCGCTTGATAGGAGCAGGACAGGCATCCGTCCAGTGGGTGTGTGGAGTAATCAGAGGCCAACCACACAGCACCTTCTCTGCCCTCCAGCAAGAATTCGTAATATTGATATGATCGTTCGTAATCCGCCCGCAAGTTCTAAGAATGAAATGAGAAATTCATGTATTTTCAGAGAGATCTGCCTCTCGTCCCCTTCGGACTAGGTGAGAAATCGTTGTTTGGCACGAACCCACGCTTGAAAAAATGCCTCGAGGTATCCTGGGGTGAAGAAAGTGCGATTTATTGGAAGAAGTGTACGTTGTAGTCGTTAGCTAGCTCTGTTTGTCTTTTGTGGATTCCAAAGTATCATCATGTCGAAACCATGGGTTCACGTGCGTGCAATCCATCGCCATAGTGACCCGGCAACAGGGTTGTCACGGCAACGCGTCTCATCACAGCCCTCCATGCGAGAGGCACCTTGTGTCCATGACTGGTGGCCGATGCAAGCCTACAGCAATCGCGAAACGTGGTCGTCCGAACCCGCCAGTAAACACCCGCCCTGACGGTGTCCGTAAAGAAGCACTTCGCATTCGTTAGGATTATGTGTTCTCCCCTCCTCGCTCCTCCTCGCTCCTCCTCGCTCCTCCTCGCTCCCAGCACAACGGGGCCCAGCTCCTGGTGTTCACACCAGCTAATTGAAGCTTATGCTTAGCAGACCTGCGGAAGGTTCTGAAGGAGCGGCTCTTTTAATGAAGTCTGATCTCATTAAAAGATACAGCTCCAGAGTCAGCAGAGAGGAAACACGAGCAGAAACAAAGGAACAGTGGAGAGAGAGACCACAGTGGAGAGAGACCACTGAGAGCATTACCTGCTGCTTCCACAGAGACTGCGTTGCGTACACATGCGTCACATGGCTTTCATATTGTGTAACTGGGAAATGGACGTCTAATCATGTAGCTACTGTATAGGGTTCTCAGGAGAGCCCTTTTATCACATATTTGTTTTTGTGTGTGTGTGTGTGTGCGTGTGTGTGTTAGTAACGATGTATTCATTTAGCAGACGCTTTTATCCTAATGTGATGTAGAGCACTCTAAATGCTCTAACCACTAAGCCATACCCTCCCCCTGTGTGTGTGTGTGTGTGTGGGGGGGGGGGGGGTGTTGACAGACATCTAGAAAGGTATGAAAGTGATGGGGTAGCTCCATATATGTTCTTTGTCTCTCTTTCTGTCTCTGACTTTCTCTCTCCACCTCTCTCCCTCCCTCCCTCTCTCTCTCTCTCTCTCCACCTCTCTCTGTCTCGCTCTCTCTCTCCACCTCTCTCTGTCTCGCTCTCCCTCTCTTTCTCTCTCTCTCTCTCTCTCTCTCTCTCTCTCTCTTCCACCCCTCCAGGCTGCAGGTGTTCTCTGTAATCAACCAAAGCAAAATCAAATTGTTATGATATTTCTTTCTCCTTCTCCCTCTAGTTCAAACGGAGCTTCTGAAGACTGACCTTCATAGCTTTTTTTTTTTTCTTCTAAAGCGCAGAGAGTGAAATCGGTCAAAGAGGATTCTGGCTTTTCCATTTCAAACCAGGTTTTTGGAAGTTAGCATTCGGTGTGTCTGGAATCCAGAGTATTGCCTGAGGTAGCCCTGCCGAGCGGAGATCAGCCTGGCGCTACCGAGCTAATGTCAGCACAGACGTGAGCTTAGGGCCAAGGCCATCAGGAACTGAAAGTGTATTTACATGACATTTTACATATTCATTTAGGGATGCTGGTACCCTAAGCGACATATAAATATGGAATGTAGAAACTACAGCAAAAAAATCGAGGATCAGAAGTGCATAATGTTATTATAAAAGTATTTTGGTGGTTAGAGTCAAGGTACAGTCATACAGGCAGAGTGCATGTATAACATTTGATCTACAGCACGACAATGACATCTCAACTACGTCACGTGCAACAGTGACGTACAGTGCAACAAAAACGGCAGCATATTTCAAGTGCAAGATCATGATCAGTGTCATGGGTTCAGTCTGTTAGGAGAAACTTCCACAGCAGGATCTCAAATACAACACGCAGAAAAAAGGACAAAAAGTTCTGCAGGAACTCCACACAAAGGACTGCTGAGCGAAGCTGTCAGCGCTCTTAGACCAAGAAAAGGGTCATTAGTCTGTCTGATTCTGGAAGAGGTGTGTTGTCTGACCTCGTCGGACGGACGGTAGTGACCAAAAGGTGCTGAGATTGTGGGGAACATTCCACCACAGTAAAAAATTTAAGTGGTACAATTAACTGGAGGGAAAGCCCGTGGGGATTGCACTTTTATTTCCAAGCCTCAGACAATCCTTTTGCCTCTCTCACACACCATAACTGTGCCCATCTCCATGACAGACAGCTCTGGGTGTACAGCTGTGAGGAAGCTCAAACCCCAGAGAGCTGAGGATCCTGCAGGCTGAAGTGAAGGTGTCCGTCTGGTGGCATTCGGCCATGTGTTCCAGCTCCGTCCACTCAGACAGGGACACAGCCTGTCACCACCCACACCAGTTCCCTCCCCTCGTTCGGTCGGCCACTCGCACATTCCGTCCTTCACTTGTCAACGAGACGACACTTGATCCTAATTGGGCTTCGCAGCCGGGGTGTCGGCTCATTCTGACAGCGGTGTCTTAACAGCGCGCTGTGAAACCTGAGAAAAGCCGTTTCTGCCTGGGCGGGATTCGAAACGGCTAAAACAAGGCTCCTTTCGGCCTATCAGGACGAGCAGGTCCTCCTTTTGGTCGAGACATCAAATGGGAGTCCTGTTCCGCCCGGTCAAACCAGACCTCATTCCTGACAGGTCAGAGACGCACACTTCACTTCATCAAACGTGTCCCCCATTCCAGCCTGTCAACAGATCTGCTGAACCAGTCACAGTTTGCATCTTGACATGAATACTCTGGCTCACAGGACATGACTGCGCAGCATACTGTGTGTGTCACCCCCTACTTCATGATAACCCCTTGATATTGGATAGTTCCCTGCAGGAGCAATAGTCAAGTCTGAATCTATGTTTGGAATAGCCTCTAGAATGTACCGCGTGCGACCGTGAGCACGTGTCGATCCGAGAGATTTTCAAACCCTTCGTTTTGAGGACCTTACCAATTTGTAACACATTCTGCCAGTAAGAAAAACAAACATGCTTATTATCCACATAGATGCATTCATTTGGCATTCCCCACGGTTCAATCCTCAGTCCTTACGAGTCCATTCTGCACCTACTGTCAGACGATATAACTCAAAGCGTTTAGGCGTTGGACCAGCCATTGTTCACAGTGTGAGATAAGACCTTCTGGAAAGGACCAGAAGAGAATAAAGTGAATGCATAGCCACAGGAAGCAGAGCTGACCTTGTGTCGGCCTGGCCTAGTGTGGGAGCAAATTGCCATAAATTACAGGTGGCAGCCAGTAATTTACACCTCCTAGAAAACCATGTTGTATCTGGACGGGAACACAGAGGTTATGTGGAGCGTCGAAACATCCAAAGGCCACTTTGTGTCTGTGCCTCTGTCCTGCCGGCATGTTGACACATCACTATTATCAGTCCGAGTGTACGTGTTTGTCTGGTAGATGCTCCAGTTAATTACACCGCACTCATGCTATTGAATTGTCGGTGTCCGTTGAATGTTGGTTTAAGCTGCAGCTGGTAAAAAATAACAAACAATAACAATCATTGTGTTATTGTGTCAGCATTGTGTTTACCTGTCAACCTTTTGCTTTCTGCTTCTACCTCTGTCTCTCTCCTTCTCTCCCTCTCTCTCCCCTCTCCCTCTCTCTCCCCCCCTCCCTCTCTCTCCCCCCCTCTCTCTCTCTCCCCCCCTCCCTCTCTCTCCCCCCCTCTCTCTCTCTCCCTCTCCCTCTCTCTCTCCCTCTCTCTCTCTCCCTCTCTCTCTCTCCCTCTCTCTCTCTCCCCTCTCTCTCTCTCTCTCTCTCTCTCCACCTCTCTCCCTCCCCCTCTCTCTCCCTCTATCTCTCCCTCTCTCTGTCCTTGAGTGACAGTGCCATACCTACTTCCAGTGTCACTCTTCATCACATGACCTATTTTCCGTTGACTACTTTTGCTCAGTCTATCACTCAGTCCGATTTGCAGTGACACGAACAGATTAAGCATTCAGTCTAATGGAGAAGAGGAAATGGCTTTGCTAGGTCTGTGCAACATATCAGCAGTGCATTACATAACCCACAGTATCTGCATCTTCAAATAACAGTCACAGGCTTAGTACGGTTCTCAAACTGTTACTGAGTCCATACCGAGACATACAGTCCAAACCGTATGTGTGGTACTGCAGCACGCGCTGTACCTAGAAAAATTATGTGGGTCCCAGTTTGAGATCATTAGGATCACTTCCCAGAAGCCTTGCGTGATGCAAGAACACGGGAAGGAACATTACAACACAACAGGAGCTACCTATTCACAAAATCTTTCCCCCAATTAATAATGCAGCCGCTCAGCTGATTCATTATTAAATAATGTGTCCTGGTTTTTAGGGCTTTGAAAGTCTGGTTTTACTCTGTGAAAAGGTTCCGTAGCGTGAGTGACTTGCTGTACATCTGGCATGTTGGAACTTGCTGAACACATACTAGACGTGTGTCATATGATCGACCACTCATCTATATTTTATCCTGTGTGACATTCAAAAAGAATTTCCCTGGTGCTTTCTGCTGGCTCTGGCAAATTATTCTGAAATAGAAAGGACAACTGTTTGAGCTATGTTGATACTTCTGTTCTCCAGCTCTGCTCTCTGGATCGCTCTCCTTTCTTGCTCTCCTTCTCTCTGCTTCAGTTTCCCAGTGCCAATCTTCTCGCTCTCTCTCTCTCTCTCTCTCTCTCTCTCTCTCTCTCTCTCTCTCTCTCTCTCTCTCTCTCTCTCTCTCTCTCTCTCTCTGTCCCCTCTCCCTTGTTTGGAAAGACAGCAGTGTCTCTCATCATCAGAGGGGATTGAGGCCTCTGAGATGAGACTCTGTGAAATGGGTCACAGTCCCCTCTTTAGTCCTCCTCATGAGTTATTCAGAGGAGCTCCGCAGACTGCATCGCTAGGAGACGACAGGCTTGTCGGGTCACAAACTGTGACTCCCACTGCTGTCGTCAAGCGTATTATGGGGTGTCGGAGACACCTTCTGTTTTGACGTAGCTGTCCACTTTGTTGTGAGGTGGACATGAAAGTCCGGCCAGCCACATGATCAACTGTCAACAGCCCATTAAAGTACCTTGTTTATTTTGGAGGAAGGAGCCTATATGCGCTAACCGATCAACTGAAAGCTGATTAGCAGCAACAAAAACATTCAGGTAACAGTTTTATAACACTTCCCGAGCAGCGGTGGACTGTTTTCGGTCATGCCGTCTGCTTCATGTCTCTCGGAGAGCCAAAGCAAACTGTCTGGCGCCATGCTCGACTCCTGACATCTTTCAACTTCTTATTGAGCCGTTAGCAGCTGCAGAATGACATCAGCATATTCATTCCAGCAAGACCTTTCTATTAAGGCGCAAATGCAGGTGCTATCTGCATATACAGTAGGCTACAATATGTCAACATGCAATATATGTATATATATATGATTACATTTCCATTGACATTTTCCTCTAAAATGTTAAGAGAATAAATGTATAGATTCACTGCAGGGCAGTCGGAGTATATGCTGGCTGCATCAATACAGACCAACACTGATTGGTTGAGCAGTAGTCTTGTCAATCAGCTATTACATTACATTTTAGTCATTTAGCAGACGTTCTAACGCTTTAAGCTATGACTTAAAGCAGGGGAGAATGTCCCTGTACTTACTGTAAGTCGCTCTGGATAAGAGCGTCTGCTAAAAAAAATTACTAAATGTAAAGCAGAAAGTTCATTGTAGTGTTCAAAAGGTCAAAGCACTTTTTTTCTCAGACTAAATAAGACCCAAGACCTTCCTGTGCCGTTCTTTGCACTTTAGTAATGTTCCAGTTCTGACACTATCTTTGTCTTAAACCAGCGTGATGGGAGCTTTAGACATGATGAAAGGCAGGGAGGGTCTGTGATTCAGTGAGGTGGAACCCTCCGGAGGAGAGCAGATGGTCTCAGCGGAAAAACGATGGCGTCTTTAGTGACAGTCTGGAGAGAGTCTTGTGCACGGACATTCACATGAGCACTAAGACATACCACACACACACACACACATCTCTCACGTACACAACGTGGCAGGTGTCCTGTCTGTGCATCATTGCTCAGACAGTATATTGTGATTTATATTGGAGTCAGTAGACCAACTACCTAATGCCAGGGACTCCCTGGCTTGTAAAGTTCATATTAGTTCATTTAGCTCGCTTGTTTTATGTTCCTGTCGGGTCAAATGAAAAAAAGTCTGACAATCGACAAAACACCGGTCATCTAAGGAACTCCTGTCTTCATCACTTGCTTCTTCCTTGGCCTTGTGAAACTGTTTTCTGTTTTAGAATAAGCTTCACAGTCATAGTGCAGGAATAATAATGGCCAGTCTCATGCATATTTGACCCATTTTGTACCGTCTATGTGAAGACAGGTAATGTTCTGCACCATTAGAAAGTCAGTGGTGTGATCAAATAAATGGATGATTACATGATGTGCTATATACTATGATAAAAGGTGATAATGTAAATTATACAGTATATTGCAATTAATTGATCAGTTTGGTTACCCTAGCCAGTGTCTAGCCCAGTGAAGCAGCCAACACAGTTTAGGAAACAGCTGTAGAAGATGCTGTTTTAGGGAAGGATTACTTTTACATTAAAGATTGTGTGGACTAACTACAGAGCAATACCCGTAGTCAACATAGCTCTACCGCTAACTTTTAACACCACACTTAGTATAGTTATGACAGGTATTTGTGTTTAGTGACATGAGAGTTAATGACAAGTGTTACAGACTTGTTGGCTCCTGGTGAATGAGTGAATGTGAATTGTGATGACGTTTTGTGGAGAATCCAGATTTGGACTGAGCCTCCCAACCTCAGAGAGCGTATATTGTGTCAGCTTCAATTCTCTGTGGCGTGGGAGAGAGGGAGACAAACAGCATCTAATGCACCTTTCAATGCCTCCGATGGAGAGGAAAAAATGAGTGGAGAGAGAAAGAGAGACAGATAAATGGGATCTCTCCACAAGCGCGGAGTGAAGGAGAAGAAATAAAATCATGTTGTACATCAATTGCAAACCAATTGTCTGGAAAGTCAAGAGTGATACATCGGCCCTCAAAATGATGTCTAACCAGATAGATGAATTCTCTTTTGGGAGACGTGAAGGATGAACTTCACAACAGCAGCCGACGTTAAAGCCCCAAAAATATCAGCAGAGTTCGTAATTGGACTTGTACTTAATTGTGTTGCCGTCACGGCAAATATCAACGCTAACATGTCGCATGGCATTTTATTGAATAATGAGACACATTTGCCAAATCTTCCGCTCCCGAGTCAAGCTTTTGCTTCTGTGAAGTGTTTTCGCGTGATTATTACTCTTCTCTTCTTCCGGCAGGTAATGTTCAGCTGTGAGAGGGGCAGTCTCAAGTGGCCATTCAGAGAGCTGGAGACCTATTGTACGCCTCACAATGGAAGTCTTTGTGTGGCGGGGGTGCCCACTGCCACATCTGAGGGACAGACCTGACCAGACGAGCCCAGACAGATGAGGTACAATGACACCTGGGGCTTCCTAGTCCCTTTGAGGGAAAGAGAGAGGGAGGAGAGGAGGTACAGAAGGTAGGGGGTCATATAGGAGAGGATAGAGGATAGATGGACAGGGGGATGGCGGGGGGGAGGGGGGGCGTGTGGACAGGTGAAGGTGGTGAGGAGGGATGGAGGGAACATTGCGGGTGAAGGTGGAGAGATAGAGGGGCCGGGGGGAGGACAATAAATCTATATTGTGTGTGGGGTGATTACGGTGGCTGGGAGAAGAGGTGCTTGTGTGTGAGCGAGGGAGGGAGAGAGGGAGGGAGGGAGGGGGGAAGGGAGGGAGGGAGAGAGAGAGAGAGAGAGAGATACCAGTGAGAAGGTGGTTACACACGTGCCATGAAACTAAAGTAAAATGACTGCTTCACCTTTTTTCCTGCAGTGTGGGTGCAGCTCCCAGGCAGTGTTGGACAGCCAAGCAGGTGGAACCGTTGGACAGCCATACAGGTGGAACCGTTCTCCTGATAAGAATCCCTCCTCTGTTTCGCAGGCTGGTGTTTTGTTTTCTCCAAGCGAGCGGGAGCAGGCTTGGAGAAGGTGCCAGCGGGAGGCTTCCCTCTCCTCTGGGCTCTGCTCGCTCTCTGGCCGTGTGCTGAGACCGAGGCAGAGACCGAGGCAGAGAGCGAGGCAGAGACCGAGGCAGAGACCGAGGCAGAGACCGAGGCAGAGAGCGAGGCAGAGACCGAGGCAGAGAGCGAGGCAGAGACCGAGGCAGTGGCAGGAACCATTACGATGAGAAATGACAACAAGGGCCTGGCCAACCTTCAGGCCTCTTACAGAGGAGAGACCAAAAAATCTCACACACACACATATATCACACACAAGTTCAAACACACACACACATACATTCGTCACACACAAGTTCAAACACACACACACACAGTCATATATCACACATGAGTACGGCACACACACACACACATGTACACTTAAAGAGTATAACAACACACTTACCACAAACACAAACCCACACTACCTGTGGGGCTTGTCAAAATCACTGGAAGGGCATGGCAGGTGAATGCAAGCGTCTTACAGGGAAGGGAAAACTTGACCTTTCAGCTTCTCTTCAGACACTTCAGCTCTCTGAGATCGAATGAGGGAGGAGAGGTTTGCAGACAAAAGGCAAAAGCACTTAGTATAACTACCATGGCAGACTTCAACCATCTCAGTTTTATGATGAATTATTTCCAGCTTGGAGTATTTCAGTCTAAAAGCAAGATCTGAACCGTCTCTGACAACCTTTCTCTGTGTGCTACTGAGTGGAGAAAAAGAATAATTATGGAATTAAAAGCCCCAAAATCTAGTAGATGCTTTTAGGAGAAACATGCATAAATTCAGAATGGAAAATGTTCCCCCAAATATATTCATGTTTTTAAAAGATGAGGTGTGCTGGCAGTCCTTCTGCACAGCAACGCCTACGGCTTAGTTCCTGGATGATGTGAGTAGAATGTTCTAGATGAGTTAAATTAATGTCTGTCGTTCCCCAGAAAAACCCTCTCCTGCACACGATGGTTACAGATGAGTTAGCTTGACGTTCCGACCTCAGAGTCCAGCCGGTCCTGTACTGTACACACACTGTGTGGCTGAGCTGAACCTCGCCGCAGGCAAGCTGATGCTGAGGTCATCGCATCATTTGTTTCTCTTTCTGCGGTTGGTTGGCTAGCTGAGCACATGCAGCTCTTCTGGCAGCCCATTGGACAATGGCGGTTCCCGGGACGCCATTGGCTGCTGTTTCCAGGAAGTGATTCTCCCTGAAGTCATGTTATAAATGGGACGTGGAGCAGGGAGGTGTGTGACAGGGCTGACATGGCTGTGGGGAGGTGGAGGGGGGTTGGATATGAGAGAGAGAGAGAGAGAGATAAAGAGAGAGAGAGATAAAGAGAGAGTGAGAGATGGAGGGGATTGGGGGGGGGGGTGCTGTCAGCTGTGGTCATGGGGCCCAGGGGGACCCTGTGGGGGCCACAGGTGGAAAGAGAGGCAGAGGTCTCTGGTAGTTCACCCCCACAGATGGTGCAGGCCTGGAGGTCCCAAGGCGGGGGGGGGGGAGGGGGGGGGGCTGCAGAAGGACACAGTTCCCCATCCATCTTCCTCCCTTCCCACTCTCCTTCTCCCTCAGTTCCTCTTCCTCCCTCCCTCCTGCTTCTGACTGCTCCTCTTCATGAACCTCTACCTCTCATCCTGACTCCTTCACCGGCGGCTGACGCATTATCTACGACGTCTTAGTGGTTTTCCAAGCGTTCAGGGTGCGTTTGTGGGTCGTTTGTGCGTGTGCATGCGTGTGCATGCGTGTGCATGCGTCACAGAAAGAGAGATGGTGGGTGGGAGACGAGAGGAGAGGGAGAGGCAATGTGTTTGATAGTCCATTTTCCCTGCTTCTTTGTGGTGAGCATCCACAACAGACTTTGGGTGTGGTTCGAACGAAACCGACAGACACAATTCAAACAATAGCTTAGAGTACAATGCAAAGGATTTACACAACAGACATGACTTCGTTGTGAGGCTTATTTGACTTGATTCTCAGTGTTCTGTGCTTCAGCAGATACTGGAGACATCATGTCCTGTAATATCCTTGCTGGTAAGCTAAGATAGACAAAAAGAGATGGGTGCTGGAAGTTAATTAAATTAGGAACATTTCAGATTTTAATCATTTACTTGAGAGGGAACAGGAGGGTGAACATTTTTTGAAATAGTGATTTTCTGCCCTTGTCTGCCTAAATAGAATAAGAGAAAAGCATTTAATTTCCTGGAAAGGTCTTCACGTGTGGGTTCAAAGGAAAGGCGGAGGCATTTTAAATTAAACCCAGACTCTCTACCTCTTGACAAATGTTATAATTAATTATATTACTCATCTGCAAATCACACCCCCATCAGGCTTAATCAAGCAAAATTGGTCACATAGGGGAAAATAATTACTTTGACTTTTTCATCAAATATATTCACTTACAAACATGGGGGAAATGTTCCCGAATCCTACTCAGATGAGGGCACTGAGGAACCCATTTTTTGTCATTTTAACATTTTTTTCTTTTCATTAAAACCTCCATTTCATTTCCAGTTGGAGTCGTTCAAAAACCCTGTCACCTGTCCTCCACGCTGGCCGGCCCTGACGGCATCAGGACTAACAGGTGTCCCACGGAGCCTCAGAAAGAATCAGCAGAGGGTTAGAATCCCCCCTCCGCTCTGGCCTGGCCCCCGGCCGCTTTGAAATCCCAGAGACAGGACCACATCGCTGTTTCCATGGCGACGGGCTCCCAAACAGTCGTCGTGGGCCGACAGTTGGAAACCCACTTCCTGGGCAGAGTGACGATTATAGGAGCTCTTTGAGCATCAAAGCCCATTCATTCACTCCTCCAGCTCTCAACACAGAAAGAGGGAGAAAAAAAAAAGCTACTCTCACTGTTATTATTTTCCCCCAAATTCAATACTGGAGAACGGAGGGAAGATGAAGAACAAGGCAACGGTGTTTCAATGTAGCCACCTATCCTTTAATACCCCTATCCTTTTAAAACCTGCATTAGTGCCTTTCATCTCGTCCACGCAGCTCCGTTTGAAAAAGCTCGATCGTCTTTTGCTCTGTTTTGCAATTAATTAGCGAGAGGAGAGTGAGGTTTGTCCTCGCCCGCTTCAGGCTTGGTCAGATAAGTCGTAGTTCGTTGGTTCTGAGCTGACTGGGAACCGGGGACTGGTCCTCGTCTTCCCTTCCTGCACTCATCATCACGTCTGGGAGAAGAGGTAGTCTCTCAGGGCACAGCCAAGACCGGCTATATCTGTGCTTCACATGGGAACAGAGAACCAACCGATGGCGACTTATCAACCCGAGGTTGGCAAAATTGGTGCCCGCCGCTCCTGACCTCCCAGGAGAGCGTAACGACCTCACTTTGTGTGACTCACTCCCTGATGACTTCTCCTCCTCCTCTTTGCGTGACTCACTCCCTGATGACGCCTCTCCTCGTCGACACAGGTCCTTCTTTCGTTTCCATGAGAGTGATGTGGATGGTAGCTTCTGAAGCGACGTAGTATTGCGACAAGGTATTGTTATTGGAGTGATACCACTCACAAAGAGACATTTGTCTCCCAGAATACTGTCTTGTTACTTGGCCAATCAAACAGCCCTCTGGAGTCAAATTAGCCTATCCAGTGCTACGATGTGAACGAGGAAACAAACTCTGATTGGTCAGTCATTGCTATCCCTTTCACTTCGCTTGATGTGCTGCCTTAGCACTGCCATAAAAGAATATGTAGATTTGTTGTGAGAAATGTAAATAGCCTCGATAACCTCCGGTCTGTGATTGCCTGGAAGCGTTACGCAGCTTTTCAATCACAATAACAAATGATACTGCCTTGGTATGGGCCAGAACACAACAAAAGAACAATTTGACTAGTCACCTTGAGCCCGAGGGAAGACAGGTATTTTCACTGAGGTGATTATTCCTGTGTTTGGCTGATAAAGCTTGTGTTGTTTCACTCAGGCATTAACAACAGGAGCCCCGGACTTTCAATCTGCCCTCCCGGTAACTGACGGCTCCGTATCTCTACCAACACATCTGCCTTCATTTAAATGAGGAAGGCGTGGGGAACGGACAGAGAGGATTTTCTTCCTCTCCACTGGCAGGGGTTCTCCATCTCTCTCTCTCTCTCTCCCTCCTCTCTCGCTCTGTATCTCTCCATCTCTCCCTCTCCCTCCCTCCTCTCTATCTGTGTATCTCTCTATATATCTCTCTCACTCTTTCAGCCTGTCTCTCTCCCTTCTCTCTCTCTCTCTCTCTCTCCTTCTCTCTCTCTCTCTCTCTCTCTCTCTCTCTCTCTCTCTCCCTCCTCTCTCTCTCTCTCCATCTATATCCATCCCTGCTCTCATGCTATCTTTCTCTCCACATGAATCTCAATTCCTATTTGTCCATCTCCCCAACACTGTTATCATATTCGAGGTGAGCAGCGAGCCATGTTCTTTAAACCAGCGGCTACCTCAGACTGTTGCTCCATTAAGATCAGAGCAGAGGCTCCAAGCAACAATAACAAGCACTCAGAGCCTCTTCAAACTCTGGACAGAGAAATACGGGAAATACTGTGTTACAATTAACTTTACACTTTCAAATGCTGTCTCGTAATGATTATGTCCTCTTGAATTTAACTAATTCTAATTCTAACTAATCTTATTAGTTATCTCAGTACAGGCCCAACAAAGGGCTTATCTGAATTACAGAATTACAATAATGAACTTTGCGTAGTCGTGTGTCTGTTATGCTGCATTACAGTATCCAAGGAATTCATGTTTGTTTCTTCCATAGTTACAGTAGAGAACTAGTTACAGCTAATTCTGTTATTCACATGCTATTTGAGAATTGTTTGCAGAAGGCAGAGAGTGTCCTGTTCATTTCTCTCGGCAAACACCAAGCTGTGTTAGGAATATCAAGTAGGGCGATCTCTACGAAACAAAAGGATGGGCTCCCTAATTGTTGACAGCTACCTGTCTACATTCATATCAACATCTAATCTACATTCATAAAATATTGGAACAAACATTAGTACTTGATGATAGTTCTTGGTGCATAAAACATGGTTGTCTGACAATTCTCCCACCCCCACCCCTCCCTCTCCCATCCTTCCCACCCCTACCCCCCCCCCCCCCCCCCCCCCCAACAGATAACAAATGTCTTTCGATACCATGTTTTCATTGATTCAATCATTTCCAGACCTTCCTTGTAGCCTGTGTCGTTTTCCGTCTGCACAGCTTGCAGGCCGGTCGGCTTGCAGGCCGGTCGGCTTGCAGGCCAGTCATCGCTGCACAGCTTGCAGGCCGGTCATCGCTGCCATTAAGCTGAAGCTGTGTGGGGCCTGTGGAGAGGGCTGATGAGTGAGAGGAGGGGGGGAGCAGGAAGAGAGAGCTGACGACAACATCTCCACACCCTTAGCCCCCCCCCCCCCCCCCGGGACATAGCTGTACTGAGACAGGGTCTCCCTCTCCCCCTAGCCTCCCCCAGGTCCCCTCCCCCTAGCCTTCCCCAGGTCCCCTCCAGCAGTCCTCCCCCAGCCCTGCCGGCCCCTGGCGCTGATAGATGGCCAGGTGGCTGACGATGACCAAGGCCGGCCCGCTGACAGACGTCTGCGGGACCCCCAGAGACCTCCACACTGCGGGGAGACTCTCAGACACAACACAGCTGAACAGACTGGCCAGCGGACGTCTGCATCATCACCCCAACCCAACACCCAAACATCCGGACGACCGGTCTGAACCACGGCGATGACCACGCCGGTTCTTGGCCTGAACCCACGTTCATGTCCACTGGCGTGCACTAAGATCTGGGATTACAACGCCAACATCAGTGCTGTGGTGGTGGAGTGTTTGCAGAAGTCGACTGGAAAGGAGATTAAGGATCTTAAAGTCAGTATCCTAAGCAATTGTGGACTTCTACATTTAGACACTCCGTACGTGAAGCTAAAAACGAATGAAAAACATCCGCTTGCAATATCTGTACACACCCATCACCAGAGAGATCCAAACACAGCTGGAGACTGCCTGAGTTTCCTCTAAGTGCTGATAGTCACAGGTCAAAGGCCCCGACCGCCACAACATAAACATCCCTGACTGCAGATCCCATCTGTAAGTGGATACTAACAGCGAGGGAAAACTCCAAGGCCCATGATGCCTCCAGGGATGTGGAATATTCACACCTGCAAGCAGTGCTCAAGTCCCGGTGGAGGTGTTAGCCTAGGTCAGTGAGAGGTATCTGGGGGAGGACGTCTTGGGTTGGGTGGGTCCGCCACAAAAAAGGGGTTTGATTGTGCTTTGTCTGACGTCAAGTGTCATGCTTGTTCTCTTGGCCCAGTCATCAGCATCATTATTCAGGAACATCCTGAAACTCGTCCAATCAACTTCCTCAGATTCGTACCGTCTTTTCTAGTCATCAAGGTAACCTAATTTCCCATTCAAACTCACAACCACAGCAATTCCCCAGACACCAAATGGTCAGCTCAAACGTTGTTCTTTCCCAACTGCAATTGGCTAAGCCTTGTTTGACAATCAGAATATATTGATTTAAAAATGCGTGTTTTGTTTGTCCTTGTTAAAGAGGATTTAGTAAATAGTACATGATTATCTTGAGGTACTATTGATTCCATTTCTCTGGGTAAATCTATAAAAATTACTTTTCCAATTGTTTATTCTGTGGTTTCTAAGACTTTAGTGAAAGCCACAGAATTAGATTTTGGAGCAATTATTTCTTACAATGTTTGAGAAATTGGAACCAAAATCAGATCTGTCTGCAGGACTTATGGTTCATATGGGCAGCCCTGTTTCCACGGGAACAGGATTTGTGTATTTTCATTTCACATGAACATCAAAGGAAAGCGACCAGGAAAAGGGTAGCATCTGCATTGTATTATCACCCAAGTGCTGAACAAAGCCAAAAGAGAATTAGGGATCATCAACTGAAAAAAAAAAAAAAAAAACACAATCAAGAAAGAAAAGTCAAACAACTTGCTCTGTGTATCATATCAAGGAAAAAAAGAGTGCATTTCATTTAGCTCCTAATTACACTAATGGAAGTGTCTTTGTTCGACCCTGTGCTACCAAAACGCTCAGAGCCTGAGAGAGGACAGTCCCTCTGCCGAAGGCCTCATTGTCCGAGGTAAGCCCCCGGCTCAGGGATCGAGGGAGAGGGGAGCGGCTGTAATTACTTTAGCCCTCTCTGCCTCGCCTCTCGCCAGGAGAGGGTTTACCCCCAGTGAGAGGTGTCTCCACCAGCCTCTCCAGTCCAAGCGGAGGGTGGATCGCCCACCAAAGGCCCCGGCAGAAGGGGCAGGAACCCTGGCGGGGAATTGATGAGGGAGCACAACACGCGGGCTGTAGGGCTGGGGAGCCAATTACAAGGCCAGTGCAAACGGACAGTGACCCAGTCGGTAACCCAGGGAGACCAGCGTCCCACTTAATCACTGGGAAAGGTCAGAAGTAGCCAACAGAGAGGCGGAGCTGGGCAGGATACTGGCGGAACGGTCACAGAGATGCTAAAGGGTCATTTCGCTCCAATCGGGAGGCATTTTAAAAAAAAATAAACGTTCATTCTGTAATCATTAAACATACTACGCTGTGAATCGTCCAGCGTACAGGTAGTCAACTGCTGCAGGACATCCAAACGCGCTACATGAATGTGTGTCTCTCTTATGAGGTTGAAGTGTCTTCGTTTGTCATAGGTTGTTTTTTCCTTTCACGCTTTCTCTTTGTTGTCTTTCATCCCCGGGGATGTTGTCTTCCAGTACTGCACGCACACCTCACTGACCGCGCTCAATGGTTCTCATCCTGGTGGCAGCCAGGTCTCCCCACCCTTTGCCCCTGTGTGAATAGAGACCCTTGCCCCCATCCCCTCCCTCATCCTCGCCATGAAAGCGAGGCCTAAACCTCCGCCGCTCTAATCAGGGGGTTTCAGAAAGATCGGAGGGGCGGGGCGGGGGGGGGCTCCTGCCTTTGAGTCGGCCTTGACCATCTTGATTCCGTTGCTGTTTCCTGGTGAGGCCTAACGCCCCGGGCTTTTTCATTTGCTCTCTATTGACTCTTTCTTAATTGGGTTGGTTAGCCGCATCCAGATTTCCCTCCCAAGTTCAGCGATGTTAAACCCACATTGTGTTCCCAGACTCCCAGACAAAAGGGGGTGACCCTCCCGGGATGTCCACATGTAAGGAAGGGGAGGGAAGACTGGAAAGAAAGTGGGATGGAAGTAGGAAAATAAAACAACAACAGAAAGCGGAGGACTGGTAAGAAAGGAGAAGGGGAAGAGGGTGGAACAGGAGAAGGAGTAGGCTTCAGTTCACGTGTTGTGAGGAACTCGCATGCACTCCTTTTCACTTTCCCTCTCTTCCTCTTTCCCCCTCTTTCAGACAGAGACAAAGTGTCCTGGACTGAGCACGGCAGAAGTCTTTAAGTGTGTAATCGGTTGATGCTCCTCTGGGATGACGCAACCATGCGGGCGAAGCCAGCACCGGCTAATTCATGAAATCCCAGCGATTGGGAATGCGCCTTCGGAATCTCGTTAAGACCCCCACGCGTCAATGCCGCTGCGTCAATGCGCTAGTTTCCACAGCGAGGCCTGGTGGTGGCCATGCTGGATAATAGTATTGGTTTCACATCAAGCAGGAAGGAAGGAGACGGTGGATAAGCAAGGAGGCGACAGTTCTCTCTCTCTCTCCCTGTTCCCTCCCTCGCCCTCTTTCTCTTCTCCTCCCTCATTCCCACGCTCTCTCTCTCTCTCACACACACACTCTAACCCATTGGTCGGGTGTAATTATTTCTTAAGCCCAGCCACCCAGGCAACTAAAATTGAATTGATTTCCCATTAGGTGGGGTGTGTGTGGTGTTACTCCTGCTGGGGGTTGGGGGTGGGGGGGGGGGGGGGGTCCTGTCGGGGTTAGTGCCATGCAATTGTGGTTTAGGAGTGTGAACCACAGGGTGGCATCAATATGATGCTGCGGTTCATTTCCCAACAAAGCTAGTGCTGTCCTGTGACACCTCCTGTCCTGGCACACGGCATGAGAGAGAGAGAGAGGGGGAGAGAGGGAGAGAGACAGAGAGAGAGAGAGGGGGGGAGAGAGAGAGAGAGAGAGGGAGAGAGAGAGAGAGAAAGAAAGAGGGGGAGAGAGAGAGAGACAGAGGGGGAGAGAGAGAGAGACAGAGGGGGAGAGAGAGAGAGGAGAGAGAGAGAGGGGAGAGAGAAAGAGGGGAGAGAGAGAGAGGGAGAGAGAAAGAGGGGGAGAGAGAGAGAGAGAGACAGAGGGGGAGAGAGAGAGGGAGAGAGAAAGAGGGGGAGAGAGAGAGAGAGATCCCAACGGCGACGGCTGTGAAGGCTTTTAGTGTCAACAGCCTGCAAGCGAGTGTCGATGGCGGCCAACAGCCATGATCCACAGAGCCCCACAGAGAGGGATGTTTGGTTCTGAGCTGGGAGTGAAGGTGGCTGACTGACTGAGGATTGCAAGAGAGATAATCACCAGAAAAATCTCCTTCTTTCATCAAACGTGTCAGTTCCAAAAACACAAGAACAAAACGCCACTGAGTGCTTCCTATCAACGTAGCAGATCGATGACTCCCAACTGACCAGCACTGTTCTCATCAAATATTAACACCTACGTCGGAAAAGAGAGAGAGAAGATCACAGGAGGAGACTTGGAGACGTTGATCTCGCGACCCCTAGATTTTGGAATGTTGCTTTGGTCTCTCCTGCCTCTTCAACAACAGAAAAACACCAGAGGAGAAACCAGAGTTAGGCTGAATGTCAAATGCTGTTTGATGGAAGCTAGCTGTATTTCATTCCACTGCAGACTGGGTATCTGTGTACACATGACCTACGGGCCGGGGTCGTCCCTGGTGACCGGTCACTCAAGTTGTAAATCCGACACATTGAGTCGGGCAAGTTCAGCGGCATGCTGCAAGGATGGAAAAGGGCAAAGGTCGTGTAGGGTTATCAGCATAACCCTGACCCGTGTGACACCAAAGCACAGAGGGATTTCTGTAGGCTTGTCTTCAGCCACTGTTACGAGTTGCAAGTGGAATAGGTTAGACTTTTGCATGAGTTAGAAAGTAGTTTGTGTAGACAGCCTTAACGGGGCGAGAGGTCAAAGGTTCAGGTTGCCATCGGCAACAGATGCGGAGAGAAAATAGCAATTCCATTGCCGACAGACAGAACTGGACACTGGAGTATTTTTCCAATTCGCTAAATTAAAAGTAACATTGATCTACAGAGACATCCACCAAAAAAAAAAAAGATTTTTTAAAGAAAGTTGTCATATTCATGGTTTGGAACCCAACCTGACTGACCAGAAGCTGTAAGATTGGTTATATCCAGCAAAATATGTGCTCTCCCCCCAACCTTCCCCAACAGATGTCAATCACGCCAGGGCAGCTAGCCCTAAGCTGTGAGCTAGCTGCTGGTTTGGGGAGCTCATTAGCGAGGTGCAGCCTGTTTCAGAGGAGTCCTCGTCGTGAGTCCAATGTGAGATGTTCCTTAGGGCTGAGCGAGGTTAATCAGCTGCACAGAAGGTGCTGCTGGAGGTGGAAGGTATGTTTGTGTGTGCAGAAGGGGAAGTGGACACAGTTGTGTGTGTGGGGTGTGTGTGTGCGTGTGTGTGTGTGTGTGCCCTTGCACATTCGGATGGCGGTGGTGGAATTCAGGGGCAAACTATGAAATGAGGAATAACAAGAAAACTCAAGTCTAGTCAGACATAAATCAATGTGGCGTGCACGTTCTGGGGTTCAGAGAATAGCTTGAAGCTGAAGAACCTCAAAATCACATTCTAGCATTTTTAACTTTCCTCGTTTTCCCTCGTCTATCCACTCCATTTAGTCAGTTCCGTTTTATTCAAGCCCACAGATGGCAAAACTGCTGTTGGACAATGGACTGAATCTTTTGAGAATTCAGGCCAAAGAGCTTGGAACATTAAGCACACCGATGTTTGCCAAGTTTGTAATGGCTCGAAACAAAATGGTGCAAAAACAATGTTGCCCTTACAGGAATAAAAATCACTATGCTCACAAAATGAAAATGGATTTAGAGAAGGACCCTAAACGTCCCTTAATGTGCCTTTTTTGTACGCCAAGACTTGTTCAATTTTATAGTTGTTTATTTTGAATGGGCGTCTCCTTATGTTATTTGAGTTTTAAAAAATATAGGCGAGCGGACAGCTGCGATGGATTCGACTACGCCACAGCCATTTGAAACCACTAACTGACACTGGGCTTGTGTTGAATCAGCTATGCTCCAGTCGTGACGGTCACCATGGTCAGCATGTGGTTTTATGACGGTCAGTTCTGACGGTCAGTTAAAATGACCGCATTTCCAATCAACATACTTGCATCTAAATATAAGACGGAAATCCTGACGGAAAAGATGGTCAATTAATTTTGAAAAATATATTTTCTTTTAAAGAAAAAGCTAAATAGGCTTCGAGAACTAACCGAATTCAGTCACGACAAGACATTCTCACGCAACCCTGTTGCTTTCTGCAACTTCAGTCCTAGCAGTCACATCCAACAGCTCTATTATTCAGCTCTCCCTTTTGCAATTGGCCACTTTATTGTCATGTCTATCTAGCCCACCTCCCCTCCCCCACCCACCCACCCACCTCCCCTCCCCCACCCCCCTCTCCCCTGCTCCTCTGCATTCTCTAACCTTGTTCATTTCCACCTTAAAGTTATCAGCCTTTACCATAAGCTGTGTGGGAGGTGGGACTGTGTTTAGACGAGCAGCTCTATCTCTCTGTCCTCTGAGACTCTCCCGTGAGTTAGACCACTCCAGGACACACATTTATCCACGCTCGCTCCACAGAGGGATATCTCCAGCGCAGAGCTGTGTGGGTTTGTGTAAATAGGGTGAATTCACTCTTTCCCCTGCAGGTATTAATCACTCGGAGCAGGAGTGTGTCCGATGTTGGCAGTACACAGCCAAGCCCCTCTCAGGTGCCTTTATCTGCTCTTGTAAGACTGGATGGGTGTCTGGAGCCAGTGTGTTCGCTCTCTCTGTACCTGTGCAGCTGTGTCTTTGTCCTCTGAACGAGTTGTTTTCTAACATCACTTGTCTTTTCATAGTCTTTTTTTTGGGTCTCTTGTCTTCAACTTCTCTTTCTCTGTTTCTCTCTCTCTGTCTCTCTCTCTGTCTCTCTCATGCACTCACACATACACAGCATAGCATCCATCACTCTCTCTCTGTCTCTCTCTCTCTCTCTCTGTCTCTCTGTCTCTCTCTCTGTCTCTCTCTGTCTCTCCCTCTCTCTCTCTCTCTGTCTCTCTCTCTGTCTCTCTCATGCACACACACACATACACAGCACAGCATCCATCACTCTCTCTCTGTCTCTCTCTCTGTCTCTCTCTCTGTCTCTCTCATGCACACACACAGCACAGCATCCATCACTCTAGATGTGAGCATAATGAGATGTCAGTGCTTAGTTTGGAGTTTGGAAGTGCAGATGGAGAGCAGGTGAGAAATCTGCTGGTGAGGCGTTTGCGATGACAGCGCTCGCAGGGACGATGGCTGGTCCCAACTTTAACTTGTCTCTCCGGAGGACAGACACAATCTATTTCTCGAATGCACATTGTGCCGTAATATACCTCCCGACCTGCAGGGGGAGCTACCTCCTGGACTGCCAGCCCACCCCACGCAAGCTGTGACAGGGTCCCGCGGCCTCCCTCACCGCCACCTCGGCCTCGCCGGCGATAAGCGTGTTCCCCCCCTCCACCCCCGCCCCTCCTCCCTCACCATCTGTGGTCTTAATGAAGCTGTCGAGAAGCTGTCACTCACTCACTGGTGACCGGGCCTCGCAGGTCCGAGAGCCGGCGGGGATT
>CM042867.1:19727558-19755454 GCA_023658055.1 Thaleichthys pacificus
CTTTATAACAAATGATCCATACAGGGGGCTTCAGCCTGCCAGACCAGCTCAATCAATCACAATCTTAACAAGACAGCGGGCAGCGTCTAGTCACGTCTGAGAGAGACAGAAGAGAGACACAGACTGGGTAACACATTCCAAGCCCGGAAGGAAACGCACACACACAGAGACACACCCCGCCTACACACACACACACAAACAGAAATAGATAAATGGGTGAGAGAGGGCAAACTAATCAAATGCGCACATCTCACTGGGAAAGCCACCTGGAGGATCGGTCTCCGTGAAGTGTTTATCTTTCTTGTGATGAGCTCTCTGTCTGAAACACACACACACACATGCAGGCACACACACACATGCTGTCACACACACACACATGCTGTCACACACACACACACATGCTGTCACACACACACACACATGTCGTCTGTTCTCCATGTTTAACCCCGTATTGGAAACACTGGGGAATTCTGTGTAGTGTTAGCAGTCTCGATGTTATGTTGTTTGTGATGTAACGTAGGCTTTGACCTTCGACCTTAAGCAAAACGGAAAAACTCAGTTCGTGAAGCGATTCTTAAACTTTTGTAGTTATCTGTTTGGTTTCGAATAGGGATAAATCCCATAATAGAAGCCTAAACAGAGGAAGTTCTCCTATTCCCCCTCTTACTCCCTAGCCCCCCCCCCACACACACACACACCCCAGCCCCCACCTGGCGTGGATACACACAGAGAGATGGAGTGGGGTCCAGGTGGGGTGTGGGGCCGGGGGTCTGCTGGGAGAGTCACCCCAGGTGTCCTGAGTGGCCATGGAGCACATAGTTAGTCAGGGTCGAGCCGTCAGAGTCCAGAGAGTCACAAAGGGCTGGCCAGCATGTCTCCACACTGCCTCTGGGGCCTCTATTGTCATCCCTTATGGTGTCACGGTGGTGTGTGTTTGGTTACGTGTGTGTGTGGGGGGGGGGGAGGTTGCTAGGGAGGTTGCTAGGGGAGGAGAGAGGGGGTGGTTGGGGTTAAGGTCTTTGGGAGGTGGTTGGGTGTGTTGCGACAGCCACAGTTACTGGGTCCACCCCCCCCCCCCACCCTTTTGTCAGGACGGGTAGAAGTTGTACTCTTTCGAACACACATGCACACCCAAGAACGCAAGAGCCAGACACATAAACAAACTCACATACTCACAATGACATGGTCTAGAAAGTACACACACAGGTGCACACACACACACACACCCATTCCTCATCCTTCCCAGCTTCCCCCTGGCTCTGCTGTTGTCAGACGAACAGCGCATGAGTGACACAGCCATTATCTTTCCCGCTCCTGAACTCCTCCACCTCTCTCTCCTCTTCTCCTCCTGTCCTCAGCCACTGCAGGGTAAGCAGTTCCTGTAGCAAAGACAGATGTACTCTCTCTTTCTCTCTCCTTCCCTCCATCTTCCCTTTACTCTGTGTGTCGTTTACTCACCTGCCTTCTCCCCAGCTCTCTGCTCTTGTCCTGTCTTGCCTGTCTCTTTCATCCTGTCTCTCTTTCTTCCTTTCTTTGTTTCTCTTTTCTCTTCGCTCTCTCTCTCTGTCTCTCTCTCTGTCTCTCTCTCTGTCTCTGTCTCTGTCTCTGTCTCTCTCTCTGTCTCTCTCTCTGTCTCTCTGTCTTCTCTCTTCTCTTTCTCTCTCTGTCTCTCTCTCTCTTAACGCTCTCTTTTCACTCTTGCTCCCTCTCTCTCCCTAATGGTGGGGGTCTTGTGAGGAGCAGGTCATGGGTGAACTGAGAGACATCCCATAATAACCCACTTTCCCATAATGCATTGCACTCCCAACAATGATCTAGGGCCAAGGCTGTTTTTGTTATTTTTTCCACTTACCCCTCGCTGTCATGGAAACGCTTTAGTGCAAGATCCTTTAAACAAACCGCCTTTGAGAACCTACTGTCCTGCATTGTTCCTGTAATCACACTTAAACCACTAGCTCCTCAAGCCTGTGCTGCTGTACTGTAGTCATGGCTGCATACAGTGCTCTTCCTTTCTGTGTCTTCATCCTGTCTTTAAGAGAGAGAGAGAATGAGATAGAGAGAGAGAAAGAGCTATGAAACAGAGGGGTAGAAAACTGAAAGAAAAGTGTGTGTGAGAGTGTGACAGAGAGAGGGGGAGAGAGAGAGAAAGAGGGGGAGAGAGAGAGAGAAAGAGGGTGAGAGAGAAGGAGAGGTGGAGGGAGGGAAAGAGGGAGTCAGGGCTTTTTCTAATCTGGTCTTCTCCTGTATTGGCACGGGCGTCTCCACTGCAGGGATTAAGCCTCCAGACAGAGTGATGAAGCTGAGCGCTGACCCCCGGGGCCAAGCGGGGAGAGAGGGAGCACAGGAAATAAATCATTTCTGTGGAAAGAGAGGGAGAGAGAAAGTGAATGGTGGAGTTTGTGTGTGTGTGTGGGTGTGTGTGTCTGGGTGTGTGTTTTGTATGAGTGTGATTTGTGTGTTTTTCATTTGCACGTTGGTTTGGGGGGAATTGAAATTTGTGGGTGGGTGGATAAAGTGTGTGTGCGTGTGCATCCGTTTGTATGTGAGGAGAAAGAGCAGAGTAGCATGTTTTCGGAGACAACCTGCTAACTTTGAGAGTAGTCCTCAGCCTTCAAAAAATGTGTGTTGTGTCTAGTATTTTTTTTCCTAAGATTGCTTCAGAGAAGTGGTTTGCAAGGCTGCCACTGAAATATGCTCAAATGGCTCAGAAATTGGAAAACAAGTTCAACAGTAGAGCTTGTTGTTCCAGATGCTGCTCCTCAACCAGGAGGCATCCGGCAGTAGGGCTGCAGCCTGAGGACAAGACCCTCTGTTAAATAAGCAGATGAACCCAAATACTCCAGGAAATGTTGTCAAAATGCATTTCCGAGTCTATTTCCGATTAAAGTATTAGTTTGGTTTATGATTCATAAATCGTGCTTGGAGTCAATTCTAAACAATCAAACGTCAGGCTAAGCATGATAGAGGTTGGATTCAGTCTCAATGTTCTGACTCTAAGCATGAATGATCTCTCTCTAGCTCTTTTTCTCTGTCTCTCTCCTTCATGCTCTCTCACATTCTCTCTCTGTCTCTCGCTCCTTCTCTTCCTCCTTCACTCTCCCTCTTGCTCTCTCTCTCTCTCTCTCTATCCCTTCCTCCCTTTTTTACTCCTGCCCTTCCTCTCTCTCTCCCTCCCGCTCTCTCTTCATCTCAGTGTGTCCTGTGTCTCTCTCCCTCCCGCTCTCTCTTCATCTCAGTGTGTTCTGTGTCTCTCTCCCTCCCGCTCTCTCTTCCTCTCAGTGTGTCCTGTGTCACCCCGACAGTCCCCACGGCCCTCCGGCCCCTCGGTTTGTTTTCCCCCTGCGTTTCCTGTGTGCAGTTTATTTGTCAGGTTTGCTTCCTGACTCAAGGTCACTTCCTGGCTCTCTCCCACCTGTCCTCCTGTATCGATGCCAGGATGGGTGGGCTGCTCTTGGCAACCCAGATCAAATCGATACCCCTCAGTGCCGGTCGCTGGTGCTGTAATATCCTCTAAACAACACCTGCCAAAATATTTATGTTGTGTTCAGGGTTCACGGTTGACGATAGAGACAGGGACAAGGTTTTTTTTTTTTTTTTTTTGCAGAGGCGTCGCATAAATCGACGTCGTTCGATTCACTTTGCGTTCGAGCTGCTCGCAGTTTGGGTTTTATGTTTAGCTTGGCTCCCCGGTTGAAGTTCATGCGGAGAACGGTGGAGATGCGAGAAGAGCGGCCTGTGTCTTTCCCCTCAGTGGAACATGAACGACAGACACACACAGACATCCATATGGATTTTGACAGCGAGGTCATCTGAGGATCTTCCCACAGGTGTCGATCCGGATCACGCAACTGGCTCTTTCACACCACAGTTTGCCAGATGGGACAGACACACATTAACCCTTCACAGCCTTCTCCCTGCATAGGTTAGCGAGCGAGTGTGTGACAGGCTTTAGTGTGTGTGTATGTGTGTGTGTGTGTGTGTGTGTGTGTAGGAGGCGTATTGATAGGTTGACCTCCTGACACGATAAACTGCTGGCCACTTCATCCTTCCACCGAGACAAAAGAGAGGACCAGAGAGGGGAGTGGAGGCATTCTGGCGGCATGCTTACCATTGTGTCTCTGTCACGCCACGACGGGGGTGACAGGGAAGAGGGGGGGGGGGACGGGGGGACGTCAGGAGTTGTTAACATGCAAATGACTGTGGTAATAGGCCCTGCCAGGCAAGGCCAGGTCAAAGTGTGTGATAATTCAATGTCAGATTAAACGTCATCTGTCCTTTAAGTGCGTGTGTGTGTGTGTGTGAGTGTGTGAGTTTGTCGTAACTGTGTGTGGGTGGGTGTTAGCCAGTGCAGCTGGACTTTTTCCCTGTGCCACAAAGCCACACCAGGAAGAGCACAAGCCTGCTGTGTGGGTGCTCACTATACAGACGGCACTGCCTGTCTGCATCTCATCAATCAGAGAGCTGGGAAAAGCTCTGCATTATGAAGGAGAGGAAGAGAGAGAGAGACCGATAAAAAAGAGCGAGAGACAGAAAGAGAAAGTGGACAAAATAGAGAGAGAGGACAAGAGCAACAGAGATGTTGAAGAAGAGAAGGCTTATAGAGCATGATAGAGTGGGTGGGGTGGGTTGTTTGAGCACGATCCATTTTTTATGATTTTCTCTTTTTATTTTATTGATACCCTCCCTGGGGATCTAAAGGCCATCATGGCTGCCACTATAGATGTCTGCTTGCTGATGATTGATTGGTCTGGCATTTGATCTGCTGGCTCACGCTGAACGATGGGGGCGACAAAGCCATGAGAGAGCCAGAGGCCTCTCTCCATCCTCACATCCCCCTCCCTCCTCCCCCTCCCATCCCTCTCCCCCCTCCCTCTCCCCCCCCATTCCCTCCCTCTCCCCCCCTTCCCTCCCCCCTCCCCTCCCTCCCTCCCCCCCCTCCCTCCCTCCCTCCCTCCCTCTCTCGCTCTCTTTCCCTCTCCCTATGCTGAGGCTAGTATATCTCTCACTGTCTCATTCCCCTGTAAATGCCTCTTTCCTAACAGACGGAACGTGTAGTTCAGAGTGTTTAACGATCAAGCCCGCCTCTCTATTGTGTTAGTTGCCGTATGAAAGGCCCAGCTGCCGTTTTGTAGGTAATAACGGTCATCTGTAAATATCACCCATCAGCGGTGCTCTGTGGTCACTCCTGTAGGAATGTGTAACGCTGGTTTTTCTTGTTCTATCTGCCCTGTGCAATGATGCTAACGAGAAGTAATTCAGAGAATTCACACTCACACTCACATATGTACCTCAGGGCACAAGAAACATTTTCCCTTTTTTTTGTATGAAATAAATTACACAAACACTTCATCTATATTGTAAGTGTCATGCATCACACAGCTAGCCGTTAGATGAGTGAGCGATGGTTGATGGGATAGTGAGCATTCTGGGCATTTGTGTGTGAAGATAGTAGAAAAATGTACGGTGGAAAGTATTAACAGAGAGATAGGATGTCTTTAGATTAGCTTGTGTGTTCCAGCATAAATCATGGGGGTGATTTTCAGGGGGCTCAGTGGGTGGTTGAGAAACTAATTGCAGGTTAGAGATAATTGAACAAGGTGATGGGTGATACATCCTAGCAGCCGGAGGGAGTTTTTAACGGGTCAACACTGCCACCCAGAGGGGCTAACGAAAAACGTTATAATGAGATGGCGTTCTTACAAAGACCAGAAGAACACCAGAGAAAAAAAAGTAGTTTCATAAAGAATTATTTTTGGAAAGAATAATCAAAAACGGGTGCCGATATAGTCTGTGATATGTTGTGTACTGTCATTAAACCGATCGCCTTTCTATGTCAACCTAACTGCCAGTTGCGCATTACCAGCCCATAATAACCTTTCCCAAACAGTGCTTGAATGAAAGCAGAACCACTCCAGATCAGGTCTACGTTTGAGGGTGCCCCAACGGTTTTCGGTGAGGCTCAAAGTAAAGGAATGTCGTGGGGGGAGAAGGCTCTGCCTGGAGTCGCTCTTATCATCTACCACCTCCTATAATCAAATTTACGATGATGTTTCTTTGGCTTGCTGTATTTAAATGTCATCGTCTTAATCCCTACTAATCCCGTTCAAGAGGGTGACATATGATATACTTGACAGCTTCTGCTTTAGAAAGGGGATGTTTTGTTCCAAAAGAGTGGATGGGTGAGGTCAAGAAAGTTCCAATAGCATTACAAATCTCCGGGAGTTTTCTTTTTCTTCAAACAGCCATGTATCAACTGTATACATATAGTTGGGTCCACTCCAAGATTTAATGCTTCTAAATAATGGCATGGAAACATAACCAAGACACTACATGATAATGGAATGTTACATTTAGTTTAATGTCTAAAGTATAAATCAAATATGTATGATTTTTTTTAGATCAATATTTCTATGTTTTTTCATTCATTGAAAGTAGGCCAAGATGATCAAATATGTCAAGTATTAATACCGATTCACTTCCAATGTAGAATTAATTAATATAATTGTAGGCGGTACATATAACTATTTCCGTTGTTTCAGTCGGACACACTTAAGAGGTACACCAGATTTCCAACATGGAGGTCGTAGGATAAAAAAATGCCATAGATCGCAGCAAATAACTAACATTCACCATAAATGGACTGCCTTTCGACTAAATGAAACGTGTAGGATTTTTCCACATTAATGTAGGTATTGGAAACCATTTGAATTTTAGCCAATTTGTATATATTTGAATCGTATCATGCTATTTATGTGGCTGTGTTTAGATTTTTTCCAGCCTACGGTCAGGGTTATTTCATAAAGTAAGGGCATATTACGGCTAACCGCATACGTTGCTAGTTTTACGAAATGTCTGCCCCACTGGCAGTGTAAACTAGAACACTTGATTCTAGCTGGCTAGCTGATGACATGCTGTTTTTACCTGCTAGACAACCTGTCTTGAAATGATCCAAAAGTTAATGTAGCCTATCAGAAAGTGTACCGAAACACCTACAACATTTCCTACCAAACTGCCACGCAATGACTGTACCACAATGTTGCCCCTTTTTCACTCAGAGATAGAGAACGCGTCGCAACTGAAGACTGTGAGATTATGTTCTGCCAGAGACTTCAAGCGTGTCTGCAGGATGGAGGCTCAATGTCGGAGCTTGCCTCACAAGCTGACGTGTCCACGTCGTTTCCACAACCTGGCCTCCATCCAGCAGGCCTCCCTGCTGCCCCAGAGGAAGCTCCAAGCTCTTCTGTTCCCCTTTAGTGACCTGGAGGCCCACCTGGCTGGCTCTGTGGACAGGAGCCAGTTTCAACTTTTCCAGCCCAGCATGGAAGCCCTATCCATGGCTGAGAAGCTGTTTTCTCCCTCTCCTTCTCACAAGATGGATTACCTCGCCTCAGCTGTGAGGATGGAGCACACTCCCACCCTCAACCAGCCAGAGGTCAGTGAGGGGAACGTAGTAAGGGGGAGGTGTGTGTGTGAGAGTGTTTTAGTGAGAGGGTGAGAGGGTGAGAGGGTGAGAGAGAATGAGAGAGAGTGAGAGAGTGAGAGTGAGAGTGAGAGTGAGAGAGAGAGAGAGTGAGAGAGAGAGAGAGAGAGAGAGAGAGAGAGAGGGCACACTTGCATGACTTCATGCTGGGGGAGAAAGTTTGAGTGTTTATGTGTGTTTGGGGAGGAGTGTGTGTCTATGAATGTGTGTCTATGAGTGTGTGTTGATGAATGGGCTCTGAAGGAAATGTACTAGCAAGGAATAGTCCGAATAAATACTCTATCTCTGTCTTCTTCTTTAGTTCAGCCTCATGCATATTTAAAGGACTGTAATCCTTCTATTCGCTGCCGTTGCCTTAAAAAAGAAGAGGAACATATCCATAACCCTGTAGCCTTGAGGTGGCCTCAGGCTCTGGAGGGAAAGCTTTGTGAAGAGGGCAGGGCGTTGATCAGAGGCATGCAGTTTTAGTTACTGTTCATCCTCTCTCTCCTTCTCGGTCTCTCCATCCTTCCCTCTCTCTCTTTCTCTCTCCGTCTCTGCCCCTCCATCTCTCCTTCTCTCTCTCCCCCACTCCATCTCGCCCTCTCTCCATCTCTCTCTACCCCCTTCTCTCCCCCACACCATCTCGCCCTCTCTCCATCTCCCCAGCCCCCTTTCTCTCCCTCTTTCTCCCTCTCCATCCCTCCCCTGTCAGAGTGATTTATATCCCAGGCCTCAGGGGGGGGGAGGGCTCTCATCCATCCGTCCTGTGTCTGGGAGATTGATGGCTGCAGTAGCGCCCCCCCTCCCCCCCCCCTCCCCCCCCCGTCCATGTGGGACTCCTGTAGACGTGACGGCTGGAGACGTATGAACGATGCAAGTGACTGCTCGGTGCGTTAGCGCTGCTTTCAGTCTTAGGGCCGTTAAAATGCCAGCTACTTGGTAAACACATTACATCTGTATTCATTTAGCATCAGCTTTTATCCAAAAGCCTGAAAATCTAGGCTATCGTGTCCACCTCAAAGTGAAAGCCAGTAGTTAGTTACTTAGCTGTAAGCTATATTTCACCTAGCGGATGAGGTCGTTGTGTAACGTTGCCGGGTGTTTCCAGGTGTGTTTTGTCGGCAGGAGTAACGTGGGGAAGTCTTCTCTCCTCAAAGCGCTGTTCTCCCTGGCTCCTGAGGTGGAGGTCAGAGTGTCCAAAACGCCGGTGAGTGGACACACGTCCAAAGAAACACCACAGCACTGCAGTACGAAATGTTGATGCCGACCCATTTCTGATGGGCTGAGCGGATTGGTGAAGAGAAAAGCTAGATGGTGATTATCATCGGTCACGGTTATCAAAGTCATTCATATCAAAGTTATTCTGCTTAGTCAGACCAGTCAGAGCTGTTGTTAGATCATTCATCCATCAGTCAGGAGTTAGTTGCCCATCAGGGAGAACACTCAGTGTGTATCTGGGCTGTTAGTCTTTATCTGATCTTCTCATTCTCTAGGGGCACACAAAGAAGATGAACTTCTTCAAAGTGGGGAAGGCGTTCACCATGGTAGACATGCCGGGCTACGGACACAAGGCCCCCAAAGACTTTGTGGAGATGGTGGAGCCATATCTGGAGACCCGCAAAAAGTAGGGCCACATCAAGACCCAGTCTGTTAAAGGGGTGTTTATTAGGAGGTTGTACTGTTATGTGGGTTAGGGTTAGTTATGTGTGTTTCTATATATAAAAATAAAGCTCTGTATAGGTTTTTAGTATATTTTTACAAGCCTGTGGTTGAATAGAGGTGAGTTGAACTCTTCTGTTGTCAGTTTGGTGAGAACCTTCCTGTTGGTGGACGGCTGCGTCGGTCTTCTGAAGGCGGACATGATCGCCCTGGAGATGTGCGAGGAGTTCAGACGACCGTACGCGGTGAGAGAAGAGACACACGCCCTGCCCACACGCCCTGCCCACACGCCCGGCCCACACGCCCTGCCCACACGCCCGGCCCACACGCCCTGCCCACACGCCCTGCCCACACGCCCTGCCCACACGCCCTGCCCACACGCCCTGCCCACACGCCCTGCCCACACGCCCTGCCCACACGCCCTGCCCACACGCCCTGCCCACACGCCCTGCCCACACGCCCTGCCCACACGCCCGGCCCACACGCCCTGCCCACACGCCCTGCCCACACGCCCTGCCCACACGCCCGGCCCACACGCCCTGCCCACACGCCCTGCCCACACGCCCTGCCCACACGCCCGGCCCACACGCCCTGCCCACACGCCAGGCCCACGCGCCCTGCCCACACGCCGTTTGTGTTCACCCTGACCTCAACTTGTCTAATTTCTAGGTATTTTATTTGTCCCCTATTTATATCATGTTTAAGCATGAATGAGAATTCAGAGACATGACATTCCTTTGTAAAGCCCTTTTTACGAGCTCATCAACCGATTTGAAATATGTGCTGATTATGTCTTTAAATCGTGGCTCCATCACGCTGTTCGGAAACGAGTGATTGCTGAACCAACCCTCTTGTCGCTCTCAGCTATTTAAAACTGCCCGCCCGCTGAAATGCCAGCGCATAAAGTCATTACTGAGAAGCTGTCTGCACTTAATGCACTCTAGAATGAATTATTTATGATTTAAGGCTATTAAGCACTTTGACCATAACTAAGATTGTGAGAAGGCTGGGGACTTGAATAAAGAGCATGTGCTGCTGAACAGGGAGAAGTGCAGGCAGATGAATGGAGGGGTGAAGAATGGTCAAATGTAGCGACTGGAAATTAAAGTGTTCGGGAGGTTAAATGGACTACAACCTCTTACTGGAGGACTAGCACAGTCTCTTGGTTTTAGACCACAGAGTTTTCTTTGGCACGAGTCGGTAAACTAAATTAGTTTGAAGTGCATCTCCTTCAATGGCCCCACATCGTCATATTCTCACTGTAGCTGTAGTTTCCATTGCTGACCACTAGATGGCAGGCTTACGCTGTTTTAGTCTCTTTAACACCAACCCTCTCTCTCAGGAGGATTTTGAGAGATCGCAATGATGCAGCACTGAACTTATTTATCTCTGTCGATATGTTTAATATTCTATCCATCGTTTTGTAGTGTTGATCTGTGTTTGTTGTGACGTGAACATGGTTTGTTTCCAGATTGTGGTGACTAAGATCGATAAGAGTGGAAGGGGACAGCTGCTCACCCACCTGCTGCACCTGCAGGACGTCATCAGGACTCAGAGCACAGGCTGCTTCCCCCAACCCTTCCTGGTCAGGTGAGGGCAGGACACACAGACACACACAGACACGCAGATACAGACACACACACACACACAGTGTCAGTTTCAATATTGTCCATTCTGGAGTGAGTTTTAGTCCAAACTCTCAATGATAAATCCTTCATAAGCATTACCTTTTAAGTTACAAAATGATGGAATCCAAACCTAACCATGCATCCCAACTGCCAACTACATTAGTGTTGAAGAAAGTTCTTCAATCCATGTTGGATATGGTTCGATTAGCCTTATACAAGATATTGTACAGTAAACTGGAAATCTACATTCTTATCAGATTGGAAATAAGGTTCAACTGTGAATTATGTCAGCATTGAGATGGGATCAGATGGCTATCAGTTAACAGATAAGATAAGATTAAGATTACAGGCTGGTATGCATGGGGGGGGGGGGGTTTCAGTGGAATTTCAATTTGAGTCAGAGCCCTGCCTTGGCCTTGAGATTGTTTAAGGCTGCCTACACTTACATAAAAGGACATATGTCAGAAGCACGGCTTCCACAGATAACACGGTGATAAGACGTGCCAGGCAGCTACTTCACAGCCCATATACCACAGTATACATCCTCTGGATGTCCTCACTGTTCAGACACATGCCAAAGCACCTCACTCATGCTCCGCACATGTAAGGGCCCCTTTATGTTACCTTTATGTTACCTTTATGTTACCTTTTCCACAGCACACAGATACACTGTTTTATATAGTGTGTAGATCTATGTTTTCCACGTAGACATAAAGCGTACGTCTTTTATGTAATGTGGCGTACAGGAATTAGTCACCCATGTGTCAAGATTTTTATTAATTTGAATGGATGATTGGACTTTTTTTGTGACTATACTTGCCTAATCTCTCTCTTTTCATCCCTCCCTCTCTCTCTCTCTCTCTCTCTCTTTCTTCCATAGCTCCAACCACTTTTCTGGGATATACCTGCTCAGGTGTTTTATCGCCCACGTCACAGGGAACATCCAGCTTGGGGACACGGGACAAAGCTGACACTAGTCCTTCTGATCATCCTCATCAGCTACCTACGACTGCCGAGGAGAGAGAAAGAATGTGTGTGTGTGTCCAAGTCCAACTGATGGAAAACAGTTGAAACTGACTGGAGATCTGTTGACTCACCCACCCTACTGTGGTACTGTGTCCAGGCTGTGCTACTATTAGTACCACAGCATATATATATATATATATGTATGTATATATGTATAGTATTACATATATACATATACATATATATATATATATGTATGTATGTATGTATGTATGTATATATGTATAGTATTACATATATGTGCTTGATGGGGAAATGGACTCTCTACTGACCTCAAGTCTGTTAAAAGTTTTTTTTAATACTTATAGATGTGCACTTCCTGTGCACAGACAGAGATTGTTTGGGTTTTTGTTTTGAAATAAAAATCTAAAGGACAGTGCTTTGGTTGTGCTCTAACTGTGGACTGTCGCTCCCTGACTATAGATGGTTGTTAATCATTCTCTTCATTCTCTTCTAATGAATAACTAAGTCCTGGGAGGAGAACGGGACCTATAGGGGCACCTCGAACGTCCAGTGTTGATATTCACTCATTAACAATCACTTTTCTACCTATGAAACTGTTTCATGGCATCAAATCAAGAATCTAGTCAGTTTAGCTATCAGACACATTATTAACCAGTTTTAAATAATCAACCTTTTTATTATCTTCATTTTCATATATGCCACCTTGTCACCTATTGCTTAAAATGGCGTTTAAGATTTGTGTAACCACACTCACTGTTTTATAGCTATCCTATCATTGCACTGCTTTTGTAATACGGTTCTAATGTAGCTAGTCTGTAACGCACACTTTTTAATTCAGCCTTTGACCCACTTCCACGTGCTCAACTTCTTCCTCCTGCCCTATGTGGCAGGGCTTTTAAAAAGTTACATATTTCTTAGCGACAGGCGTAAAGCTTGCTTAATTCAAGGATCTTCCCCACAGAGAGGTGTTTTTTTCCCTTTACAGTTCACAGTCCTTTTAATGTCACTGTCCCGTTGGCAGTGCCGTCCAGAATGCTCACCCGCACAGTAAGCATCCTCTCTGTGGTGGCGCGGGCGACCTAAGGGTTACATTGCCATGCCTGGAAGAAGACTATAAACATTTTAAGGGCCAATGACTGATAAAAAAAAGAAGATGGTGCAATCACATTTATTGTACCCGAAGCTGAAACAATGACATTCATCTTTATATGTGCTTGCATTTGGACACTGACCTCATAAAATAACAAACCTTTTTCCTGTTAATTTTTAATTTTCTCAGATTTTTTTTTCCCCGTCCCTCGATTTTAATTATTGGCGGGTGAGTATTAAAGAGGAGCATTGCAAGCGTTCGTTCTCAGTCACCGTGGATACAGAACCAGAAGAGGAGTCCTGCAGTCCACTCTCCTACTCCCCAGGATCACAACTCCAAACGCCTCAGGAATTCTCCGCTCATCTCCTGCCTTTTCCTAACACCTTCCCCTCAGTCCACTATGGCCTCGCCCATGACGACTTCGTCTCCCGGTGGTGCCTGCTACCTCAACGCCACCGTTTGCTCCGGAGAGTCCTGCCTGGTACCGCCTGACAACTTCAACCAGATCCTGAGCGTGGTTCTCAGCACCGTGTTGACGGTCATGCTGGCCATGGTCATGTTCGCCATGGGCTGCACCGTGGACGCGTCCAAGCTCTGGGGCCACATCCGACGCCCCTGGGGCATCTTCATCGGCTTCCTCTGTCAGTTTGGCATCATGCCCTTCGCAGCCTTCGCCCTGTCGCTGGCCTTCGACGTGCTGCCTGTGCAGGCCGTCGTCATCATCATCATGGGCTGTTGTCCTGGAGGCTCCAGCTCCAACATCATCGCGTACTGGCTGGATGGGGACATGGACCTCAGGTGAGGCTGGGAGGCTGGGGTATGGACCTCAGGTGAGGCTGGGGTATGGACCTCAGGTGAGGCTGGGAGGCTTGGGTATGGACCTCAGGTGAGGCTGGGGTATGGACCTCAGGTGAGGCTGGGGTATGGACCTCAGGTGAGGCTGGGATATGGACCTCAGGTGAGGCTGGGAGGCTTGGGTATGGACCTCAGGTGAGGCTGGGGTATGGACCTCAGGTGAGGCTGGGATATGGACCTCAGGTGAGGCTGGGAGGCTTGGGTATGGACCTCAGGTGAGGCTGGGGTATGGACCTCAGGTGAGGCTGGGATATGGACCTCAGGTGAGGCTGGGGTATGGACCTCAGGTGAGGCTGGGATATGGACCTCAGGTAAGGCTGGGATATGGACCTCAGGTAAGGCTGGGATATGGACCTCAGGTGAGGCTGGGGTATGGACCTCAGGTGAGGCTAGGATATGGACCTAATTATGAGCAATAGGCCTATTCGTTTGCCTATTTTCATGAAGAAGGTGCCTGTATGTCTGTTGACAAGCCGTCATTTGTGTTATCTGTTTTGTCTATCAGCACAAAAAGTAATCACTTATGATCACCAATTCCAATTTGACTAATGTATTTACGATGTGTCATAACACCCAGAAGTCATTCACTGACTTCAGGCACTTCACCCTAGTTGCCTCGGGGGGGGGGGGGGGGGGGGGGGGAATGTCCCTGTACTTACTGTAAGTCGCTCTGGATAAGAGCGTCTGCTAAATGACTAAATGTAATGTGAACGTCGTACCAACGTCGTACCAACGTTGTGCCTACGTTGCATCTGTGTTCCCCTGTAGCATCAGCATGACCGCGTGCTCCTCCATCCTGGCGCTGGGAATGATGCCCCTGTGTCTGCTCATCTACACCTCCGTCTGGACGTCCGCAGACACCATCCAGATCCCGTACCAGAGCATCGGTAAGAGCTCCACCCGGGGAGGAACATGTACTGACATCCGTACATCTTTAGCCCTCAGAATCAGAATCGGCTTTGTTGGCTAAGAATGTACGCATACTAGGAATTTGGCTCCGGTTTACACCGTGCTCCCAATGTACTGACTAGACAGTGCAAATGAAGTTAATAGTTAAGCTAAAATAGTACAAAAAATTACGTCTGTATATATAAGACAAGTGTAGAAAATACAAGTGCAAAAGAATAATATTGGACAGATGTGGATGATTATGTACAATATGTACACATGGAATTAGTTGAATGCTGGTCCACACTGCAAATGAGTTGTCCAGTTCTGATGACTGTGTCTCCTTTCCTGCAGGCATCACTCTAGTGGCCCTTCTCATCCCTGTGGGCCTGGGAATCCTGGTCAAAAGCAAGTGGCCCAAAGTTGCCAAGAAGATTCTCAAGGTGAGAAAAGGCCCCTCCCTCCTGTCTCAAACACCCTGGTTTAACAGCCTGTTGTAAAGATTAGCCAGGCCTTTTAAGAGCCAGCAGGGCCGTGGAAGTGGTAGCAGAGATGGGTACCGCATGTGGTAGAGGGGCAGTGGAGGTGGTAGCGGGGCAGTGGAGGTGGTAGAGGGGCAGTGGAGGTGGTAGCGGGGCAGTGGAGGTGGTAGAGGGGCAGTGGAGGTGGTAGAGGGGCAGTGGAGGTGGTAGACGGGCAGTGGAGGTGGTAGAGGGGCAGTGGAGGTGTATGTGGTTGGATGACGCCCCCTTGTGTGTCTGCAGGTGGGCTCCATCATGGGCTTCATGCTCATCATCATCATCGCGGTGGTGGGAGGCGTGCTGTACCAGTCCTCCTGGACCATCTCTCCCTCGCTCTGGATCATCGGGGCCATCTACCCTCTGGTGGGGTTCGGCCTGGGCTTTCTCCTGGCCCGCTTCGTGGGGCAGCCCTGGCACAGGTACCCCCTCTGTCAGTGTTATGTATGGTTCTGCATGTCAGGGTTATGTATGGTTCTGCATGTCAGTGTTATGTATGGTTCTGCATGTCAGTGTTATGTATGGTTCTGCATGTCAGTGTTATGTATGGTTCTGCATGTCAGTGTTATGTATGGTTCTGCATGTCTGTGTTATGTATGGTTCTGCATGTCAGTGTTATGTATGGTTCTGCATGTCAGTGTTATGTATGGTTCTGCATGTCAGTGTTATGTATGGTTCTGCATGTCAGTGTTATGTATGGTTCTGCATGTCAGTGTTATGTATGGTTCTGCATGTCTGTGTTATGTATGGTTCTGCATGTCAGTGTTATGTATGGTTCTGCATGTCAGTGTTATGTATGGTTCTGCATGTCAGTGTTATGTATGGTTCTGCATGTTAGTGTTATGTATGGTTCTGCATGTCAGTGTTATGTATGGTTCTGCATGTCAGTGTTATGTATGGTTCTGCATGTCAGTGTTATGTATGGTTCTGCATGTCAGTGTTATGTATGGTTCTGCATGTCAGTGTTATGTATGGTTCTGCATGTCAGTGTTATGTAGGGTTCTGCATGTCAGTGTTATGTAGGGTTCTGCATGTCAGTGTTATGTATGGTTCTGCATGCGTCAAGGGCCGGATTCAGTTGAACTGTGATTTAATTAAACATGCATTAGTTTCTTTTTTTTTTATTTCTTTTTTTTACTTCACAACGAAAAACGGGTTCAAACAGGTCCTTTACATTTAGATGTTTACCATTTGTAAGTACATGTGTCTAGAGCAGGGGAATAAACTGCACCTACCAGTCACTAGTATTCGATCCTAGCTAGTGCTCCTCACATTCAAATGGAAAGAACAGACCCCATACAACCATACAGCATCAACAGTCATCTGTGACGGGTGGAACTGTGGACAGATCTCTTGTTTCTCTCGCGTGTTCAGGTGTCGCACCATCGCCCTGGAGACGGGCTTCCAGAACTCCCAGCTGTGCAGCACCATCGTCCAGCTGTCCTTCTCTCCTTCCGAGCTGGAGGTCATGTTTGCCTTCCCTCTCATCTACAGCATCTTCCAGCTGGTGGTAGCCCTCCTAGCAGTGGGAGGTAAAGACTTGCCAGACATTACATTTACATGTAGTCATTTAGCAGACGCTCTTATCCAGAGCGACTTACAGTCAGTACAGGGACATCCCCCCCCCCCCTGAGGCAACTAGGGTGAAGTGCCATGCACAACGTCATTTGGCACTGCCGGGAATCGAACTGGCAACCTTCAGATTACTAGCCCGATTCCCTAACCGCTCAGCCACCTGACTCCCTTACTTGTCTTGTCTATAGATATTTAAAAGTCAGGATTAGGGTTACCGCTTCTGTACGATTTAGGTCATTAAGGATTGTCTTAGCAAGTGTGGTAAGGATATCTACCTGTCCATATTACTTAATCTACGAGAGCTAATTCTGTCTGTATGTTTCCCTATCAGTTTAACTTATTAGTATTTTTTCTTGAAGAAATACTTTTGACCTTTTGTATGGCTTTAATGGACAGAGACTGTTAGAGATAGACAGGAAATGTATGGGAGAGAGAGAAAGAAAACCATACAGAAATGACCCGAGCCAGAATCGAACCCGGGCCACTGTGTGTGCCTCAGTCTGTATAGCACTCAGTGGCGCCCCTGCCCTGGCGGTTGGAACGTGGTTGGAACGTGGGTTGAAACGTGGGTTGAAACGTGGGTTGGCTTCAGGCTGAGTTTGGGCTGATGTGTGATGTCGTTCCTCCCTGCCCCAGGGTACCAAACTTACAAGAGGACCTGCGGCTCGTCCCGGGAGGGCGGCGAGGGGGACGCAGAGGCCCCCTCCTCCGGAGAGAAGAAGGAGTACGAGCTGGACAACAACGCCTTCGAGTGTGACGAGAACGCAAACACGGGGGTCAAAGGGAAGGTCACCCACCTGTGAGCAGCTGCAGACGCCTGCTCGGCCCAGGAAACAGTCAAGCAGTGACACGGACGCACTGGTGACCCCATGCCAGCCCCCCCTCAAGCTCCTGAGACAGACAGCGAGTAACACTGACGACGGTAACACATTGACGCCCTCTACTGGCGGGAGATGTGCATGACAGGTGCCACAATCACTTTTTTATTTCCGTAAAGCTGTACATTTACATTTAGTCATTCATCAGACGCTCTTATCCAGAGCGACTTACAGTAAGTACAGGGACATTCTCCCCCGAGGCAAGTAGGGTGAAGTGCCTTTCCCAAGGACACAACGTCATTTGGCACGGCCAGGAATCGAACTGGCAACCTTCAGATTACTAGCCCGCTTCCCTCACCGCTCAGCGCTCAGCCACCTGACTCCCTGTACCTCGTGTCGGATGTTTCATCAGGTCCCCCCTGCTTCGCATTTTACAAGAGTATATATGTGCACAACTTTATATAAATATATGTGGCCTACATATATCTCAACAGGATAGGGTTAGGGTTGTGATGCTGAAGTGTTCTGAGTTGGTCATGCTTTGGGCATAAGTAACTTCCTTGAAGACATCATCTTTGCTCTACCAAAGACAGAGACTTACTTTTCAGTAATTTCTGAACAACAAGAGGGATAAACTGTATATATTTAACGTAATTTATTAGCATTGGGCTCAAAAAACATATATAACATTCTATTTAAATTGCAGTATATTGTTTTATTCAGGGATACTACTATAGTCCAGTTAATATAAGGTTTAATGAGTACCGAAAGTACTCATACATTCATACGTTTTTAAGATATTTAAATTATAATAATAATTCAATTATGATTTAAATTGTATTTTATTGTATTTCAAGTGTATATTCTGGAGCATATTTTGTAGCCTTTCTAAATATTAAAATATTCATGCTAAGCCTAGAAATGATATGAATGTAATTCTTAGAATTGTACCATGATATGTTTATATTTACGTGTATTAGTTATTTTCTCAATAAAATATGTTTGCTTTTTATCCAACTGTTGTATTGTATTCCAATGGAAGAGCACATTATGCTTCTTGGTAACAGTAAGTACCAAGGGCAAAATAAATGTATCTTTTGTTACAGTAAATGGGAAAGCATTCAACTTAATTACTTTTTATACAGTTACATCTTTTTATGGATGACTCTTACAATAACTGTATATAAAAACAGTCCACTTCAGCATTTTATCTAGCTGACATTAGATAACTGTAGTTCTACTACACTTAAAATGTAATGAATATTATTTTATTAGCTATTAAATTATATGTAATTACATGACATGCATCCACATCTATCATAACTGCAAGTGTAACATAGACAAGGACTAAAAAACGAATTACAATGTAACAGTAAAACCTATATTTTCTTGTTAATTTTTTGTTTGTTTCTGCACAGTCGAAATACCAGATTAGCATTTGGTAAGAGGAACTGAGAGTTTCTAAGACAAAAACAGCATGTTCTTATTAAGATAGTAGATAACCATCTTTGGTTCCTCTCGTGTTGCTTTCAACACAACATTTACGAACACATTCTATCACGGATCAGTTTGAAATAGCTCTTCACTTCAAAGTGGTTTCAAAACAACATACGGTGACATAAAGAAGCAGACAGCAGAAAGTCAGTTAAGATAATCATCTTACAAGACCAACATTGGATGAAGACGTCATTTCACATCCTGAATTTTATGAATTAATTTTTTACCGAGTACGTTCCCAGAAAAGATGGACTTTTGCATTTCACCATCTTTGGATTCTGTGTGTTTGGATTCATCCAGTTTTTACATGGATGCATCCAAAATGTTACATTTATGACATTGAAGACGTAAGGAATATGTTTCCGTTATGTTCAGGACACTCTGGATACACGGCTGCTTGTAAACATGTCAACTCGATTGAGGAAGATTTAACTGGACTCCCTCCTGGTCTGAACAACATCTGCATCTCCGTGACAACAAGGAGCAATGGTTCTCTCCACATGGGGGTTTTCTCACAGTTTCAGGATCTGAAGTATTTACAGATACAAGGCTGCTTTACTCAAATTCTACCAACCGGTGGTGTTCAGGGTCTCCCAAGTCTGCAGCATCTCATGTTGAATGGAGCACAGTCTGGTGAAGCAGGAGAGTGCTGTCATGGTAACTTTGATGCACATTCATTCAGTGACCTAGTAAACCTAAAAACAATGACGATATGTCAATATAGATTATCTGCAATGGCACCAGATACTTTCAATCTAATTTTTAATTTGCAGACTTTATCCATATACGAATGTTGTGTTCATGAATTGTCAGATATAGCGTGCAGAATAATGAATATACCATCACTGCAAGAGCTGTTCATCACAGCATTCGAAGTTGAAGAGATACAACCTGTAAACTGCTCTGTCCTGATTGGTAACAGCAGCATACCACCTGTTTTACTAGCCAGCTTAAAGAAGTCAAGTTTACATGTTGGTCATATTAAGGTTTTAGAAGAGGGCGCACTAACATGGCTACAAAACTTGTCATTGTTTGAAGGAGAATACAGTCAGGATATCCTGGTACGCATTCCCCTGTCAGGCCTGAAGCAAATCAACACCTTACATTTAAGTTTTTATAACAGTGAGGACATTGACTTCAAATTGATTTGTGATGTCATTTTTAAAATGTCTGTAAAGGAGATTGTGTTAAGAGGTTATAATTACAGGTCCGCATCCACCAGTGTCAGTTCTTGTATAGGACTAGAGTAACATGGTTCTTACAGACTGGCGTGGAGATCACCCTATACCACTTACTTTCAAGTTAGATTTCATTACTGGTCTGAGAAATCTCCAATCGTTGAGAGTTTCCTTGGCAGGACCAAGACCTGATATGGGGGATCTCTGTTCCTTCCACACAAAGACTATATCGAGGTTGACACAACTTGAATTGAGCATCTGTTTACAAAAGTTAGTTGCAAAACAATTTAGCTGTTTCAGGCACCTCCAGTATTTGGATCTATCATATAATACAATTTCATACATTGAAGATTCAGCTTTCTTTGGATTGAGTAAATTAGAGTTCTTGTATATGAAACAAAACAAATTAACAGATATAAAAATGAAAACATTTTTGGGTTTAGAAAAGTTGACACTATTAGACATGACTGAGAATCCACTTGTCCACATCGAGGCAGGGTCATTTTCACATCTTGGCAGTCTGAGCCAAGTGTCTCTTGGAGATCTACGCCTCCCTCCATCACAGACGATGATCAAGCTGAATCTGTCAGCAATCTTCAGCAGCAGCCTTAGTCAGCTGACTCAGCTGTACATTAGTTCAGGTATGAGGCCAATGCAGCTGGCGGCTGGGGCTTCTGTTTCCTCCAATCAGAACCTGAGTCTCCAACTGAAGGGTCAGACTGTGACATTTGAGGACTGTGACGGGCCATTCTTTGAGTCTGTGGTCCATCTGAAAGCTGACACAGAGCAGATCCTTTGTGGATCAGAATTCATAGGAAGGTTCTTCCAGTCTTTGGAGACATTTGAGTTTAGGTCCAAACTCTCAGCGAAAAGTGTAGATTTGACACAATTGAATGAGATGGTTCACTTGAAGGAAGCTGATTTTGACAGAGGTGGATCTTTCAAATCAGACCTCCGCTGACTGCTATTTTCCACAATCTGACCAAATTGGAGGAACTGCAACTTTTGGCATGTAGGTTAAACATCTTGGAGGGTAGTTTAACAAAAGACCTTAGATCTTTAAGAACATTCTTTGTGCATATGAGAAACATCTATAATGTGATCTATACCTTCACAGAACCTCTAGTTAGTCTAAAATACATAATGTTTGAGGAATTTGAGACTTTCTGCAGTTGTGACAATGCCTGGCTTGTGCCCTGGGCAAAGACTCAGAAACAGGTTGAAGTGATTATAAATCCCTTACAGGCAGAAGAATTGGATGTAAACAGTCTTAAATGCTTATCAGACAATGGGATGGACAGACTGAACTTCCTCAAGTACTCAGAGGACAACTGCAGTGCAGATCCTGGCTTTGTACTGTTTCTTGCCACCAGCCTCGGGGTCCTGTTGTTCATGCTGGCGGTGCTGCTCCACAACCTGGCTGGTCACTACCTCCTCCCCCTCTACCACATCACCCTGGGCTGGCTGTCTGAGGCCACGCGCTCCAACAGCAGACGGCGCTACAACTATGACGCGTTCGTGTCCTACAGCGGAAAGGACGAGCGCTGGGTGGTGGAGGAGCTGCTGCCCAACCTGGAGCAGAGAGGACCTCCTTTCCTGCGCCTCTGTCTGCACAGCAGGGACTTCCAGCTGGGGAAGGACATCGTGGAGAACATCACCGAGAGCCTCTACCGGAGCCGTCACACCCTCTGCCTGGTCAGCCGCCACTACCTCCACAGCAACTGGTGCTCCCTGGAGATGAGGCTGGCCACCTGCCGTCTGCAGGCCGAGCACAGGGACGTGCTCATCCTGGTCTTCCTGGAGAAGATCTCCCCTCGCCGGCTGTCCGTCCATCACAGGCTGGCACGGCTGGTAAAGACTAGGACCTATCTAGACTGGCCCCAGGAACCAGGTCAGCAAGAGGCCTTCTGGGTCAAACTGTGGACTAAACTGAAACCTCCAGCCCAAGACTGACATTTCCAGGAGTACTTTCATTACATTACATTTACATTACATTTACATTACATTTACATTACATTTACATTACATTTACATTACATTACATTTATTCATTTAGCAGACGCTTTTATCCAAAGCGACTGCCAAGACTTTCCCAATCAACTACTGTCATGGGGTCAGGTTTTGGGTGTGTTAGGGTTGAGGGCCAGAGGCAGGGTATTACATCAGTAGGATATTAGGTAGGTCCTACATTTGTCGTGATTTTATATCACATTGTTTGAAAAACATAACTTTTATGACCCTGAAACTAACCCTTTTCCAGATCACGTTTGTGACATTATTTTTTTGTTTTGTTTTACAGCCATAAGACGTTCGGACTGAACTCTGATTAGTCCTGTGTTTTGCATTGTTGCTTGTACATGCATTGTTAAGTTATTGTTGTTTCTAATTGTATTGCTGCCTTCTGCTCGATATGTTACTTTGCACATTTTTACAATAAATATTTTTTCTATATTTGCACAAAGTTTGTGTTTACTTCCCAATCCTTCATTAACAACATAATAATAAGGTATGCAAGTAGATTTTTGTTGAAGACAGTCGTTAATTTGTAATGTCACTTTAGGATCAAACTCCGTAGGTGAAGGCAGACACAAAAGACATTTAGTCATTTAGCAGACATCCACAGAAGACATCCACAGTTAAAGCACAGTTACACAGTAGGCTACTACACGTTACTGTACTGTTGTAGGAGGACTTTGAAAAGTAGAGTTCTAGTGTGTTTTGGAAAAAATTACCAAAGGGAAAATTGACAAAGGGGTTAGTATGTTTGTTTTGGATGAAATAAGCAAAGGGGTTAGTATGTGTGTTTTGAATGAAATTACCAAAGGGGTTAGTATGTGTGTTTTGGAATGAAATAAGCAAAGGCGTTAGTATGTGTGTTTTGAATGAAATTAAGCAAAGGGGTTAGTATGTGTGTTTTGGATGAAATTAAGCAAAGGGGTTAGTATGTGTGTTTTGAATGAAATTACCAAAGGGGTTAGTATGTGTGTTTTGGATGAAATTAGCAAAGGGGTTAGTATGTGTGTTTTGAATGAAATTAGCAAAGGGGTTAGTATGTGTGTTTTGAATGAAATTAGCAAAGGGGTTAGTATGTGTGTTTTGAATGAAATTACCAAAGGGGTTAGTATGTGTGTTTTGGATGAAATTAAGCAAAGGGGTTAGTATGTGTGTTTTGGAATGAAATTAGCAAAGGGGTTAGTATGTGTGTTTTGAATGAAATTAGCAAAGGAGTTAGTATGTGTGTTTTGGATGAAATAAGCAAAGGGGTTAGTATGTGTGTTTTGGATGAAATTAGCAAAGGGGTTAGTATGTGTGTTTTGAATGAAATTACCAAAGGGGTTAGTATGTGTGTTTTGAATGAAATTAACAAAGGGGTTAGTATGTGTGTTTTGGATGAAATTAGCAAAGGGGTTAGTATGTGTGTTTTGAATGAAATTACCAAAGGGGTTAGTATGTGTGTTTTGAATGAAATTAACAAAGGGGTTAGTATGTGTGTTTTGGATGAAATTAGCAAAGGGGTTAGTATGTGTGTTTTGGATGAAATAAGCAAAGGGGTTAGTATGTGTGTTTTGAATGAAATTACCAAAGGGGTTAGTATGTGTGTTTTGAATGAAATTACCAAAGGGGTTAGTATGTGTGTTTTGGATGAAATTAGCAAAGGGGTTAGTATGTGTGTTTTGGATGAAATTACCAAAGGGGTTAGTATGTGTGTTTTGAAGGAAATTAGCAAAGGGGTTAGTATGTGTGTTTTGAATGAAATTACCAAAGGGGTTAGTATGTGTGTTTTGGATGAAATAAGCAAAGGGGTTAGTATGTGTGTTTTGGATGAAATTAGCAAAGGGGTTAGTATGTGTGTTTGGGATGAAATTACCAAAGGGGTTAGTATGTGTGTTTGGGATGAAATTACCAAAGGGGTTAGTATGTGTGTTTTGAATGAAATTACCAAAGGCGTTAGTATGTGTGTTTGGGATGAAATTACCAAAGGGGAAATTAGATTTTACTGGGGCACAACAGATTAATAGCGGGGCACGTGCCCCAGTAAATAGGGTCTAGCAATGCCCCTGGTTCTAGTGACATCATGGACAATCAAAGGAGAACGGGACCCAGCTGAGCTCAGTTTAGTGTCATACAGCAGTAAAGGGTCTGTCAATACTTTTGTTAAGATGAGTTATACATTTCCCCCCAAAATTCAACATACATTTTTGGATAATTTTTTTATTAAGTATAGGACCTTCACAGTTACATGTCTTGACTCTCCAAAGGCACAATGCTCCATGCTCCTCACACTAGATGTGGATATATTACCGGTAGGCTATGTCTGTTTAGGGTGTTGTTTCCAAACATATATGGTTATACAACATGTGTATGTGCTAAAAAGGACTGGAAGAAAGAGGTTATATTCCAAGTATGATAAATAATAATAATAATAATTAAAAAATGTTAGAAGACTTCAGAAAATCCTCCTCTTCTTGATACAGTTACCCCAAGTATAACCACATGCAGACCAGACACAAATGGCTCTTACAATAACTGTATATAAAAACATTAAGTAAAATGTCGTTCTTAAAGTCCACTTCAGCATTTTAGCTAGCTGACATTAGATAACTGACATGTATTGCTACTACACTTAAAATGTAATAAATATTATTTTATAAGCTATGAACTTATATGTAATTACATGACATTAATCAACATCTGTCATAACTCAAGTGTAACACAGGATAGGCAAGGGCTGAAAAAATTCTTACAATGGAACAGTAAAACCTATATTTTCTCTTTAAACTATTTTTTTTCCTGCACAGTCGAAATACCAGATTAGCATTTGGTAAGAGGAACTGAGAGTTTCTAAGACAAAAACAGCATGTTCTTATTAAGATAGTAGATAACCATCTCTGGTTCCTCTTGTGTTGCTTTAAACACAACATTTACGAACACATTCTAGCACGGATCAGTTTGAAATACTCTTCACTTCAAAGTGGTTTCAAAACAACATAACGTGACATAAAGAAGACAGCAGAAAGTCAGTTAAGATTATCATCTTACAAGACCAACATTGGATGAAGACATCATTTCACAACCTGAATTTTATTAATTATTTTTTATTGAGTACGTTCCCAGAAAAGATGACTTTTGCATTTCACCATCTTTGGATTCTGTGTGTTTGGATTCAGCCAGTTTTTACATGGATGCATCCAAAATGTTACATTTATGACATTGAAGACGTAAGGAATATGTTTCCGTTATGTTCAGGACACTCTGGATACACGGCTGCTTGTAAACATGTCAACTCCATTGAGGAAGATTTAACTGGACTCCCTCTTGGTCTGAATAACATCTGCATCTCCGTGACAACAAGGAGCAATGGTTCTCTCCACATGGGGGCTTTCTCACAGTTTCAGGATCTGAAGTTTTTACAGATAGATGGCTGCATTACTCAAATTCTACCAACCGGTGGTGTTCAGGGTCTCCCAAGTCTGCAGCATCTCATGTTGGACGGATATCAGTCTGGTAAAGGAGGAGAGTGCTGTCATGGTAACTTTGATGTACATTCATTCAGTGACCTAGTAAACCTAAAAACAATGACGATATGTCAATATAGATTATCTGCAATGGCACCAGATACTTTCAATCTAATTTTTAATTTGCAGACTTTATCCATATTCGAATGTTGTGTTCATGAATTGTCAGATATAGTGTGCAGAATAATGAATATACCATCACTGCAAGAGCTGTTCATCACAGCATTCGAAGTTGAAGAGATACAACCTGTAAACTGCTCTGTCCTGATTGGTAACAGCAGCATACCACCTGTTTTACTAGCCAGCTTAAAGAAGTCAAGTTTACATGTTGGTCATATTAAGGTTTTAGAAGAGGGCGCACTAACATGGCTACAAAACTTGTCATTGTTTTCAGGAGTACACAGTCAGGATATCCTGGTACGCATTCCCCTGTCAGGCCTGAAGCAAATCAACACCTTACATTTCAGTGTTTATAACAGTGAGGACATTGACTTCAAATTGATTTGTGATGTCATTTTTAAAATGTCTGTAAAGGAGATTGTGTTAAGAGGTTATAATTACAGGTCCGCATCCACCAGTGTCAGTTCTTGTATAGGACTAGAGAACATGGTTCTTACAGACTGGCGTGGAGATCACCCTATACCACTTACTTTCAAGTTAGATTTCATTACTGGTCTGAGAAATCTCCAATCGTTGAGAGTTTCCTTGGCAGGACCAAGACCTGATATGGGGGATCTCTGTTCCTTCCACACAAAGACTATATCGAGGTTGACACAACTTGAATTGAGCATCTGTTTACAAAAGTTAGTTGCAAAACAATTTAGCTGTTTCAGGCACCTCCAGTATTTGGATCTATCATATAATACAATTTCATACATTGAAGATTCAGCTTTCTTTGGATTGAGTAAATTAGAGTTCTTGTATATGAAACAAAACAAATTAACAGATATAAAAATGAAAACATTTTTGGGTTTAGAAAAGTTGACACTATTAGACGTGACTGAGAATCCACTTGTCCACATCGAGGCAGGGTCATTTTCACATCTTGGCAGTCTGAGCCAAGTGTCTCTTGGAGATCTACGCCTCCCTCCATCACAGACGATGATCAAGCTGAATCTGTCAGCAATCTTCAGCAGCAGCCTTAGTCAGCTGACTCAGCTGTACATTAGTTCAGGTATGAGGCCAATGCAGCTGGCGGCTGGGGCTTCTGTTTCCTCCAATCAGAACCTGAGTCTCCAACTGAAGGGTCAGACTGTGACATTTGAGGACTGTGACGGGCCATTCTTTGAGTCTGTGGTCCATCTGAAAGCTGACACAGAGCAGATCCTTTGTGGATCAGAATTCATAGGAAGGTTCTTCCAGTCTTTGGAGACATTTGAGTTTAGGTCCAAACTCTCAGCGAAAAGTGTAGATTTGACACAATTGAATGAGATGGTTCACTTGAGGAAGCTGATTTTGACAGAGGTGGATCTTTCAAATCAGACCTCCGCTGACGCTATTTTCCACAATCTGACCAAATTGGAGGAACTGCAACTTTTGGCATGTAGGTTAAACATCTTGGAGGGTAGTTTAACAAAAGACCTTAGATCTTTAAGAACATTCTTTGTGCATATGAGAAACATCTATAATGTGATCTATACCTTCACAGAACCTCTAGTTAGTCTAAAATACATAATGTTTGATGAATTTGAGACTTTCTGCAGTTGTGACAATGCCTGGCTTGTGCCCTGGGCAAAGACTCAGAAACAGGTTGAAGTGATTATAAATCCCTTACAGGCAGAAGAATTGGATGTAAACAGTCTTAAATGCTTATCAGACAATGGGATGGACAGACTGAACTTCCTCAAGTACTCAGAGGACAACTGCAGTGCAGATCCTGGCTTTGTACTGTTTCTTGCCACCAGCCTCGGGGTCCTGTTGTTCATGCTGGCGGTGCTGCTCCACAACCTGGCTGGTCACTACCTCCTCCCCCTCTACCACATCACCCTGGGCTGGCTGTCTGAGGCCACTCGCTCCAACAGCAGACGGCGCTACAACTATGACGCGTTCGTGTCCTACAGCGGAAAGGACGAGCGCTGGGTGGTGGAGGAGCTGCTGCCCAACCTGGAGCAGAGAGGACCTCCTTTCCTGCGCCTCTGTCTGCACAGCAGGGACTTCCAGCTGGGGAAGGACATCGTGGAGAACATCACCGAGAGCCTCTACCGGAGCCGTCACACCCTCTG
>CM042867.1:19755554-19825554 GCA_023658055.1 Thaleichthys pacificus
TCAAATCAACTACTGTTTTGGGGGTTAGGGTTATTGTTAGGGATGAGTTTACATTAGGGTTACAGTGTTGTATTATTTAGTACATTGTGCTTGTATATCTTACGAAAAAAACACAATATTTCTCAATCTACGGCCCTACAGGACAATAAAAATTATACTTTGCAGCAATCCGTGGTTACTTTGTATAATTCGTTTTTTTATTTGGATGTTTCAACTCTTGGGAAATGTTTAATATGACACACAAAAGAATGACTGACTGGTGGATGCTTTAAAACTGTATATGATTTAATAACATCCTATCATCCTAAAATCTTGTCTCAGAAATCTAAGGAAGCAAATATGTCATCTATATCGTTTAAGTTGGCACAGGATGTGGTCTCTTCTGAGGGTTCATGCACCTTCTCACTTCTGCTAATATCAGACAGATCTTTTTGTTCAGACAGATTCTCCAGTGGGTCCACAAAAGACAACACTGCAGATTTCTGCCTCCGTCTGTCGGATAGTTTTCTGTGAAGACCGACTTCTTTCTTGATCAATCGGAGTCTAGTTTTAGGGTGTGCCCTCCGCCACATTGTGATTGGTTCCTGGCAGGTCCTGGGAGGGGCTTGTTTCCCTGCCAACGCCCAGCTGACTTGCAGTTTGTAGCTCCTTAACTTCCTCTGAACACTGGAGTCCAAGAATAAACACGCATGTAGATGAATCATTCCTTTCTAAATTCTCAAAAAGGGCAATTTCTCTGTACTTCACCTTGTAATAAACTGAGAAAATAGACTCGGACAGATGGACGTTTACAAGTTGTCTTTGACTTAATTTATAGAAGCTGGCATGGTTAACAAGGTTCCAGTATTTTGATATTCTAAATACCTGTATCCTGCGGCTTCTAGATGTTTCATCCGCCGACAGCTCAGGTGCAGAAATGCCAGACGTCTAGTCTCCTGTGGAAGCCTCTGACGTTTGCACCAGCGAAGCATTTCCTCCAGGTGGGAAGACATGGCACTGAATGTACCTGCTGCTTTCACAGGCTTTAGGAACTTCCTCTTTTGATCGACCGTGAAGGCACCCTGCGAGGAGACCTGTTCCGGTTCTATTGATACCTACAATAGTAGAATATTAACATTTCATACAAAAATCACAAATTATACAAAAATCACAAATTATATAAAAATCACAAATTATACAAAAATCACAAATTATTGGATGATCATTTAATGGTTGATTTAAAATAATTTACTGACATCCCAAAACAAGAATCAGGCTTACCTCAGTGATAATGCCATGGTTTTGTTTCACCAAAGCCTTCACATTAAATCCAGGCACATCTTGAAAGGAGATACACACTTAGCAAATTGCACAACACCAAAACATACTCAACAAAAACAAGCGTAGATTACCATTGCCTTGCCATTTGCTAGCTACCTGAATCACCCATCCTTTGGAACAAAACTGCTTCTCCCAGATCAATTCTCCGACTCGTGTTAGCGCGATGTAAACCCCCCAACTGCTTCGTCTCCTCCCCCTCAGACAGCCTGGTGAGCCAGGGGGACCCTGGTCCAGCATGGGGGAGTTCCCGCTTCACCAGGGCAGGGAAGTCAGAAGGCCCCAGGAACTGGGTGATGTCTAAGGGCAGGGTGAAGTCTCCTAGGGAGGGCAAGGGCTGAACCTGGGACACCTCCTGCAGAAGCCCCAGGAGATGTTGGTAAAGAGGGGCCAGGGTGCCCAGGATGCCACGGAAAAACACCCTAAACACCACACCATACAACAGATGTCAACAGCAGTGGGGATTGTACAGGAAAAACAGGATTATTTCTAGGTAGACATTTAAAAAACGGATAATGTCATGCTGTGTGCCTGAAAGTGCTCTTCCAAGCGTGTGGAGTATTTACTAGGTGGTGGTGGTGGTGTGGTGTGTGTGTGGGTGTACATACATCCTTGGGTACGTATTTGCATCCATATGTTACTTCCCATTCACGAACTCCATACTTACCATAGTCGACTGACCATGCTCGTGAGTATCACATTGAAGATGATGAATTCTTTACATCGGAGATGTTGCCTTGCCAGTCTGATTAATACGTAGGTCAAGGCAAAAATACAAAACATTGTAACTAACTAACACACATATACGCACTACTTTGCATATGCACATACTGTATATGTGGGGTATATACTTATACATGACATGCGTATGCACATACTGTATATGTGGGGTATATACTTATACATGCCATGTGTACATGGGCGTATCTAGCAGGGGGCTGGAGCCCCCCCAAAAGTTTCATTAGCCCCCCCCCCCAAAAAAAAAAAAAACATTTTAAATCTACATTTGTTAATTTCTCTTCCTAAAACCCACTAGAGGACACTATTTAAAAAGACATTTTCAAAAATAAATTCTGGGGGAACATACCCCCAGACCCCCTTAATTTTGCTTGGTCACTGGAAAAATAATAGGTTTTATCTAGGGGCTTAGCCCCCCCAAAAGTGGGAACCTAGATTCGCCCCTGCATGTGTATGCACATACATGCTGGGTATATTACTTATACATGCTGGGTACACATATGCTGTGTGTATATGCTATGTGCGTTCCTTGTTCTTTGGAAGGATACATGAAGGCTCTGGTACAGTGGTGGAGAAGGCATCTCATCAGGCTGGAAGCTCCCAGAACTTTGAGACAGACCCACTCCAGCATCGGCTGACTAGGGACGGCACATTGGCCCACCTTGATAGCAAGCTGCCTGCAGACAACCGTAAAAGCACACCACGATGTAGCTGTGTTCTTGAAAACCACATTCTTGAAAACGGCTCGTTTAAACACGGTACTGATTTGGGAGCATTTGGGACATGAAGCTACCTTTGCATATGATTTGGACATAGTTCCCTCAGGTCCAGGAGGGCTGTTTCCAACTTCATTTCTTTCAATCGGTTGATGCATTGTTCAATCTGTGGAAAACGGGGATTTGTAAATCAATAATATTCACCCCCCATTAACTCAGGAAAATGCCCATAAATAGTATAGCCCTAAACCTTTAATCCTTTCTAATATGTTTGTCATAAAAATACGTGTATGTAGTGAATGAACCAGGCGACCAGCATATGTGTATGAAACAATCCTTACGCCTACCTGTTTCAATACTCTGAAAGGCTTGTGCTGTCTGAAGGCGTTTTTAAATGCATAAAGCAACTCGTACAGAACGCGTATCTCAGTTTGAAGAACTTGACTCTTAAGCAACTTCAGGACTTTGATATTCTCTTCTTGAATATTGTTTAGAGTTAAACCTGGGGACATCACAAAGCATGAACGAAATAATATCAACATCGCAAGGGCATGGTTTCGAAGGTAACTGTCTAGGCTACTTCTACAGAATATGGACTAGGAAAGTAGATTAGCAATACATGCCCCACGTGGGTAACTTGGCTTCAACTAGTTGTGGGATAGCCTACTGGCATGTTATTGTACGTGAAACAACTGCAAATAACACATTCATGCACTAAACATATTGAGCACAATATTTATATGTAAATTACCTGTTGCATTACTGAAAGGTATACGAACGCTTGAAACAGCACTTGGAAAAGGAATGTTTATTTTGTTCCACCGTTCTTCGGCCATGCTGAATTCTCAGCACAAACACGGAAGTACAAGTACTAACCACCAATCAGAATCGAATACGCATTTACGTCAACATTTGGTTTAAAGATACAGTGCAAGACTTTGCGATGTGCTTCATGAAAGAAAGTGTGAATGCCTGTAACCAGACCCATCTGCCATGCCATATCCACCTTATTCCTCCCATGATACGTGGGCTACGTGTTACATTGTCGGATAACATATACAGAGACCGTTTATTTACTATTTGGATGTAGATAACAGCTATGCTAAACCACATCATATTTGGGAAAACAATATTAGTCACAGGCAACAACTTAGTCCACACATTAAATCAATTAATTATTTCACGAACAGTAACCTTGACCACAAAGCGTCAGGTGTGCTGCAAAACCCAGGAGAGGACCCGTGAGTTCACTTCATCCATGACAGATTCCTCGGCCCTCCCCTTCAGTGTGAGCCCGTGGTTGGCCCCCTCGACCCAGTAGACGGTAGCAGGAGCCGTCATCTCCTCCACCACATCCTCCAGGAGAGTCTGCACAAAGGCCACAAAGTGTTTGTTGTGAGAGTGGAAAACAATACCAACACACAAAAAAACAAAACATGTATGTAATGTCTGTCATTAAAAGACTAAAGGGTGTTTCTGAACAGGAACAGCGCAATGGTAGAGCTATAATGTGCAAGATGACTGGAATGCAAAGGTGTGTTGCAGTGATTGATGTGTGCGGGTCGACACTGTGGTGGTTCCTGATCCACTCTCACCCTGTCACACATGTTGTCCTTGGTGCCTGAGACAAAAAGCACAGGCACCTCTACAGGCAGCCCCCGAAGGTCCTCACTCCTCTGGCAGTGTGTGTGTTTCTGGCCTGGGGGGTACAGGGGGAAGGACAGACAGACCAGGCCCTGGACTGTATCCTTAGTCCCGTCACTGAGCTGCCTGGCCAGGGCAGAGGCTACACGAGACCCCATAGACCTGCCTGGTGGAGGAGGGGTTACAGCAGTTGATTACCGAATGGTTATTTGCCTTAAACTGCGGTAGAATGGAAGCAAATCAGTGACATTATGTTTTGTATTTTAAAAGGCATTGAATACTAATAGTATTTAAACACCACCGAATTTGTTGGTTTTGAATTCAGCTCTTTAATATTGAAATATGAATTTATTTCAATGTTTTAAACAAATTTGATCCAAAAATATATATATACTGTATATATATTTTAATGCTGCTTTGTGATACATAACGTAGGACTACATACAATCTTTATTATACATACTGCACTCACCACAAATAAATATTTTTCTTAGTGTGAATTGCTTGAGGTCTTGAACATAATCCTGTAAAATATAGGACGTGGAATGACTTCATATTTATGGGAAATTTGAATCAACTGTCTTAATAATATAATAACGGTCTCATCTTCTTAAACAGTATCATTTACTTTGCTGATAATTCTTATCAGACCTATTTTACAGAAGATAGGCTTAAGTCATTTGGGGTTTTGAAGTGGCTGTAGTAGCATCTTGGAATATTTTGTAATTCTTACCCAGACGGCATGATAAGCCTTAAGCCTGTAAGCAAAATTTAAACCTTTACACGTGAAGCGGAGACAAACTATTCCTTTCGAGGCTGCAGCATGAGCCATAGAAACCAGATGTTTGAAGTTCATATCACCACCAGCACCATGCGTAAGTATCATAGCTGTGCGGACATCACTCGACTCTGCAGGAACGGTTAACGCAGCATCGAGATGTTTCGTCCCTAAAGGTACAAGCAGCTTTTCCTGTAAATAAATATAAGCTACTAATTAGTAAGTCAGCTCTACGGTGTTAGCGACCATATCCTTCTAAAGCGAGTCATTACCTCGTAAAACAGTTCCATTTGTTTAGCCCGCGGTTTGTTCTCTTGTCAATTCCCGGCGTGCTGTATAAAATACATAGTCTGACGATAACATATCGACATATCTAGTGTAAGGGGGTCGCAATTCTTGGGGCACGGAACAATGTGCCTTTGGAAAGTAGTCTAAAGGTGTTGTAAAATTGATCCAACAAATGTTTTTTAGATTTTTGTAATCGAATTGTTTTATACATTTATGACTGAAATCTTAACACAAGTATTTACAGGCCCTTTACTTCTGTAGGACGCACTAAACTGAGCTCATGCTGTGTCCTGTTCTCCTTTGATCGTCCTATGATTTCTCATAACTGTCTACTTGTCATTGTACAACAGTACAGTAAAGTATAGTACTGTGTAACTGTGCTTTAACTGTGCATGTCTTCTGTGTCTGCCTTTACCTACGGAGTTTGATCCTAAAAAGTGACATTACAAACTAAATATTAACAACTGTCTTCCACTACCTGCATACCTTCGTAATTATGTTGTTAATGAAGGATTGGAAAGTAAGCACAAACTTTGTACAAACATAGAAAAAATATTTATTATAAAAATGTGCAAAGCAACATATTGAGCAGGAGGCAACAATACAATTAATAACAACAATCATTTAACAATGCATGTACAAACAATTAAGCAATTGTTTGATATTATAACACAGGACCGATCAAAGTTCATCTTTAGGCTGTAAAATAAAACAGAAAAATGTATGTCACAAACTTGATCTGGGAAATGGTTAGTGTCAGGGTCATAAAAGTTATGTTTTTCAAACAACGTGATATAAAATCACGATATAAATGTGCCGCATTTCAATGCATTTGTCATGTGTTTCTGATGAATCCACTATTAAAAACATCAATAGCAAGAATCTTAAATATTATAAAAAGACCGTAGAAGTCTTCCATCCATGAACGTGGAGACTGCGGTTCAGGACTGACAGTATTTAGTCAGAGTCTCCCCATAAATTAATAAAGCAATTTGACAGAATCCACTTCCCTCTCGTCACTTTTCAAATCAACCTTGGACAGTTTGCTCGTAAAAAGATTCCCGGGTCATTTCTCTAAATTGTGTTCTCTCTCGATCCTAATCAGCTGTTATACATTTACATTTACATTTAGTCATTTAGCAGACGCTCTTATCCAGAGCGACTTACAGTAAGTACAGGGACATTCCCCCCGAGGCTGAAGTGCCTTGCCCAAGGACACAACGTCATTTGACACGGCCGGGAATCGAACCAGCGACCTTCTGGTTACTAGCCCGACTCCCTCACCGCTCAGCCACCTGACTCCCTGTTATATAAACACAAGTGTCTCGGTTCAAGGCCAAGCAGCAGCAGAGGTTCTAGTCCTGGCCTCCACAGGTCTGCGTTCCTGTCTGACGGCAGCACTGATGTGGGTCTTCTAACAGACTGTCACACTTATGAGCCACCTGAACAGGCTGGGATCTGACCGGAATCGGTGTCATGGAAACGCTGGTGTGACTGTTCTATGGAATGTACTGTAGCTGTGCTCCGCAGCTCATTAAGTATCCATGACAACACCACTGTCAGGTTGAAAGCGTCAACGGATCAAGACAATCTATTATTACTATTACATATACACAAATGCAGGGGCGTGGGTTTCTTTTCACAGATTTTAATAACTGAAGATACGGCTGTCAAATTTTCTTTAATAAAAAGCGTGTGTGTGTGTGTGTGGGGACGACGACGACACATATTTGCCTGTTTTCAGAAATGAAACCTGCGCCTCTGTTTGAATGAGACCCAAAGTGAGCCTCCCCCCGGTGTTGCTTAGCGACGGTGCTTACCGGTGTTCTGTGGCAGGAGCAGGGGAAGAGGTCCTCTGAGGGCTGGGGAACGCTCTCCATGCCCTCTCGAACCCTGGGCTCCCTCACCTGCAGCTTGGCATACTCCTGCAGACAAACAGAAAAAGTTCTCAGTAGTTGTTGTTGGAAAGAATATTATAGATATTTATTTTATAAATCATAAAGCGAATAACTGAAACAATCGTGTATACAAATATCCCTCAATAAGATGGTAAGCAAGAGATCAAGACTAAATACATTTTCACACGCCGAACAGACACCATCATCTACACAGCTGGTGTAAGCAAAGTAAGCAAAAGGCATTCGTACTGACAAACGACGATCGTCAAGGTAACTTCAAGTATCTAAAACATGCACATGCAAACTCCAGCAGGTAGCAACATGCCCTGTGACCTCCCCCACACCTTCCCATCTACAGAGCGTAAACCTTTATGACTGACATTCTACTTTGAGCCAGAAAGTGTGTTTAAACATTCATTCTTGAACTGCAGGCTTATGGGGTCCAATAAAGCATTCTCGGGCCACATCACAACCATCCAAGATGTCCCATTCTCATGAAAGAAATAGGGCAAGGCAGCGTCCTGCCATCAATGTATCCTCAAATATTTTATAACTAGCGTGTTGAAGTAGGTGCTCAAATGAAGCTAAATCATTTGTCAGTGAGACAAGATAATATTATTTGGTGAGATATGTTGACATCAAAATATCTAGACATAGAAAAATGTATCCATATGGCTACATTTTAAATAATTAGATGCACTTTTTAAAGAAAATGCTTGGAAAGAAAGACCTAAGTTTACATATTTTATATTGGACTAAAAGGCAGAAATAGTGCATATAGGGACATGTTGGTCTTCTCTCTGGGTAGTACACACCTATTTCTCAAAAGTCTATAAGGAAATGTTTGTTTGTTATGTAACTGGTTAGACATTTGGATTCATTTCCAGAGCTTTCATGACTTACCTGTGGAAAAATACAGTAGACCGTGTCACGTGTGTGTGTGTGTGTGTATACGTGTGCCTTGATGTCAAAACATGACAATGAGGAAAACATGGAGCCTTGGACAGAACCATAGAGAGAGTATAAAAACATCTTTAACGACAGACAGATGTCAACACAACAAAACTCAAATCTGTTAGTAGACCAGCCATGCTAAACAAGACCTTGAGATGCTCCTCAAGGCCAGCACTAACCCAATATAAAACCTATAAACATGCTTAAAGAGAACCAAGCCGAAAAAAAACGAATGAAAGTGAATCCCTGCCATACTTTTCACGACTTAATATCAAATTACGACTTTCGCAAACTGTGTTCCTCTGAACTAAATAGGGATGTTCAAACATAACTAAGGACCAGGATGGGATGCTGAATTATGGGATTCCTCCCCATAACTAGGGGTGATGATACACTGATGAATCATGTAATCAGGGAGTCAGATGGCTGAGCGGTTAGGGAGTCGGGCTAGTAATCTGAAGGTTACCGGTTCGATTCCTGGCTGTGCAAAATTACGTTGTGTCGTTGGGCAAGGCACTTCACCCTACTTGCCTCGGGGGGAATGTCCCTGCACTTACTGTAAGTCGCTCTGGATAAGAGCGTCTGCTAAATGACTAAATGTAAATGTAATGAATAGACTGAGGGCCCAGTAGAGGCTCGTTCAGAGATACCATGACCTGACCCAGGAAACCTCATGACTACTGTCCTTGAGGGAGCTTTATAACATGTCAGGTAGAGATGTCAAGATAAGATAGTCGAGCTGATAAGCAGGCTGTCTAACACGGGAGAGGTTTGGCTTTGCCCAAAGTTGTAAAAATGTAAAGGAATATAAAAGTATGAATGAACTTCAGGGCCTTCTTTCACACCGTAAAATGTTAAGATATTTCATATAAATATACATTTTGCTAATTTTCGTGGCTCAGCAAGCTGTTGCTAAGCCCGTCGCTGTCCTACTGCTTTAATGAACATTACCTGGAAAAGTTTGTAGTAGTAACAAAATATGCTGTCTCCCAGGAGATGGGAGCGGGCAAACTGCTGACCAGCTTCTGCGATTTTCTTTGCCTGAAAGAGAGAAATGAAAGGGTAAAAGCTTGTAATTGTGGCAAATAAAACAAAAACGATGAAGCCATGTTACAACTTTCCTTAGTTGGTCTGTCTAGGGAGAGAGTGTAAAAACCAAGGCTACAATATGTCACTATAACATTTTTATACATTTTATAAAAAACATATTGTAAACATACAACAAAGAAAAGTTCAATCTGCTGCCCCCCACGGGGCACCAAACCACATTTCAACCCGGGCACTAGGCACCCGCAGTGCCAACCTCCTCTTCCTCCTCCTCCTCCTCCTCACCTCCTGGTCGTGCTGGCGGGCCCAGGTGATCTTGTCCAGCAGGTCTCCCAGGTCGGCTCTGACGGGGATGTAGTGCTCCCAGGGCTTCAGCTGGCTGTAGAAGTGCTCGTAGTACCCCGAGTCCTGCTTCAGGACCACGCTGTCCCCCGCCAGCAGGTAGGGCAGTCCTGTACGCAGCCACCGTGCCGTCGATGTTGATCTGGTACTTGTACTGCGGGAGAGGGAAGCGGGGATGAGCTGGTGATGAGGTGGCGTGTTAGCAGCGTGTTGGCGGAGCGTGTTAGCAGCGTGTGGGGAGGTGGGGAGTGTGTGGGGGAGCGTGTTAGCAGCGTGTTGGGGAGCGTGTTTGCAGCATGTTAGGATGTTACAGACAGTTCGGTTTGTGCTGGGGAGTTTGAGACCCAACGGGAAAGTAACCAACTTTGTTGAGTTTTTGTGGCATAAATGCATTTTTTTGTTTTAAAGGATACTTTGCCAGTGTGCTGACACTTTCAGCGACCAGCGCTGGAGACACTGTGGAGGCACAGCGAGGCACGCTACGACATCTCACCTTGAAGAAGTCGAAGAAGGACACGTGCTTGACCAGCGGTCCGTAGAGGCTCTCGTCGTGCTTGAAGAAGAAGAAGTTGGTGAAGGCGGCGTCCACCATGTCGGGGTGCGCCCTGGCCAGCTTCACCAGCTCCAGGCGCTCCTTACGGCTGTCCCTCCCCCTCCAGAAGGCCGAGCCGTTCTTCTCGCTCCACGGGGGGCCCGTGTTAGGCCTGGACAGACATCATGTCCAGGCTCACCCTGTTTAGTGGAGGAGAATACCTGTCAGTTTTTCATACAAGTTTGTAAGTGAAGTGTAACAGGAAAGGCAAAGAGAGAGAGAGAGAGAAGGTAAAGCTTCAGTCTACACTGTACGCGCTCTTATCCAGTGAGCTACCAGGGTGCCCCCGATTCATTTTGAACCCTAATGCTTTCTGTTTTTATTTTCCCAATGTTTGTAAGGAGAGACAGCCTTGCCTTCCCATGGTCTCCAAGACCGACTCGGTGAGGTCGTAGGTCGGCATGACGATGTCTCTGGTGTCGTTGGAGCCGCACCAGGAGAAGATGGGGTGCAGCCTGTCTGAGGGACTCCTCTTCTCCAGGGGCCAGTCGCCCAGGTTCACAAAGAACTCCACGTCAGGAACACGCACCTGGAACACGGAGAACCCACGGCTCTTAGAACCTGCATGTCGACAGGCCTCGCCTTCATCTTCTCAAGTCGTTCATCGGTCCTGTGTTTTGATTCCTTGGGAGTGTCCTGGCTTAGACAGTCCACTTGCAACTACGTATTTCAGAAATAACCAAGGCAGTTTGTATTTCAGTTTGTATGGAAACTGTAATACAGTTTGTATTTCCCCCACCGTCCTGTGAAGGTTTGTGTCTGATGATCCTGCTATGGAATGACACCTCCATCTAGTGGTCACTTGGAGGAATAACTCCCACGTGGTATGCAGCTTCCTATAAAACACTGTAGATGTTCATGTGAATCTGAGCACTCACCTTCCTGGTCAGAGAAAGGAGAAAGGCGTCGATGAAGATCCTGAAGCCCACATGTTCTCCTAGGGTCTTAATGTAGACCTGAAACAGCAGTACATCAGGTGTCGATGCTCAGAGCTAGTACACCTGTAACATAAACTAAACATCCCATTTCCAATAGTCGTGTTTGATTCTAGTTTAACGTTCATGAGAACTGAAGCGGTACATTGGAATAAGCTATGTCTATGTCTAGGGCTCTAGTACATGCAGCTGCAAGGTTCTAGATTACGACATGAGGCCTATCACACAGTTCTTCTATTGCCAATTGCCACACACAAACACACAAACACACACACCCTGCCTGCCCACACACACAAACACACACACCCTGCCTGCCCACACACACAAACACACACATCCTGCCTGCCCACACACACACACACACACAGTTCCCCTGTTTGTTCAGCATTTTTACACTTGCAAAACAAGAAGATGGGTCCTGTCTGAACACCCACAGTGATTTGGACCGAACTGCACTGTGACATATGGGGACAGGGACAGTTCTGACCTGTACTACACCCCACACCTGTTGGTGTCAGAATGCCATGATTACAGGTGTGGTGACCAGCTGTCGTAAACACTGCTGGAGGGTGTGGGCGGACCCCTGCTTCCTGAGTCCCACATGCCGACAGACTTTCTCTGCTTGCTCTCAAACTCCAAATATGTTTATTTGGAATTTGTTTAGAAATAAACAAAATGAAGGTCTGTTTCTACAGTAATGCTGTCCCTCCCCTATACAACCCAGTGACGGACAGCCAAACAGCCCTCAGCACCTACAGTACAACTACTAACGCAAGTCAAGATACTTAAATCAGGACTTCTGTAAGAAAGAGAAACAGAACAATTGATATGGTTTCGTTCGAAGTAAAGCACACAGAACCAAACCGACTATGATCATCTTGTGACGACCTGCACTGAGCTCTAGTAAAACGTGTAGATCGCTGCTTTAGTTAAGGTCAAAATTGCAGTGTCACACTGCCTGTTTTGGTCATCAGGCAGTGGAATGCCACATCAGACACCGAATTCCCAGAGCCTGCCAGCTCTAGAAATGTGTCCATGGTTGTGACCTTGTTGTCTTTGATGGTGTAGTGGCACAGGCTCTGTCTCTGGCCGAAGCGCTGGGGGATCTCCTGGGCGTTGCGGTCCGGGTCCACCCTGGGGTAGAGGGCCAGGTCGCTCTCGATCTGGGGGAAGGAGGAGGGGCAGTGCATGTCCCGCTGCCACTCTGCCCCGCTGGGCTGGGGACAGTCACAGCCGTCGTGGTACACGGGGCCTGGAGGCGGGGACACACATGGGGGACGCACATGGGGGGGACGCGCACATGGGGGAGACGCACATGGGGGGGACGCACATGGGGAGGACGACAGAAGGAGGAGAGGGTCAAGGATCGTTTGAGCATTCATTTGAGGACTGACAATGTGTGTGTGTGTGTGTAAGAAACAGAGAAGTGAGCATATGTGTCTGTACTTAGGGGTGTGTGTGTGTGAGTGAGTGAGTGAGTGAGAGAGAGAGAGGTGCCTCTCGTCCTAAATTCTTCTCGCGAAGCATAACTCTCTCATTCATAGACGGATGAGTAGCGCTGCACCTTTCACAGTGAACGGAGACCTGGCGACATGCTTGTCTTCGAGCAGAACGTCAATATGCAGGTCTGTGTAGCTGGCGTACATCCTGTAGCGTACGAGGAACGAGCCGTCTCTGCGATCCAGAACCTGGATCCAGATCCTGGAGAACTGCTCTGTGGGAGACACGATCTTCACCTTGAAGGTGCCCTCGCCTGGTGAGGAGGTCAGACTACAAGGCACAAGGTCAGTAGGTAAGATCGTAGGTTTAATAACGATCTTGTCCTTGTATTTTGGTGCACATGATGGAACAATATTTTGTTTTAGTTATTTGAGAAAGTTTATCTTGCACTGAATTAGACCGCATTTGCTGCCTTAGAGTTGTGGGGAAGGATTCACCTGGAGGTTCACCTTTGTATCTTGTCAGCCACACCAAAACAACAATGATGTAACGATTAGTCTATGAAGCCTAATAGTTATAAAGATGACGAAACAGTGACTTTCTACGGAGACAACCGATATGACAATCGAAGGAACACGACAGCACACAAGATACCGTATTTTGCCCCAAGGTGTCGTTCTACTGAATGGACTCGTTGCTTGTTGTACTCAAACCAAATTAATGCACAATGTGATCTCAGTCTCTCATGTGTATTCAGTGACGCAAGCGTGGTGTTCAACTTTTTTAAACCCTACACACGTGCTTAAGATGTTATAACATTGTAGCCCATTTACGCCCCTTTGATAGACGGTTCTCAGCCGCCGTTGACGGACAATGACGACACAGGCCTATGATAGTACTTACTTTCTCCCTTTGCTGTCCACTGCTTGTATGAAGAAAAAACGTGCAGGAAGAACAACATTTGCTTCCAGTCCAGGGCCCCATATCAAAGTTTTTGCAGCACTCGGCAACGAACCGGCGCAAACTCCAGGAGGCAGAATTAAGAGTCCTAGCCAGCACAGCACAAACCACGGTAGTTTAGCCAACATTTTAGGTATCGGTATTCCTGAAACCCGCGTTTCTCTGTCGTTTTTTGTCTTCTCCCCGATTCTTTACAGAACAGTTACAATATTGCAAATTTCCATTCCCTTGTAATGTAAATGCACAATTCTACATCTGGTCGCCAGAAGCGGTATGCACCAGACACTATGCGTTCTCACCCTTTCTAGAAACTGTACGGATACAATGTTTCATCAAGTCGCAGTGACACATCATTGTGTCTTTGTTTCAGTCCAACGATATCTCTGTCACACGTATAGCTAAAGTTTTCGGTATAACGGAGATTTTTAAAAAAATGTGTTCCTCGACATGGAAGACTAACTTCTACGGCTGGAGTCATGCAGACGGCCACGGAGAGAGACCGTCTGATTGGCTGTTTCTTCCACGTCTGGCGTGCAATGAAAGTAAAGCTTCAATCTGATTGGTCTAGAGGAAGGGGACGTTCAGACGCACGTCTGACACGCGAAGGGTTTAACTTATCTTACGTAAGAAAGAATGTGTATTTTCACTCTTTGTCTTAAAATGTTAAGGTGTTTCAATACGTTTAACATAAATGTTTAACATAAAATACATGTGAAACCATTGTCCATAGTGTAGCCAACTTCAGGCTATGTCTAGTATAAACAATTCCCCCAATGGAACTATAAAATGAATGATTATTAATTAAGGCTATTATATATAGATATACCTAACTAACAAGACCACAGGACTAGACAAAAAAAAACTGAGTTAATCTAGTGTGTACATCAATCAATGTTTATTTCAATTTGATTTGCATCAACATATTTTTCAGTTCTTTTTTTCCAGTAATCTCTATTACACTACTATAATATCAATAAGAACAAAAGGTGGTAGAATCCATTTAAACAAGACAAACTTTGCTGCCGTCTTTGAGAAAACCAGAGAAATGTCTTGGTCAGAAAACTAGAGTACTACAGAGTCTTAGTGACTTAGACTGAGCTGGAACACCAGAGAACCAGTCATCAAACATGAACCACGTTTACAGAGGATAATACCCTAACACTGTTTTTGTGTCTTTTTAGTTATTTTTTGTGTGTGTGTGTGTTTGTCCTCACTCCCAGGGTCGAACTGTACAGTTGATATAAAAACCAAACACATATAAACAGAACACCCTGTCAGTAATCTGATTTTTTTTTTCTTCTCTGCCATTAAAGTTAACTCCACTGATATCAACACAGATCTCATGGACAGTACGTGTAGAGAAATAGATTTTCTTTCTTCGGCACAACCACATTCACTCATGAACAATTGACAATTCAATTGACGTATCTGCCAGGAAAGCCAATTGAGTATGCTTCAAGTTTTAAACCCATCCTGAACTGTGTGAATGTACAGGGTTTCCAGACAAGCTGACCTTGTCCTTCAGACATTTCACACAAGCCTGAGAGGGAGCAAGGTGAAATGATAGTAATACAAGTGAACTTGTTTGTGTGTTTGTGTACCTTATAAGAGAGGGTAAGAACCATTGTTGGTCTAGTATCCACTCAGGTGACATGTAAAAAAAAAAAAAAAATTGAAATTAAAATTTGATATGCTGAATGAGGCTGTCAGGGTCCAAACAATCTTCTGTTTTTCAAATTTGTCAAAATGTAGAGAAAATAATATTCTCAGTGTATGCATCTTTTTTTCATTTATCACAGGGGGTTTCCAGTGTTGCCCATGTACACTCATTGACTTGTACAACACATACAATTACATGTACCATAGAACATTTTTGTACATATCGTAGCATTTAAAGAGAAAAGGCGACGTCTATCAAACAGGGGGGCAAGGACCGAGAATGTAACAGTAACATGGTAGGGAATCAATACAGAAAGAATGAACACAATATCTGCTTAAATCATTATATTCCAAAGGCAATTACAAGGTGTGTTTCATCCCTACCCTCATCTTAGTGTCGTCGCCAGGGTCGTTGGTGTAAATGGACCAGGTGACTACCAGGTGACTACTCCCCCATGTTCCTACTCCTGTGAGCGTGTTACACATCTACAATCATAAAGCATAGTTCAACATCGTAGTGTAAGAGAGGGACGGGCTCTGCATACCAAAATGTAAACACAGGACCCCACCACCCACAAGGACATTTAAATGGCACACTCTATAGAGGACTTTGTTTGTGTTGAATTGCTTTGGCAGAGAAAGAAGAGTTTGTCTTTTACGGCGGTTTGTGTGACACTTAGTGACGATGACTCACCAACCTCAGAGAAATGACAAAGGCAACAGAAGATTCCAACAAAGAACAAAACAACAGAAAATAAAAAGTTAGAAACGTCACTATTTCTCAAAACGAACCCAAGTCAGGTGACATTGACAGACGGCCAATCAATGGGCAGATCCGAAGGGTTCGGCTCAACTACTGTCCTCTACAGGAAACAGACTGCATCATGACTATCACGTTAGCGCTTGGCTAGTTTACAGGAAGGGGGTTCACCCATCTTGATTTTATGGCACGTGAATTATTACATAATGCTTATAAATAAAAACCCACTCAATCCAGACCTCACAGACAAGCATTGACCACCACAATTCATTATCATACCCTCTCAGACATTTAGCAATCTAACCTCTGTGTTCCTATATTTTTCACAGGGGAGTGAAATGTACCTTTCTCTATAATGTCAGATATAGTAAGTAGCAGCAGCCAAGAAAATGAAATTAGTGCTTATATGTGGATAGTGCATTTGCTCAAAGTGTTGATTGACTAATTTGTGTTTTCACTGCCCCCATTTCATGAAGAGTGTGAGACATTTGGAGTATAGATGTTTAGCATAGAATAAGGTGTAGCATAAGGTCTAAGTAAAGAAATTGGACTAGTATCGGCAATGGAATTGTAATAAGTATTAATTGATACAGAAATGATTTGTGTTTAGTTAAAAAAATCAAAGAAAAAATAAGGCAAAAAAATATAAATAAAATTTGGCTTCATAGCAATGCAGGTATACATTTCCCTTTTATATATATTTTCTCAATATTTCAAAAAATATAAAGTTTTTCATAGTTTCTGTTTGTTGGCTTATATTATTAAATAAAAGTTTGTATTTAGTATTTCCCTCTGTTAAAGTAGCATGCTGCTTTTTAATATGGCAGTTGTAGTTATTTTTTGTAGTCATCCATTGTGTTTCATGCAGTCTTGTTGATGTCTTAACTTTAGAATATCTACACAGCAAGGTCAAGTAAACCCACCCCCCCACACACACACGGATGGACTGTTCCACACGGGTGGACTGTTCCATCCCCTGGGTCCCCCCATCTTGGTCTGTGTCCATCTCACTGCAGTCTACACCAGCGACCAGCCTTTATCCAATACCACCACTAATGTGACAATGCTGTACAGACAGCCCACAGAGAGGCCTGTGTACACAAAGTCACTCTTTCCTCTCTGTCTCATCTCTCTCTCTCTCCCTCATCGGTAGAGTGAAGTCCGTGTCGAAGCGTAGCTCCACCACCAGGTCAAAGGGCAGACTTCCAACCATTGGTCTGCCATTAAAACTGGTACCATTTCTTGTCCTTGCACTTCAGCATCACCTGCGGGGGACAGAGACAGAGGATGGAATGGACAGTCATGGTGAGCAGGGGCGGTTCTACACGGGGGCCTACAGGGGCCAGTCATGGTGAGAGAACTCACCAGAAAATGTGTTTCCACGCTGTGCTATCCCCTCTCCTCTCCACTCCCATCAACCTCAATCCCCTCGACGAAGCTTATGAACGTACCAACCGCATCCTAAGCTCTGTTTTCCCATCCCATATTACAAGTGAATGTACCCCAAACCCCCCTCCCCCCCACCCCCTGTACACCCTGTCAGCCTACCCCAAACCCCCCCCCCCCCCTGTCAGCCTACCCCAAACACCCCCTCCCTCTCCCCCCCTGTCAGCCTCTCCCCCCCCTCTCCCCCCCCCGCCCCAGCTCTACCTCGTGAGCGTGTTTGGAGAAGGTGTCTGCGCTGGTCATCATGAGGGCTGTGCGTTCCTCCAGCTCTCCCAGGCGCTCGCCCCTCTGGTCCAGGGCGATGCGGGCCCGGGCCAGGTCTCCCACCACCCCGCCCGCCGCTGCCTTCATGCCCTCCATGCCGGCCGGGCCTGGGATGTGCTGCGCCAGGCTCCTGGAGGCCTTGCCCGCCGCCGCCTCGCCGACTGCACAAAGCAAGGGGGCCAAAGACAAGTACATCCAGATAGATTTCACTCATGGATTTCTGCTGCAAGTTTTTTCTCGTACATTTTTTAGAAAGGGGGTTAAGAGAGAAATGTGTCGATGCTTTAGGAAAATATCGTTTTTCCCCCCTCCACGCTACGATTTTTTTCTCTCTCACGTATACTAACGAACACACAACCACACTCACACACAGGTTTACGTACACAGTTCCTCTCGGTCGAAGTTCTGGGCGTTTCCACCGAAGAAGCCCTTGAGGAACCCTCTGTTCTGGGCCTCCGGTGTCTCTATGGGCGTGAACAGCTCCCCCAACATCTCCTGGATCCACCAATCACACACAGACCCATTCAAACACACCAATCACACACAGACCCATTCAAACACACCAATCACACACAGACCCAGTCAGAACATTCAGGAGTGAAACAAATATCATACTGAATTTATATCAGAGAAAGTTGTACAGAAAACATAATTATATTACATTAGACAGTATATAAATGTATATTGTATATATACCAATATATACCAAGACCAAACGTTTCTTAACCAGCAGGTGGCAGTATTGTAACATCCCATTTCCTGTTTAGTGTCTGGAACACTGAGGCCTCATGTTCAGGCTACTAGCTCTGCCGATGCCTGTTCTTATTAGGGAATGAATTCTGTGATGGCACATCACACTCGTGCACGCAATACGCACACACACACACACGCACACACACACAAACACCAACCCCATGGAGTCAGCGCTGTGAAGCTCAAACCACACATGACAAGCGTGACATTTCACTTCAATGGCCACTGTCACAACTGGGCTTTACCAAAGGTATCAATTATGGCACCGGTATATTTACTCCCTGACGGCTCGGAGCGATCTCAGAGAGCCCAAGAAGCAGGATGCTACGTGCTGTCATGGCTACAGAGCGATGAGATTACCGACCACAGCAACACACACACACAAACATCACAGACACACACACAGACACACACACACACACATCACAGACAGATGCACACATGTTCTTTCACTCAAACGTACCAGATGTGGGTTCACTATATCACAGACGCTCAAGAAGACAGACGTGCCCGCACACACACAGTGCACACTTCCCCCTCCACCCCTGTCACAAACACACATATGCATGTACACAAATACACACAGCCACACAAACACACACAGTCTGGCACATGCACGCGCAGTTTCACAAACACACACAATCTCACGCAAACACACAGTCTCACACACACACACACACACACACACACACACACACACACAGTCACACGCACACACAGCTGACCTGCAGGTTGTCACACATCTCCTGGCTGTAGGTGATGCGCTGGAGCTCGGTGGGGGAGCTGAGGTAAAGGGCCTGGCCGCTGTTGGTGAAGTAGAAGGTGCGAGCGATACGCATGTCTGTCAGGGGCAGGTAGTTCACGTCCATCAGAGGTCTGAGACTGGGCAAGCTGCAGGAGACAGGAACACAACAATGCGGTTCACAAAGAGGAGGAAGCTTCATCCCCGACACTGAGAGATGATTTAAAAATCAGTAGGTGAACACACAGTCGAAGCTTTTCGTTAACGTTTCTAGCAGTCACAACAATGACAACAACTAATTCAACTAAATACAATTCGAGGCATATTGTTGCACTAGTTTGAGTTATTTTCCCGGAGCTGACAGCTGGACATCAGGAGACTGCAAGGTGGGCCAGCGAGAGGGATTAACCGTGGATTAGTCAGGTCAGAACCGACCATGCAAGGTATCATCCTCACAGCTAACAGTTGTGTGAAACAGACCTCAGATCCACCCTTCCTTCAAACCCTTCAGTGAATAAATCCACCACGTTGCAGCATTTACATTTACATTTAGTCATTTAGCAGACACTCTTATCCAGAGCGACTTACAGTACAGGGACATTCTCCCCGAGGCAAGTAGGGTGAAGTGCCTTGCCCAAGGACACAACGTCATTTTGCACGGCTGGGAATCGAACTGGCAACCTTCAGATTACTAGCCCGACTCCCTCACCGCTCAGCCACCTGACTCCCTGATTTGATTCACCCTGGAGCGTGCACGTTTGGGACTGCTCCATCGTACAAGGCAAAGCCGAATCAAGTGCACCTCAAGTTGCCCCTAGGATCTAACGCAGGTGGCCCAGTTTGCTCTGAGGTGTTTCAGTACCTAGGACCTAGGAGTCAGGTGGCTGAGCGGTTAGGGAATCGGGCTAGTAATCAGAAGGTTGCTAGTTCGATTCCCGGCTGTGTCAAATGACGTTGTGTCCTTGGGCAAGGCACTTCACCCTACTTGCCTCGGGGGGGAATGTCCCTGTACTTACTGTAAGTCGCTCTGGATAAGAGCGTCTGCTAAAGGACTAAATGTAAATGTAAATGTAAAAATGCAGAATCAAGCGCACCTCAAGTCGCCCCTAGGATCTAACGCAGGTGGCCCAGTTTGCTCTGAGGTGTTTCAGTACCTAGGACCTAGGAGTCAGGTGGCTGAGCACTATCCTGGACTATGTAAATGTACCTGAGGATCATGACGTGACCGTTGGCGCAGAAGCAAGCCAGGCCGACGCTGTTACACACCGTCACCACGTCGGCACGCAGCACGAAGGACGACTCTGTGATGTTGTGGACGAACAGGCAGGCCTGGGAGGGCATGAGGAACACCTTGGCCTGCTTCTCGGAGCACACCACGGCCAGGTGTCCGTCCGCGCACGCGTCCTGGGAGGACGAGGGCGAGAAGTTGACCAGCCTGCGTCTCCGGGGACGCTCTGGGTCCTCGGGAAGGTTGGGGTCCCGCCACACCTCGTAGGGACTCTGGATCAGAGCGCCCCCACAGTCCAGGAAGGCAAAGCGCAGGATGGAGCCCTTCAGCATGAGGACTGAGCCTATTTGATGGAGACAAGGAGAGTAAGGACATATCTCTTTTTGGATGCTGTGTTTACTAGTTTGTACTGTAGTTATCAGCACCAGGAGCTCATCTGAAAGAGCGGGACTACTTTCTATTTAACCTTTTGCGATTGGAATGACCCAGAGATGACCCCCACTCCAACCCCCCCATCCCTGGTCCCCTCCTCCCCCTCAGGGTGGGGTGGGCCTCACCGCTAGGGCCGATGGTGACGGGCTCCTCCAGCCTCTCCTCCTCCTCGGTGGGTATGGACATGGGGATGAGCAGCACCACCCCCAGGCTGGTGCCCACCCACAGGCACGGCGTGGGCAAGGCGTCGCCCTTGCGCCCGTACGACTCTCCAAACTGCAGCGTGCTGATGGCCTCCTTGGTGTCGCGGTCGATGCTCGACACGCTGGAGCTGCGCGAGCGACTGAAGGAGTTCTCGCGGCTTTCTGAGAGAGGAGGAGCGACGTGGGGGGAGGGGCGGGCGAGGACACGGAAGAGGAAGAGAGAGGGGCGGGCGAGGACACGGGAGAGGAAGAGAGAGGAGCGGGCGAGGACACGGGAGAGGAAGAGAGAGGAGCGGGCGAGGACACGGGAGAGGAAGAGAGAGGGGCGTGCGAGGACACGGGAGAGGAAGAGAGAGGGGCGTGCGAGGACACGGGAGAGGAAGAGAGAGGGGCGTGCGAGGACACGGGAGAGGAAGAGAGAGGGGCGTGTGAGGACACGGGAGAGGAAGAGAGAGCGGTGGAGAAAGAGACTCGGAATAAAGACAAAGAAGAACAAAAGACAAAGAAAGACAAAGTAAACGGATGGACAGAGAGAGAGAGATGTAGAGAGAGAGGTGGAGAGCGAGACAGAGAGGTAGAAAGAAACAAGGAGGGGTTGGAGATGAGGTAGATCGAGAAAATGGGGAATGAGAAGAGATGTGTGAGGAGAGAAGAGGCAGCCGGAGACAGACAGCAGGCCAGGAGGAGAGACGGCAAAGAGGATGAGCAGAGCGAGAAGAGAACAAACGAACAGAGGGAGGGAAGAAGAGACAAGGAAAGTAAGTGAGACTGTGGGGGGGGGAAAGACAGAGAGAGATGACACAGTATGACATGGCCTGTACATAGTAAACAGGAGAACGGAGCTGGACAGAGAAGCAGAGCGATCATGACACTGTGACAGACAGAAGGGGAGCCGAAGACCAATCACACCATTTTCACACTCTCGGAAATGAAGTCACAGCTGTAGCTCGGTTACAGTTGAATCCATCGAGACAAAACACAGGAATGACTCATCCATCTGTGGGCCAACGGCAGCGAGCACGTACGACATGTAGGGGAAACATTTTTGTTTGGTTGTAATTTGTCCAACTTCCTGTTCGAGGCTTTAACACTCCCTGCTCGCCTCCGAACACACTCTTTCTCGCACTCTCTGACACACACACACACACACACTTGTAACACTTGTAAACACACACACACATGGAGTCACACCCACTACACATTTTTGCTGACCCCTTCGATTGCTAGTCGTTCAAGATTCTCCATTATATATTTATAGATTTAGCCTCCATCAAAAAAAAAGCTTTTCTGTATTTCCCGAGAATGATTCATGCACTTCTTAATTATTTAGAGCCGGGCTATGGGTTGCCTGCAAAGGCTTTGAGAAACAGCAGCTTTCACAATTTAACAACAGTCCGGTACACGGCCCATGGTTTACTGTTAATTGTATGTGAAGTAGACATGGAGAACAAATTCTATAAATAATTCACAGAAAACACACCACCCCTTAGTTTTATATAGTTTCACCTTATCATGAGTGGGGAAACAAGATCAACTGTACATATAGGACATAACAGGTATCTGTCGTGAGCATGCAAACATTCTATCGAGAAAACTACACACACACACACACACAGCTACCTGAGACACACACTCCTCTGGGCAGACAGCCACAGCGAGCGAGACAGTGATTAGCATGGACATGTTCAGCCTGTGGCCTCTGGCTCAGCAAGCGAGTGTGTCTCTGAACATCTTTGGACAGGACAGAGACAGGGACCACAGGACGTACGGACGCACGGAGCTGGACAGTGGGACGCCATTTGTCTGCGGTGTGCGCCCCCTTACCTCTCTCGCTCCAACAGTAGGACGGGGTGTGGTGCTCGTCGTGGGAGTACATACTGACTCCGTGTAACTGCTGAAGCATTGCCCTCCTGGATGCATAACCTAGTCAACCCCAGCCCCATACCCCCACAACCAGCCAGCCAGCCAGCCGGGCAGCCAGCCAGGCAGGCGGTCCACAGACAAGACAAGACAGACAGAGGCCAGGGCCAGAGAAAGACAGATCGACAGAGAGGGAAAGAAAAGAGACAACTGAGCCGTGAGGAAGTATCATTAGAACGAAGAGAGAAAGTAAGAGAGAAAGACAGAGATAGACAACTTATTCTCCAACTGAAACTCAACACGTGACTGTTGGCTCCCCCCCCCACCACATCCACCACCAACCAGGGAGTCAGGTGGCTGAGCGGTTAGGGAATCGGCCTAGTAATCAGAAGGTTGACGGATCGATTCCCGGAGGATTCCCGGCCGTGCCAAATGACGTTGTGTCCTTGGGCAAGACACTTCACCCTACTTGCTTCGGGGGGGAATGTCCCTGTACTTACTGTAAGTCGCTCCGGATAAGAGCGTCTGCTAAATGACTAAATGTAAAATGTAACCACCCCACTCTGGTATATGCCCGGGCAGCTGGACACTCGTACGAGACGAGTTCCACACGTATCCCGAGCTAGATCGATACGGTGATAAGCTGTAATGTATCCCTGGGCTGTTGCAAAGGCTGTGGGAGTATTCAGCGCTTCAGCGCCACAACGCCGCTAGCGCCGAGAGGAACTTAATGGCTTTCGTCGTCAGGTCTGCGAAACTGGTGAGAGTGGCAGCTCATTTTTGCCCATGTGTCGCTGGGGTGTGTTTGAGCACGACGGAGCCTGCGGGGAACGGCTAATGAAAGTCACGCACACTGGCACTCTGACAGGACACAGGCTCCCCTAGAGGGCTGAGCAGGGGCGTAGGGACAGAGAAGGGAGGGAGTGGGAGAGAAGGCTGTGTTTTAGTGACAGACAAGCGCACACACACACACACACACACACACAGCGGATAGACAACGACAGACGCCTTTGGAAATGTGTGTTCCTGGCTCACGGATATCTGTCAAGGTGAAAATAAGTGGTAGGTGTAGGCTGATTGTAGCCAGCACTTAATGTCAATCAAATTTCGACAAATATCTAGCTGTAATTTCCACATATGATACTGTATGTGTTTTACCCAGTACACTAGTGCTGCAGTCACAAATCTTTGAATCCGCAAACTCCAACATGTATCCAACCGGTGAATGGATATGACCCGTACTGGCTGATCAGGCTGGGTCTTAATCATCCTCCACTTGTGTTGTGGGGATGTAATGTTTCCTAACAGCGTGCAGGACTTCCTAGCAGGAGTGGCGATGTTGTTTACGTGGTGCGAGTCCTCTGGCCTTTCTCTCCTCCGCCGTCGAGCCCGGCGTGTGGGCCTCGTTAGCGCGTCTCTACGCCTCGCACCGCTTGTTGACCTTTAATTATTCCAGTGACCCTGCTGGTGCATCGCCGTGGTAACCCGGCTTTGGCAGCCAACCAGAGGGGTGAAGGGTGGGCCTGTGTGACATGGGAAGCGCGTTAGAAACGGAGGTCTGCAGAGAAAAACGAACAGGAGGACGCTGCGTTTTCCTGACGGTTTGGAAACAGCGGAGACCAGACGTTGACTTTTGCAATTAAGCTACCCTTCTTTTAACATATCCTAACATACGGTATAAAGATCTCTGAACGATGTTTTTGAAGGCCCAGAATGTGTAACGTTCCTTTTCTGCTCTTCCTACAAAGGACGCACAGCTCTTGCTCTCTCCAAAGGGCCTTCTTAGCGTTCTAGATCAGGATCCATGAGAAATGGGACATAGCCAAGTCATTCTCAATTTGGCCTTGACTGTGGCCAACATCCAGGATGAAACATCCAGAGTATGTTGACGGGGAACACAGCATAACTACCTCCTATTAATGTCTTCCCCCTAATGTTGTTTGTTACACTGTATGTTCAGTAAACACAATGATAGCGCTTGTCCAGAATGCCCCTATGCATGTGTAACCGTGTATCATATGTGTGTGTGTGTGTTCAGGTAAAACTTCCTAGCGTCGTCCTTGTTTTGCCCTTCAGTGATTCACTTCGCCATCGTCCTCCACTTGCCAACGAGAGACGCGATTGGACTGTGATTCTCCGCGGCGTGCAGCTATTAAGCGGGCTTACTGGAACAGATCTAGGCATGCCTGCCAACGTTCCCAACCTGCCTGGCTGTCCGTCTGATGCCCTCGCAGTGCGACAGCCCCTCACATGAAGCGCCAGGTGGCCGACCGTGACATTTTGGAAACCGCCACTCGTCCTCTGTCACCTGTGGAGATGTAAGCTCGTACTGACTGCACCAGCGCTGCCTGGTAATCCTGTCGAGTCACGATCACCAGACCATCTAGGCCTAGTTTCGTTTCTGAAGGGCTTCTCAAAACAAAGTCTTTGCAGAGACTTGCAGCAGCTCCCAGTCTGGTCGTTCTGAGCGAGCTATTTAACATGTAAAGCACTTCTAAACATTATGCTGTTGCGCTTGTATAATAACAGCAGTTGCTATACAACTGTAATTATGCGTATCAGCTAGTATGTACTTGGAGGTAATTGGGAAGACTACATCTGGATCTTTATCAGGCGTGTTCTGAGGCATGGCTCTGTCGGCTGAGGCTGTCCCACTAATCCAAGCTTAAAGACGTCCGTGTCCTTCAACAAAGCTGTAAAACGGCGCTTCTCTCCATGTTAAGGGTCTGTTATTGTGGCGTCGTGCGCATGTGAAACATTCATTTAGTTAAGCCTCTTCCTCGATTGCCCAGTGTGGACAAACACCCCAGAAAATTACATTTTGCGAATCTAACATTTCCAGGATTAAGAGCAAAGGCTCCAGTTTTGCTCTCTCGAAGCGTTTTACCGTCATTATTGTCCATTTAGAGTAAATGATTTGGCCCTGAGAGGTTAAGCTATTACAGAGGCAGAGGAAAGACGGGTAAACCAGTGCGACAAGGAGAAATGATGACAGGCTTTGTCTGATCGTGGGACACGCATCTTGTCCAGGTAATTGGCGGGATGAAGGGAAAACAAAGAGTGGACTGCTTTGACCGTCCGTCGCAGTAACGAGTGTGTTATTCCAGATAATGGGATGTTGAGGAACATCGTGACAGCGGCCATTTTCCCCTCTGCGTTTGAAGGGAGGCAAACGTTAAAACAAAACAGTGACTCTTCGCTTGACATATTCTAGGTAGACAGATCTCATAGACATTCTACGCTTTGAAATTCAACGTTTAAAGGACCTGTAGCGAGAAACCAATGCACGTATCTCTCTGTAGGCAGTATGGTAAATACTTATGCTAGTAGTGTAAGGCATTCTAAGGAAACAGAGGAGATAACAATAGGCACAGATTAAATACACATTTACATACTGTCCGTACAATATATATTCACATACATAATGTTTAAAACACCTATGGTGCTAAACATTGTGTATCACGTACACACTCACACATAGACAGACTTACAGTATGCCACACACACACACACAGACACGTGGTGAATGGGTTGTACAGAGGGCGGAGGAAATGTGTGTTGTTGTGACAGGACTGACAGACATCGTGATGTTGGGGAATGAGGTGAGGGTGTGATTGACAAACGAGGTCAGATGGATTATATGAGAGCTGACCTGTATAGGGAATGAAACGTGTTCTCTTCCAATCAACTTTGGTCTGGATATGAAAGTAATAATTACTCAAACTTAAATATCCTTAGAGATAAATGTGAAGCAACAGCACGTGTTGCTGTTTTTCTTCATCAGCGATGTCTCTGCCCTCAAACACCCTTCATGAGATGAGTAGGTTAACACTTGGTAAGAAACAGACAACACAACAATATCCCAACACTACCAGTACAAAAACCAAAAGACACAAAATAAATTAGGCAGTTTGACCGCATCAGAGACAATCAAGAGATAAAAAGGCACGATGGAATCATTTCAAACCCACACTGGAACAATCACTCTACTGCCCCAGCCCTCCCCACATTCCCCCTCCCCGAAGGACCGGTCTGCATGCATCGGGGCCGGTAAGAAGGGGTTAGAAGAGGAGGAGGAGGAGGAGAGGAGGAGGAGGATAGGGGAGGGATGTAGACAAGCACACACCTTCCGTGTGGGAAACAGGCAAAGAGATCTCCATGCAAGCGGCGGACTGGGCCTTTCGGAAGGGCGGTCTTCCTGGCCCTCTCCGGGCCAGCCGAGAGCCTTCAGGACAGGCCGGGGCGCGGGGCTTCCCGGCCGAGCAGGGCTGGGACGTGGGGCTAGTGCAATGTCCATTGACATGATCTGCAACAATGGCAAAGCATTAGCAGAGAACTTAAGGAAAGAATACGAAAAAAAGGAGGAGAAAGGTTAACGAAACGAAACTGTATTAGGACAAGGTTGGTGAAAAAAAAAAAAAAAAAACTAGGTTGAGAGAAAGAGGGGAGTGTGTGAGGGAGGGTTAGAGAGATGGTGTGAGCTGGAGAGTGTGTGAGTGAGGGTTAGAGAGATGGTGTGAGCTGGAGAGTGTGTGAGTGAGGGTTAGAGATGGTGTGAGAGGGTAGTGTGTGAGTGAGGGAGTGGGAGAGGTTGGAGAGAATAGAGAAGCAAACAGTTGGAGCAACCTCATTCCATCCATGCCAAAACCAACGAAAGAAGAAATGAACAGATGATGGTAGCCGACTCAGTGGGTAGGATCAGGCATTAGAAAAAGGAGGTTTTCATCCCCACTTTGTGTCTTTCCCTCTAAGATGGTATCAGGTCCTTTCCCTGTCTCTATTTCTTCCACTTTAGAGAACTGCCAAGGTTGTTCAGGTCACCATTTTTTACCCGTTGTTATGAGCAGAATGTTTTTATGGCAAGTTGTAAAAACATAAAAGGAAATGAGATGTGGTATTTGTGTAAATGTGCATGTGTGTGTGTGTCTGTGCGAAGGGGTCTATCTTTCCATATCTCTCTGTCTTCATATCCTTAAGTAAGTAAAATGTTTTACTGTGCCAAGTGCTATATGCAAATGAGGCGGAGAAAAACAAAATGGCTGCTGTTCTTGGTGCTCCTGTCTGCTCAGACAGCCAGACAAAGACCCTCAACGCTGTCAGGAGAGCCGTAAAGCTCATTAGCAGCCCATGACAAAGGGCGCGGGAACACTGTTCCTGACAGTCAAGTAAACAAAAAACCTCAGCCTTTCCTTGAACCGCTGTTCCCACGACGACGACGCCGAACCTTCACCCGTCTCCTTCGATGGAAACTGTAGTTCGTCTGGGAATTTTTTTGACATTTACCAAACCGTACTTCAACGAGGTTTCTCTTTATCAGTGGCTACTGACATTAGAAACGATTCCGAATCCCCAAATCCCGTGTTTAGCCAATCGATGCAGATGTGACTCCTCTTCAAAGTGAGGATGAAAAGCTCTGGGTGCCGCCCAGTCCGCATGCGTCTCCGGGGCAGGTTCCCAGCAGGCTGTCCGAGGGCAGGCTCAGGGGCTCAGGGTTCGAGGAGGTCTGTGGCGGGCTGCCAGACACCAAGCCTCAGGACTAAGCCGTGGATGGCAGCCTTGCTATTGTGAATCGGTTTCAGAAATGTAGGGAGCCGGTAGCTTGCCCTGGTTCAGCCTGCAGGAAGCTGTTCCACCGAAGGAAAATTACCCTGTACCCCCCCCCCCCCCCCCCCCTCACAGACACACACCTGATCACACAGACAAACACGCAACACTCTCTCTCTCTCTCTCCGTCTCTTTCTCTCTCTAGTATAATCAGCAAAGAACAGTCCCACTTTGTACAGACAAGTAGATGTACTGCGTTCTATTTTAATGACTAACAGCTGCTAGGATCATATTCAGCTTAATTACATTACTTTTAATACTATTTTAAGTGGGCCTGTGACCAAGCAAAGGATATGCATTTTCTCCTGGTAGAACGTCCTATGGATCTCCTGTGTCTTGATGTAACTTAATGATTGAGAAAGTATATATTGGGAGGGGGGGGGGGTAGACTTTATCATGACAAAATGATGACAGACGATAGGGGGGAGACTTAAATTACCAACGCTTTTTAGTCATCAGTACACTATGAATGCCCCATACAGGAACATCCCTGACAAGTTTGTTTTTATCCTACATGTATTTGATCCTACTCTTCTGAAGGTTGTCTCGTCCACTTATATTTCAATAATGCCCCAGCCCCACTGATCACATGTTATATATACCTGTTAAGGAAAGTGGTTATTGAGTCACAAATGTTACATTTCCGTTGGCATATTTAGTGTTATGAGTAAAGGTTGTTAGGAGTGGTGTATGTGTGACACAGCTGAAGCATGGCAGTTAGGACACCTGTGATTTAGTGGCGTGTAGAAGTTATAGAGATGTTCTGGAAAGTGTTCAGTCAATGGTCCAGTCAGAATGGAGTAAGATCGATTGAGGAAAAGAGATGGTCCAATTACAATGAAGCGAGGCTGTTAGGAGGTATAGAATGGTCCAATCACAATACAGCAAGGCTGTCTGGAGATAGAGCATGGTCCAATCACAATGGAGGAAGGCAGAAGATGATCCAATCGCGATAGAGCAAGTTTAGAGAGAAACCTCCACCAGATATGGACATGAGCTACAGTATAATTCACCTTTGGAAACACTTGCAAAATGTACGATAAACAAATGCGAAAGATTAAAACGAAATACGTATAGAAAGATCAAGAAGGACAAACACGACAGACCAACAGTCTTATGATCTGGTCAAGAGCAGGAAGTGAATGATAGGAAAATACTTTGATTGAGTGAAGAAAACTATTTTGATTGAGGATAGGATATCAAAGAGATTTAGAAGTAGTGTCTGAAGATAACAGGACAAAAGCGGAAAGTAAATGAATCAATTGAACAGAAGTGAATACTGCTGGCTTCCGCCTACCGTACCAAGATCAGTCTTAAGATCTGTTGGCAGGCTTAACTTTCTGCCGGATCCCTTAACTGAAACAAAAGAAATAGGAAAGAAAGGAGCAGTTAATCTTCTCAAAGCAAAAAAAAAAAAGAAAATAAAAAAAAATAGAGAAATCAAAACTTAAAACTCAAAAGATGCAGAACCGAAAAACAAACCAACAAAACCGAAACGAAGAAAATCGAAATCAACATAACCAAGAACGTGCAGAAGGTGTGCAGTTGCACATGGCAGGCAGATGCAATTGTTTTCATTTCCAAAATACCGTACTGAACATGCTCTATGATGTTCCCAGGCCAGCGTTCCTGCTATTTCACTGGGATCAGGGAACCAATTATATCTTTGGAAAAGGTCTATGCAGGCCTATGTAGTCCTGGGTCTGTTGCACAAGCTCTCAAACTTGTCTTTCGACCATCTTTTGAGGTCATAAGCGACTACTCTAAGTCTTTTGGCTGTGGATTGTGTTCGTTTGTTTCGACTGAATTGACAGCTGGTTATAGGGGATTCACTGAAGCCTGGGGTTCAAACGTAGGAAACAAAAACTAACACCATAAACGATACAAAGACCACAATCACACACGGAGTAAATAAAGTTTAAAAAAAGTTCAACATTTTGCAAGCATTTTGCAGTAGCTACAGAACTGCAAAGGTACATGTTGAGATTGATGGGCAGATCTCCCCCCCCCTAGCCCCCCCATCCCCCCCCCACAGATTCAAATGACACACCATGAAGACACTGGCCGTGTCAGGGGACTAAAGGATGGTCCTGGGTGTATGGACGATGAACCATTAGAACCATTATGCATCATAATGCCTCTGTGACACGTGTTCCTGGTGACGGTGTGGAAAACGCTCCTCTCTTAGTTACAGTGGAACTGGAGAGGCGGATTCAACATGCTACATTTTCATTATGAAATCACAGGCATTTTAGACCTCAAAATTGCCCGAAAAATAGTCTGTTTCGGTGATAACACCATCAGAGGATAAAAGTTTAAGATGTAATTCAGTCATGACGTATTTGCTCACTGTTGTCAGACACGGTCGTATAAAAGTATAATTGCAGTGGGAGTCGTTTGGGGGTGATTTGCTTTGCTGGTAACACAGAAATCGAACTGGATTTTGATTTGAATGAAATGTTCTCCTGTTAGGCGTGTTATAGTAGCGGCAGGGCTGAAATAGCATTCCAAAATCAATAAAGTGTGCCTTCCAGTTCCTCAGGTAAAGCCATCATCAGATTAGGATTGTTAATTAGATGGGTTTTCTCCCCCTCACTGTGTGTGTGTGTGTTATAATCAACAATGTCCTGATGCTGGAGCCAACATGCAATGAAAATTGTGTAACAATAGAGGGACAAAACTAAAAGATTATAGTGTTCCAGTAGTGTTGTTATTTAATGTTGTCTGGTGCACTTTCTAAATCATTTTCTTTGTGAACCTGTGCCATTTTACAAAATCCATGCGGGGATACTTATGCTGGATGAAACATGTTTGAATAGTTTGGAGTTGTTTTAATAACAATGCCTTTTGAACTAATAACAGGATTTGCATTTGAGGGAGGTAATTGTGTTTTTCATTAACCTGTAGCAATGGGGAAATGCCATTTGTAACTCAGTACTATCAGTTATATGAATATTAATAGAAAATAGTATCGTTAAGCCTGTTGATGTACCTCTAAATGTCAGGTTACGTTCAATGGGAAACAAATTTTACATTTTAATATATATTCTTTTAACCTTCTCAACAGAGGTTTAGTGTACAGTGTACACAATCATGAGACGAATCTTCACAATGTATTCCATATGAGGAAAGTGGCCTATTTTGATCAGTACTACATATCTGAAGCAGTATTGCTGCAGCACAGTGCGACATCAGTTAGTCCGTGCAGTTAGAGACACTCACAGCTGACAAACACTGGCATGTTAGACGGAGTCACAGCGGAGATGGGTTTTTGTAAATGAAGATCAGACAAAGGGTGTCCTGTGAGGACGAACAGGTGAGGCCTGTGAGGACCAACAGGTGAGGCCTGTGAGGACCAACAGGTGAGGCCTGTGAGGACCAACAGGTGAGGCCTGTGAGGACCAACAGGTGAGGCCTGTGAGGACCAACAGGTGAGGCCTGTGAGGACCGACAGGTGAGGCCTGTGAGGACCAACAGGTGAGGCCTGTGAGGACCGACAAGTGAGGCCTGTGAGGACCGACAGGTGAGGCCTGCGAGGACCGACAGGTGAGGCCTGTGAGGACCAATAGGTGAGGCCTGCGAGGACCAACAGGTGAGGCCTGTGAGGACCGACAGGTGAGGCCTGCGAGGACCGACAGGTGAGGCCTGCGATGGAGGGCAATGAAGACACGTAGAGGAGATGTCGCATGGATGAGCTGCATGAGGATGTCGACCAGAGAGGAGCCGAAGGACCAGGGGGAGGGGGGCAGTCCCTCTCCCCTCACCCGCCCTCACAGCTGCCGATGGACGATGCAAGACCACAGACCACCACACTAAAGACACACACACACACATCGCCCCCTACAGCCGGGGCTGAGACTGTGATCGTCTACACACACACGGTGGGTGGATCACAATGTCAAAGCTGGGGACAAACAGCCTTGGGGAAAACCCCCTACGAGTGCTAGCATGCAACGACTCAACCTCCCACCCCCCTTTCCCACCCTGCATCCAGCCCTCCCTCCCCCGTACGTCCTCCCCCCACAACCCCACTCCCCCAGGGGGTCTCTGATCGAGGCACCAGGGGCCCGGCACGGCTCCCTCTTCTTACCATTGTCCAGCAAGTAAAACACTGGGCTGCAGTGACTGGCCCTCAGATTGGCCACAGCCTCGGGCAGGACGCGGGGGTCATTGTGAAGGGAGGATGGGTAAGGAACTGGAACAGGAAATCCGACAGAACAAAAACAACAGGTTTGTCAGGAGGGAGAAACACACGATGAACAGAATTGAACAGGAGAAGTCACGGTTACAGTTGTCAGGGTTACAGTTGATTCTGAGGTGGATGTCGTACAACCATGCAATTACAACTACTACTGTACTGTTTACTGCTACAACGATGACAGCAGTTGGAAGGACGTCACAACTAAAACTACTTATAGACAACTACAACTACACACCAACAAAAAGCATTGTTTAAAATAGTATCATAATTGGTAGGACAGAAAGTTGTCTCAAAGACTAATCGCCATGATTCACATCACACATACTGTACTTTAGTTCTCGCTGAAACGACTCTATAATGTTTCTGAAAGTCTCCCAGATGAGATTGTTTCCTTGAGCTTACCGAGCAGGACACATCTCGCTCTATTTCCCTGCTACAGTAGCCCTTCACAAGCTCAACAGCTTCATTCTACCTCCTCGCTGATGACAAAGCAGCAGCCAGACGACTCGTGGAAGCCGAAGAACGTCAGCAGGATCGAGTTTCATTCTGGTTCCTCGTTAAAAGTAGAAAAACGCAGCGAGAGACCAGGCAGGTGAAATCAGCTCCACACTCTGACACCTCCACCAACCTCTCTTCCCTGAAGGCTGGCTTCTCCCCCTCTCCCCTTCTCCCCCTCTCTCCCTCTCCCCCTCTCTCCCTCTCCCCTTCTCTCCCACTCCCCCTCTCTCCCACTCCTCCTCTCCCCCTCTCTCCCACTCCTCCTCTCCCCCTCTCTCCCACTCCCCCTCCTCTCCCCCTCTCCTCCTCTCTCCCTCTCTCCCTCTCCCCTTCTCTCCCACTCCCCCTCTCCTCCTCTCCTCCTCTCCCCCTCCCCCTCTCCCTCTTCCCCTCTCTCCCACTCCCCCTCTCCTCCTCTCCCCCTCTCTCCCGCTCCCCCTCTCTTCCGCTCCCCCTCTCTCCCACTCCCCCTCTCCCACTCCCCCTCTCCCTCTCCCCCCTCCCCCTCCCCCTATATATATATATCCAGTCACAACCTGCTCTCTGCCACAGTTGCTCGTGAGCTCACCTCACCACCTGTCCGAGTCAACAGGACCCAAGTTTGTCTCTGCTCTGCTGTTAAAAACAACAACAACAAAAAACACAGAGCCAGACCAAACAAGACACTCCACAACACAAACAACGTCTGGAGAGAAGGAGGCCAGACGAGGAACAACAACTTCAAAGACCAGCAGGACCAATTATATGGCTTAATGACTCTACCTTTTTATATTCATCCTGCACTCTCTCTTCCTATAAACACTTCTGTTTGGTGTCCCATGCCAACCTCAAATAATACATCTCCAAGTCACCATCCTATCTGATGGGGACTCGTGTAAGTCAGTCAGGGTGAGGACACCAGTGGTCCCCGAGTTTTGCTCTTCAAACCACCAAGAGGCCTTCAACAAGCTTGACAAATGGTGAGGTCAGATAAATGGTGTTGAGATCTTGACAGAGACCCATCTCGACACCCTACCCAGACAGCCGAGGGGCTTCTAGGGTCAGAAGCAGGGCGACTCCATCATGGTTCCTCTCGATCTCATCTACACAACAAAGAGGTCCCAGGGCAAGGCTCTGCAGAAACACACTGTCCCTGCTCTGCTACCGGCAGCCAGCGTCCTCATCCATAATGCAAACACTTACGGCAAATTGGTTTTCCAAAAGCATATACAGTATACAGTACATCTCCAAAACCGGCCACAAAAAAGAAACCATCTTATGGACTCGTGAAATATTCACGTCGAACGGCAGCGTCCTCGTGTACACACTCTCCCAGACAAGAGGAAGAAACAAAAACAAACAGGAAGATAGAAATAGTCTGCCGACGCTGACGTCAGTGAGAACACACACGCCCTCATCGATCTCTGTCTCTAAGGAGAAACAGCTCATTCATTATAAACGGCCACGCTGTAGCAAACTCATCCTCCGCCCCTCCTAGCCTCTCTTCCTCTCTCACACCCTCTTTTACCCCAAAAACTTCCCATCGGAACGAGGCGAAAAAACAAAAACAAAAACAGTTTCAAACGATTTTCGTTCCGCTGACAGGTTGGAGAGATCAAGTGCATTTCTTGCCCCCTGAAACAAAAAAAGGTCCGTTAGGAGTCTGCTTGAGTGCTTGCAAATTCCACGTTCCTTCACTTCCTCCCTGGGCATCTAGTCTGTGCAAAGTAGCCCCGTACAGACGCTTGTGTAGGGCTACACAGGAGTACACATCAAACAACAGGACAGACTGAAGATTCAGGCAGGTCCCTGGAGAGACGACACCACACGCACACAAGCACTTACACTTCCCGACACAAGTCCACTCAGCGTTGTTCTGGATCTTGAGGCACATCAGCAGTGTTTTAGACCTCGTTTAGCACAATCAAGAATCCAAAAGCTGCTACGATTTACCAGGATCAACATGGGTTTAAACCTCATTAGACTTTGGTCTAGTTGTTGAGCAACATGAATGTCAAGAGCACTTTTCCGTCCGCTGAGTTGGGACTCTAATGATCCCTGTCCATTAGCCCAGATACGGCAGGTCCACTCAGTCTAGAGACACAGGGACGGCCTTGCCTCGGTCATTAAAGCAGAGCCGTACAGAACAGATGGAGCTGAAAGAACACAGCAGGTCGAACAGAATATCTGGCATTCTACGACACACACACACACACGCACACACACCACGGTTGGACTTGTTGACCTTTTAGGTTTGAATATTCCTCCCAGTGTGTGTCAGGGACAAAGCAGCTCCCCTGGATACAAATCACTGCGGCTGAAGCTCTTTACAGTCTCTCTCCATCCACACCTCGCTCTCTGTCTCTCTCTCTCCCCCTCTCTCTCCTCTCTCTCTGTGTCTCTGTCTCTCATTTCTCCCCCCCTCTCTCTCTCCTTCTGTCTCTTTATCACACGCTCTCTATCCCTCCTTTGTCTCTCTCTCCATTCCTCTCACCCTTTAGACTCCCTCCCTTCCGCCAATATACATTAACAATCACATTCCGAGCAGTATACATTCTGAACTCTTCTAGATTTATGTCCTCTATGCAAATCTCTAACGAATCCTGCAATTAAATCAGCAGCATGTTTAATTTAAAAGGTCTTTTTAAAATATTTAAAGATAGGCAAATTAACCCTAATCTCACATACTGCCTTTCACTCTGGGAAGCTTGAACAAGGCATACCCACGACTTTAACTATATTACAGAAGCAAAACTAGACATTACACCAACAGCACCACAACACTTTTAGTTCATGGCCTCTAGGCTGGCCCTGCCGTTCCTAGCGGTCTCCCCACCCCCTACTTCTGCGGAGTATTAGGGAATATATCACAGCCTTAACCCTGGCAATTCCTCAACTCGGAGACACAGCTGGTTAGCTCCGAGCATGGGAGAGTGATGGGGAGAACAGAGAGAGAGGGAGCAGAGAGGGAGTGAGAGGAACATGTTTTTTCCGACTGAATGTCTGACACGCACAGAAACACACGCGCACAAACTCTACACACTTGCGGTGTTACAACCAATTCTCTGATCCAAGATCAGTGTGTGGCACATGGCCTGGAGCTCTGCACTCATTGGCCGACTTGCTCCAACACATTCATCTCGTAGCCCTGGAGGCTACCCGTCTCTTTCTCCCTCCCTCTCTCCCTCTCTCTCTCCTCTATTTAATTCTCTCTTGCTCTCATGCATGCTCTCTCATTTCCTTCTCTCCTTCCTCCCTCTCTCCCTCCCTTCCTCCCTCCCTCTCTCCCTCTCTCTCTCTCTCTCCGTTAATTAGTGTCTCAGATAATGGAAAACAGCTTAAACTTTGCCAAGATTCATTATCAAGGCTCTAAAATGCTCAGAATCCGCAGTATCTGTTACTTTTACTGACTCCAGCCCTGATTGATAAACAGCCTCACAGTGATGTTGAAGACAGAGGGGGCATCGATTGTCTCATTTCTCATCCGAGATTAGGAATGTTTGCATCCGATACTTGGCAAGTGACAAAAGAAGAGTGTGACACCTGCATTTCGAATGACATATTTGCACTAGCAACATTCAGTTCAGGTTACAAGGCACTCCATTCACAGGTGCAGTGTCCATACCCCCCATAGGGCCCTGTGCTGTTGAAGAAAAGCATCCAAACAGTCAAACAGAGGTGACACTTCAAAGAGTTCAGGTGGGTTTGGAATGCGTGTGTGTTCAAGTAAGGGACACACACAGGTGTGTATGTGTGTGTGTGTGAGTGAGTGCAGCCTTACCTGATGTGGGGGACCTGCTTCTCTCCATGTCCAGAGACACCTGGTTGTCGGACAGTTCCGTAAGGCCTGCAGCCCACAGCGAGGGAGAGAGGGGAGGTGGGACAGAGAGACACACGTTACACGTGGATACGGGCATGGATACGGTCATGGATACGGTCATGAGAGCTGTGGTCACACAGTAGGTCACGCACACGTATGATGCCTGGCTGTGATTGTTTTTCGACCCTGAAACAACAGAGAGGATTCCTTTTTTACATTTTTTATTTCTACTTTCATGAATGTCTAGCTGACATATTTGTAGTCGCTACTGATGACGTGAGAACAATTTAATCCTACGTGTTTGATAAATCGACTGCCGCCATTATCCGCCAGTGCCTCACGTTCACTTCAATTATAACACTGAGACGTTTAGAAATCCAGTCTGAGAGTTTAGGATTAGCTTAGCACACCATCAGCATCAGTGGATATGAACACGGCACATGATGAAGCCTGCTCTGCCTGGAAGCACTGGGCTCACTTCTGATCTCCGATTGTGTACAGTGAGACCGTAGATGTCCATGTACAGCATTCCCTCGTCTACAGAAGCAAGCTTCAGTGCTCCCGGACTACGCATCGCTGTTGATGTCGTACTTGTGGCTAAATCTAGGCAGTGCAGGCCTCAATCAGACAAACACAATTGAGGAGGGTAGAAGGGCAAATAGGATAAATACAGGTGAGGATTTTCGGACTTGATCGTTAAAATTACCATTTTGCACAAAAAAAACGTTGTAGAAGTAATACTTAAAAAATACCATACCTGTAAACGATATTGACTTGGGATACATTCCTCTGTTTCAAAATACACTTTTCATGCTGAGTATACCAGTATCACTAAGGAGCTCTCGTGTTACAGACATCTTACACTTTGATGAACTACAATGAAACAAAAAGCCAAAGAAGTTTCAGTAGCATTAATTAATCCGGGAACCATATCTCGTACGGGAACTGTTCTATGGATCATTGAAACAGTAAGTAATACAAATGGAATACTCTGATCCCATCTCTAATTAAGAAGAACGTTATGAAACCTTTGTACTCAGCTATGAAAAGTGAACATATTATTTTGCCATGGAACAGTGTGCCTAACAATCTATTAGACATGTATTCACTGGACTTTCTGTGCTACGTTAATTAGTGTCTTGTATAGAAAACTCATGTGTGTCACCCAAATAGCATAGTATGTACTCCACTGACTACACAGGGTACGAAATCAGGGGGACATGTGGGCAGAAGGACATACTGACGTGCTAGGACATGACTGGAACACAAACATCTCACATTCCACTAGTCTTCTAATAACTGAGTGTTTTTCGGACGAGACTCTGAAAATGTCACTGCGTCATTCCTCTGTCTGTCATTTCCAGTCATCTTTCTAGTGAGTCTCACAGTCCTCCTCCCCCTGTCCCCCTGTCCCCCTGGTCCCAGCTTGTCCCCAGTCCCCGATCCCCCCCCGGCCTTCAGGAAGGCCTGACTTACTCTGGTAGGACGTACGGATCCTTTTCTTTGAATCTGAATAAAGGTTAGACAGGCCGCGCATGCAAAAGTCTGCCAGCAGGGCCACATGCCCACAGCAGCAGCCACACAGTCACCAAAAGGGTGGAGGGGGAGAGGGTGGAGGGGGAGAGGGTGGAGGGGGAGAGGGTGGAGGGGGAGAGGGTGGAGGGGAGGAGGAGGGAGAGAGAAAAGAACACAAAAGGCCCAGAGTGAAAAAAAGTGAGAGCAAGCAGCAATCCAGTTAGTATAAAGGGAGAAACAGACAGAGAAACCCAGGTTCCAAACTGACTTATTTATTCAAATAATCGCAGAAGGGCAGATTATCGTCGCATAGGAATGGAAAGTGACCCTAAAATGAATCCCACTGGAATACAAAATCCCTCAAAATCTCGTAATAATTTAGCCTTAAAAAAAAGTCTAAATGAACATGGACAAAGTCGGCCTAACAACAGTCATTACCTCCCATGCCCTACAGCTGAAGCTGGGTTCCTTCATATATAAAAAATAATCTATCATATACAGCACACAAGTTAATGTACCTAAAAATTGAACCACGGGTGTAGAAATCATCAGTAACTGTGAGATGGAGGAACTGACAGAAACATTAATATGCAGGGCGGCAACAACATCTAAAAGGACGGTGTTCAGACCAGAGGAGGTGAGTCTCTCGGGGGAGGGGGGGGGGGGGTGGGGGGGGGGGTTGGGGCCAGGGCGGAGCAGGGGGGGAGAGATTCACGTTTAGGGTTCTTCTCAGGGCTGATTTGACGGAAGCTACCTAGCGAGACTCGACAAAAGAGCCGTTTTAGAAGCCCGCTCCGTTCCGTACAGGGGCTTACGCAACCGGTGCATGAGGAGAGAATTCAAAGCCCTAGAAGTCACGAGCCCTCCCATCTGAACCATAACAAAGTACTGAATAGCGCTACGGCTTCTTCAGGTAGGCTTGTGGGAGTTAGCTACACAAGATTAAAAAACGCTCTATTTTCGATAGAAGCGGGGGTTTTAAACCCTGACATCAAATAGAGAATCTGGTGTACCAAAATGACAGGAAAGGTTATTTCAGAGTAAACTAAAAATATGTTTATTTTGGTTCATATTCTTCTGTTCCTGTCCTCAGTTCAGGGACAGTTATGTGATGGAGGTTAATAGTGTGTGTGTGTGTGTGTGTATGCTTGACGATTGCGTGGCTTTGCCTGTGAGCGTCCACACCCATGCCCTCCGACATGCACGAGTGGGTATGGTTGTGAGGTGCTTGTGTGCGTGAACAGGGATTGAGTGAGCAGAGCTAAAGGGGGGGGGCTAGGATTGACGTAGTCACAGTTCTGTACCAGCACCAGTCCAGATTAGTAGGTGACGGGTGAGGGTCTGTGAGGGACACCACTGGGGCCCCTCGTTAAGAGCAGGACTCAAGCAGGACTGACAGAAAGAGAACAGAGAAATCAAACGACAACATGCACATAATGCCACCGTGAAATGCAGCCTGTCACATGCAACCTAGGTCACATTGTGATCCCTGGCATGTTGTTGTTGACGTGTGTGTGTGTGTGTGTGTGTGTGTGTGTGTGTGTGTGTGGGAGGGATACTGAGAGGGGGGACTCTGAAAGAGGGGACAGGGAGGATCAAGGACAGCAGAGATAATCTGTGGTCTGAATCATGAAGAAGAAAGACAAGGAGTTGTGAAGGTAGTGACAGAGCTCAGGGACAGGAAGTTAGACCTTGACAAAAGACAGAGAGAGACAGAGAGAGAGAGAAAGAGAGACAGAGAGAGAAAGAGAGACAGAGAGAGAGAAAGGGAGAGAGAATAAAAGCGGAATGCCTGTGTGAGCAGTTACATGTGTGTCCATGAATTTCTTTTGTGTGTGTACATCATTAACGTGTGTTTGTGTGTGTGTAGCTCCTACCTGAGGTGGACTGCCTGTTCTTGCGCGGGGAGCGTGTGAGCCGTTGGTAAGGGTCTGCACCTCCATACAGATCTACTGTGGACATGCAGAGCAGGATGGTCTTCTGGAGATAGTCCACCACCGCTAGGCCATTACAGTTCCCAATCGCTAGACTGGGGTCCAACACAGACACACACACACAGGACATCCACAACAACAGCCACAGGCGTACACACAAGCACACACACATCAGGATACATGAAGACTCCTGTATAAACATACTATGTTTTTCATGACATTTCATCTGATAGGGTTGGATTTCCACCTGCAAGTGCGTAACCTTCAGAAACACCCTGAAAAAGCCTTGGTCCGATTTTCGAAGTGCCAATCAAAGTGATTTCAGGAAATCACTCGTGTATCAGAGAAACTGGAACAATCGTAATCACACATGATAAATACCCAGTGCTTAACTGCACTAACACGACTGAAAACAGCTGAGAGATCAAGTTAGAATACACACAGCTTGCATGTGTGTGTACAGTGTGTGCGGGTGTGTGCGCGCACAAGTGTGTATTTGTACGTGTGAGAATAACACCACAACTAAGAATATGAAAAACACAGTTCTACATTTGAATAGCTTCCCGTGGAGGAAGGCCAACTGACCTTCTGCAATTATTCCGTCAGTGCACTCTTTTAAAGAGATGCTCAATGACTGGCCTTTTACAAACAACTCTAACCACTCAGAGCAAAAGTTTAGAAACGGCCTTGAGGCGCTTTATTGATTCAACTTGCTGAGGCGGACTTCAGCGAGTTCAGTCAGACGCTAGTTCCCCCCCCCCCCCCCCCCAGCGAAGGACGCATGCATATTTTCCAGCCTTTTTTATAATCATGTTTCACTGATGGTGAACACCATCATTTGGTATTGAATCATAGATGAGAATTAGGAAAAAGAAACGCGTCAGGGTCAAACAAACTCATTCACATTGATGCCGTGGCGGCCATTCCGGCTCTGGCTCTCTGTTAGTTTCATGTGGGGGCCATTCCGGCTCTCTGTTAAACCCATGTGGGGAACAGTGTTGAGGGCTGACACAGAGGTGGAGAGAGAGGAGGAGGAGGGCATTTAGATGGGAGCCACGCAGAGCGCTGAAGGATGGCTGAGTAGAAACAGACTAGTTGTACTTATGTGTACGCAGAAGTCAGAGGACAAAAGCTTTTTGTTTGTGTGTGCTGTACAGTACGTTGGAGAGGCGAGATAAAAAACAGAGAGAGAGAGATAGACCGAGAACTGTGAAACAAAAAGGATGACTTGCATAAAAACCTGTCAGACAGTAACAGAGAAAAACACAAAAGTGAAGACAAAAGAGAGAGAGAGAGACAGAGAGAGAGGGAGGGAGAGAGACAGCAGACAGACAGATTGAGAAGAGAGAGAGAGAGCGAGACAGGTTGAGAAGAGAGAGAGACAGACACAGCCAGACAGAGACAGGTCCAGCTGTACATGGAGAGGGGGGCGGAGCCAGGCTCAGGAGAGGGGGGCGGAGACAGACTCAGGAGAGGGGGGCGAGCCAGACTCACAGGCTGTAGGCAGAGTTGATGTCCAGGCTGGTGATCTGCTGGGGAGGCTCTCCATCCACCCACAGCAGCTGCACCACCAGCTCAGCCTGGTATCCCGGGGGCATCCGCACCGGGCGACTCTTCACCCTGAGGGGGGGGGGACACACACACACACACAGAGAGAGAGGTAGAGAGAAGAGAGGGAGGGCGAGAGAGAGAGTGGGGGGCAAGGTAAGGGGAGAGAGAGGTAGAGAGAAGAGAGGGAGGGCGAGAGAGAGGGGAGGATAGAGAGAAAGAGAAAGCGAGGTAGAGGAGAGAGAGAGATTGGGGGCAAGGTAAGGGGAGAGAGAGGTGAGGGAATCAGCAGAAGAAGATCAAGCGTTGGCTTGAGTGTTCGCCCGTGCCTACTGTGTATTTCAGGAAGTCCCTCCTCTGTGATGGGAGGCTGTCTTACTTGAGGAAGGGGGAGCTGTCCCTGGAGCCCTCCGGGGTCCTGGGCCCGGGGCTGACAGGCTGGTGCTGGGGAGAGTGGGAGCTGGGGTCCGAGAAGCAGGGGTGGTTCTCTGTCTCCGACGGAGAGATCACATCCTCCCCGTCACACTGCAGACGCACCTCTAACGACTGGGAGACGCAACACACACACACACACACACACACACACACACACACACACACACACGAGGCTGTTTGTTACAGAGAAGTCTCAACTGAAACACGTGAGATATGCGTGGTGATAAAAGCACAGGGAAGGTCACCAGCTGGAGGGAAACGTCCCAGCTGATTATCTCACCGAGGTATTCTCCTCAGTCACAAACATACCAGTGTACACAACACACTTCCTAAGGATGACTCTACAGACTAGAAAGACAATTCCGAAACGACAAAGGAACAAAAAAAGGAGGCGAGAAAGTTTGCTTCTTCAGAAGCTGCCCTGACGTGACCCCTAGAGTCCCCCCCCAAACACACACACACACACCACTCCAACACACACACGTATGTACAAAGACACACACACGGACTCACCACAATCTGCGTGTTGGCGTCGTGCTTGCTGAAGCGGTAGAGGATGACGTGGGCTGAGATGCCCACCACGCAGAACAGGCGGCTCTTTGGGCACCAGCTGACCATCTGCACGGCGTACGGGTCCTCCTCCACCAGCTCGGCCGCACGGCCACCCTCCCCGCATTTCGGCTTCTCAAACACCTTGGATGTCTTCAGCTTGTAAAGCATCTGCAGCGTGACTGGACGTGAGGGAGGGAGAGATGGGGGGTTTGGTTTCATCAATGTGGAGGTGGGGGTAGGGGGTGGGGGTAGGGGGTGAGGTTGGGGGTAGGGTTGGGGGATTGGGCATTTCTTTGTCATAACTATAATAATCTGTCATGAGCCGTGTGCCGGCTGTCCGCTGCTTTACAGTTTGACTCAAACAGCCTCTACGTTGCTCTCTTTGTTGTGAAGGTTGACATTTGGCTCAGTAGGAACTAGGTTTTGGGGGGTTAAACCAGAGAAGCGACCCTGGAAAGACGGTGAACTCACTTGCAGAGGCGTCCCAAAACTTTATAGACCCGTCCGCGTGTCTGTACAAAGAGAGAGAGAGAGAGAGAGAGAGAGAGAGAGAGAGAGAGAGAGAGAGAGAGAGAGAGAGAGAGAGAGAGAGAGAGAAAAGATCATGGTGCATTTCCGATTTCCGAGTCAGACTTCTCTCCAATCAGAGAAACTCTGGGGAGCTGAAGTGTTTCCTCTGCAGCTGAATAGAGCTCAGCGTCTGACCTCTTCAGAACTACCTACCGTCCCCCACAGCGCCTTAAACACAGTCAATATCCTGCCCAGACCCTCACAGAACAATGCAGTCAGATCGACATGTTTTGGTCAAATAGTCGGCCTGCCACCGTTATCCCCCAACACACAAGCTGCAGGGGGGCAGGTTTGGAAAGGTGTAAAACATTCATAGTATATAAGTCTGAGGAAATATATTCAGGACCCTGGCGCAGAACTGTGGCTGTGTGGAACAGGGGTTGGTGTTCCGCGGGCGTAGTGCTGTGGAACAGCGTGCTCACCCAGTGATGATGATCTCCGGGTATGTCTGAGAACCCAAGGTCCACGTTCCTCCGCTCACAGGCCACTCCTGGAAGGAAGAGCACACGCTATGAGCACACGCTATGAGCACACGCTATGAGCACACGCTATGAGCACACGCTATGAGCACACGCTATGAGCACACGCTATGAGCACGCGCTATGAGCACACGCTATGAGCACACGCTATGAGCACACGCTATGAGCACATGCTATGAGCACACGCTATGAGCAAACGCTATGAGCACACTCTATGAGCACACGCTATGAGCACACGCTATGAGCACACTCTATGAGCACACGCTATGAGCACACGCTATGAGCACACGCTATGAGAGCACACGCGTGGTCACAACCCAGCGTGGGTGTGGTCTAGCAGGAAGCATGTCACATAAAGGACGTCTGACAGTAAGACATGAGGATGCATATTGCCACGTCTGTGTATTACTGATCGGGAAATTCTTGCCCTTGAGGCTTCGCTTCATATGTAGTTTTGGTCGTAACAGAACCAATCCCATACTGTGAATCATGAGTTACAATACATTCTCCATACGCATACAATCCCAGCTGTCGTACAGATAAAGCATTGCCTAAAGAGGATTCAGCCTAGAAGTGGACCCCCCCCCTGCAGCATACCTTCTGGCTGTACCCCCCCCCCCCCCCCCTGCAGCATACCTTCTGGCTGTACCCCCCCCCCGCCCCTGCAGCATACCTTCTGGCTGTACCCCGTCTTCTTGTGTTTGGCCCCTATGGAGTAGAGGATGGGGATGATGTCTGGAGGACAGTCTGCGAAGTAGGCCGTACAGGTGACAGGGGACTCGTGGATGTCCATAGGGTAGGGGTTCTCGAAGATGGGGAAACTGCAAGGAAGGCACAGACACACACAGGTACGTGCACGCACACACACACACACACAGGTAGGTGCACACACACACGCACACACACAGGTACGTGCACACACACACACAGGTAGGTGCACGCACACACACACACACAGGTCAAAGTGTGCAGCTGCTTCTGCGCACTAACAAACAAACCCGTCCTGGGATGTGTCCATTCATCAGTCGTTACGTGTGCTTTTGAGACACTTGGGCCCAGAGGACGCTCCAATTAAAGAGCTATTAAGTACCAAATCAGCCAATTAGGGCTTCGGAACGACCACTTAATCACATACACGCAGACAATCTGGGGATGATAAACTAGCAGGGACGAAATGACACCTCAGTCACCTTCATCTAAGTATGAGAGGCGTCTGGTGAGGGCTGCTGGCAGACCGTCCCTGTCCCTGGTATAGGAGGAAGAAGCCCTGACCTTGGGCTGGAACTGTCAGACAGCTTCATCTCACTTAGCGACACCACGTCAGTCTCCCAGCACTACAGTCGCAGGGGTGTGTATTGGCAAGTGTCAAGATTGTCTCAAGGCAAAGTCACACGTTCGATTTTCTTTTCCAAGCACAAGACCAGGCGGGACTCTTAGCCTCTTCTTGGTCGAGTCCCCATATGGAGTTTTGGGCCAATTGTCAGAGCTGGGTGTTGTAATGTGTGGTTAGGGAGGGGCACTCTGAAGTGTCTGAGATTGGGGCCTGGCGCCTTGGTGACGATGTCACAGCCTGTCACGTCATGAAGTGACAGGCTGGCCTCTTTTGTCCCACTGCCTTCTCATCCTCATCTGCCACATGCAGGCTGAGAGCTGCTGCGGATGCACAGCAGGAGAGTGTGTGTGTGTTGGTGAGAAAGAGTGTGTGAAGGAGAAACAGCGCGTGTGTGTATAGTTTTGTGTGGTAAGTCTCTGTGCGCACGTGTATTGGGTTGTGAGTGTGTGTGTGAGTGTGTGTGTGTGAACCTACTTGCTCTGTGTCAGATCAACCACAATGAAGTCCTTCTCTAGGAGAACCACAACCGCATAGGGCTCCTGGACCTCTGTGAAAACATGGTGGACAGGAAGAGTCAGATGGCTGAGCAGTTAGGGAATCGGGCTATTACTCAAAAGGTTGCCGGTTCGATTCTGGCCGTGCAAAAAATGACGTTGTGTCCTTGGGCGAGGCACTTCACTCTACACAACATCGTTTTGGCACGGCCGGGAATCAAACCAACAACCTTCTGATTAATATCTCGACTCCCTAACCGCTCAGCCATCTGATCCCATCGGTTTAGGAGCCCGTAACAAACAAAACAGAGTTGGGAGAGGTTCACAGGCCGCACAAATACATCTGATTTCTCTTTTGTTTCATTGCTTGTCAAATTCCTCCAAACTGTTGTGTCTGAGTTTATTTAGACTCTGTGCTGGGACCAGACTGACTAATGCCAGCAGCAAAGCTCTCCGCAGGTGTGAGACAGAGGGACACGTTTAAGGCCTCGCCAAGGTGCTCGTTACCGTCACAGCTTGGACTGTGATTAGAGTCAATTATCAGAGCGAGGGGGAGTAAGAGAGAGAGAAAAAAGAGGGAGGGAGAAAAAAGAAAGAGGGAGAAAAAACAACAGAGACAGACGGACAGACATAGGGAGAGTGATCGAACACAATTTACACACACAAAAAAAAAAAACATTTGGCAGTGAGCCAGCTAACCAACACAAAGTACAAAGGAACAAGCGAAATCCAACTAAATCCCTTCACAAACTGAAGATCGTGAGGTTTAACCCCCATTCGACTCCCCCCCCCCCCACCCCCACCCGCACCGTGACATCCCACCACTCACCGTTGTTGTACGGAGTCTCACAGAGGACTAAGAACTCTACGATGGGGTGGTCCATCTCCAGGACTGTGATGGCCTTGCCGTGCATGATGGTCAGCGTGGGTCGCCGTCCAGCCTTGTCGTACGACAGGCCACCGGAGAAGATGACGAACGGCTCGCTGCTGTGGAGTCAGAGAGGCTCTTCAGTGAGGGCATTGTGAGGGTCGTGATGTCGTCATGAACATGTTTTAGAAGACGAGTACTGCATCAGTATGGGACTGAAACAACCAGTCAAGCCGGTACAGTGAGTCGAAGGGGGAAAACCGGAGAAGGGAAAGTGGGCTTATCCCTGAAGAAACGTGCTTCAGTTTCACTGTAAACCATGGCAAAAAAATACATGCCTGCCTGCAAACATGGGTCCACATTTCAGAGTTACAGCATCTCAGCTGCCCGTCCCAGGGGACGTGGAGTACATGCGTGTCCAGCCTAGCTAGCCAGAGAGTTAGCACAAGAATGACTCAGCCTCATTCTTGTCAGAGTGTGAGCGTGAAGGTTTTACCCCAGGGGGCATGTCCTGGGACAGTCACAACCAGCCCTTTAACGATCGATACGCTTTTAAGAAAAGCCAGGAAAACGCCCCGTCGTTGAGTGGGCCTGAGCATGTCGTCGTGACAACCAAGATGTCGCTGTCGCTCTTTGTGCCTCTGTGATTTTAAGAGTCCTCTTTTGTGTTCAACTATGCGACAACTATGAAGCATAAAGGCCCATTGTTATCCTAAAAAACATTGGCGGAGCAATATAAATGATAATACAACTCACTCATCCGACTCCAAAAAGACAACAAAGACTATCCATCAAAAAGAGAATTATGCTTCAAAGGATGTCCTCAATGCCAAAGCCTGCAGATGCAGCATGCGTTTTTAAAAGGCTTGCTATAATTTTTTTGATTGTTTTGTCATTTTCTTAGTCTTAATAGACTACAACCCACTTCATAAAAGACCTCCAGTACAACTTCAGTGAAAACATGCTAGGATTAAAAGGTTTTGGCAAAGAAAATTTTGGGCGAGTTTCAGGGTTGCAGTTCCCTGTGAGGAATTGACTCAACTAACCTCTGAATATCATGACTGATGGCCTTAAAAGCATTCTGTGAAGCTACCTGCTGGCTGTTCACAGCATATGACATACTGCAGTTAGGAGTGTGTCTGGTGGAGGTGAGTCTACTTACGGATGAAGAAGAACCATCTTTACCTGCTCTTTGACGTCTTGTATTCCACCTTCAGGATGGGTTTACATGATTCCTTTCTGCCATCCTTCTGGATCTTACCTGATGAAGAATGAAGACAGTAGTTTTTAGTAGAATATCATAGCTTTTTCACTGATTTTCTCATCTAAATCAGGCTTCAGTGCCAAAGGTCGCTTGTAATAAAACAAATTATATTTGTATGAAAATGAGTGGCAGCAGAGAACAAAGGACAGAGGGAGAGATAAGTAACATTTCTCAGTTTTCCCAAAGTCACGTCTGATAACAAACTGACAAACACAAGTGCCCTGAGGTCTGACTCGACGTAGCATCTGGCTGAGGATATGTCCTTCCTGGTACCCCTGTCAAAACAACATTCTGTCCCTCATCAAATTATGTTGTAAACAACAACAACAAAAAAGCAATTTGCGACATAGCCAGCCCGGAGTCACAGCTAACCCAGAGACGCTGGGATTTGAACCTTTACAGAGTTCTTTTCTTCGTTACTACAGTTTAGGAATACTCCATAGGGTTCTCTTTCATTTACATTTTTTTACATTTAGCAGACGCTCTTATCCAGAGCTACTTACAGTAAGTACAGGGACATTCCCCCGAGGCAAGTAGGGTGAAGTGCCTTGCCCAAGGACACAACGTCATTTTGCACAGCCGGGAATCGAACTGGCAACCTTCTGATTACTAGCCCGATTCCCTCACCGCTCAGCCACCTGACTCCTTTTTTCATTTAATTTCTGAACAGATGACTCACACCCCGACTTGGGACACAGATCGAACAACACCAACACCAACTGTCAGGCACTGAGCTGAATCTCAAGTCTGTTGCCATTACTCATCTCCTTGTGCACTTCCTCCACTTGTGTGTGTGTGTGTGTATTTATGTATGTGAGAGAGAGTGAGGGATGTTTTCGTCTCGGAAGTGGCAGGGTCAGGGTCAGAGTGCGCCGCCTACACACGCAGCCCTCCATCCCGGCTCCACGGCCAGCAGCTGTGAGGGGTGTGGCGACGATGACGCAGCTGTCGGCAGTTGGTTGCTCATCAAAGCCGTTTCCTGTCAGTGTCTCAGTTTGTGGGTGGAAGAGTGAGGACCGGGAGCTCAGCAGAGCCCTGACCTGGGGTCACATGTCTGTTCTACAAGCTCCTCACCCTCCCTCTACATGTGGTCTGTCAATAAATCCCATAAGGACGAGTGAACGAATAAAGGAACAGAGGAGAGGGCAGGGTCAGGGTAATGACGTGTTAGGTCCAGAGTGTGTTTGTGTGTGCGTGTACTCGTGTGTGTGTGTACTCGTGTGTGTGTGTGTGTGTGTGTGTGTGTGTGTGTGTGTGTGTGTGTGTGTGTGTGTGTGCGTACGGCCTTCACCTTATGGAGAGTCAATCTCTTTCTGGGGCTTTGTCTGACTGGCACCCCAGACGTTAACCGTTACAACGCGAGTGTGGACGTGCACGCCTGTGTGTCTCACCGTGAGGAAAGGTGATCTGGAAGGGCTTCGCCGTGTTCCGTAAGTTCCACAGTGTCAGACTACCGTCTGAATGGCTGCACATGAACTGTTTCCCCTCGTGGTGCCAGCTCACTGAATGGATAGCCTGGCGAGGGAGAGGGAGAGCAGTACGAGTCAGGTTTGCTGTAACGTTTCCATTCCAAGCCATCAAATTTCACTTATTAAGATGAAGTTTGGCCCCTGTAGTGGTGCCCCGTGCGAGGTTCATTGGGAATCATTACGCCACTATGCAAAACCTCGTGCTGCGAGAGAGAAGAAGTTAGAGACGACCCGCTGGTCTGTTACGTGTCTCGTAAAGGAGAGCAGCCGTGAAGAGGGCTGTGAGAGGGGGGATCAATATCACAGCTACACCATGAGAGACAGGAAGAGGAAGAAGCGGGGGAAACAAAGGACATGGACAGGTGCAGAGAGCGATAAACCTTCGTATGTAACAGTCACCCAACATCCGATTCATTATTGCGTTAAAAATCAATACAGCAATCCAATTAGTTTAGCTCATGGAAATGAGACTGTCAGTGGATTGCCACATGATAAGAACATAACAAGAACAGAAAGGTTATTAGATGCGTTTGATCTTTCCTGTTCAATTGATATTCCGGAAAGAAAAAATATAGCACCCTTATTTGTTATCATTTTCGTCAGAGGCGCACAGGTGTGTGAGGTAAGTCCTTTGAAGTTTCCTGATTGAAACGAAGCGAGTAAAAAATTGTCAAGGCAGAAATCACTCAGTTAATCACACCGTACTAATTACAAACTATAGGTGTCTTCCAACTCATCTCTCAGCCTTTGAAATAGGATTGGTTTTCTTCCTGCGGAGGGAATGATCAATAAAATCAGAGTGAGAGAAACAGAGAAGGAAAGAAAGAGAAAAACTGAAAAGAGAAAGAGAGTACGTGTTTCAAGAATCAAAAGTGGTGAAACACTGCCCCTCTCTGAAACACTGCACCTCTCAGAAACACTACACCTCTCTGAAACACTGCCAGCAGACAGAGAGCTCCTGTGTCTCCATGTGTCTCAGTGCCGCTCATGTGTTTTGTCTCGGCTGCTCAGAAGCTCTTCGTTGATAATTTTTTTCCCTCTCTCCCTCCCTCCCCCTTTCTCGATAGATGCTAGACACCAGAGATGGGTATGCATCAAGAGAGGGATAATTAACAGCACTCCGACACTTCCTCTAAGGACAGATAAAAGATGCGCCGGCAGATCCGCTCTTAAGACAGGCTTGCCGCTAACATGTGAGCTAATTGTACGAGTCTGAAAGGTTTTATTTCAGAGCAGCTTTAAGGCCACAGGGGCTAAATAACACCAAAAAGGAGAAAAGGCAGTGGTCTCTAGACTACCAAATAAGTACACAAGGTGACAGAGTTTACAGGTGCTAATTCATTGAGGGTATTTATACTTTAGCCTTACATGTACGATGTGATTAATTGAACAATCTTCTAAGTACTGGATATCATGCATTACAAGTGGAGGATAAGATGGAGTACCTGGTCGAAAGTGTGTGGCGCGAGCTCACCTCATCATAGGAGACTCTGTAGTCTGCCTTCTTGGCCCGAAGATCCCACTGAACGACGGTTCCACTCTCAAACCCAATCAACAGCTGGGGGGGGCGCATGAGGGAGGAGTGGCACGAGGAAAGGAAGAAGAAAAGGAAGAAGGAGAAGTTAGACGTACAGAAGAGGACGTTTCTGAATTTGTATCGTTAACTCCGTGAGAAGTCCGAAACTGTTTTGAGAAAAACTTTACTCTGGGATTGGAAAAAGCACAAGATATGACTCATGTTAGGAAACTGCTGCTAAGGACACTTCAACTGCCCCAACTAAATTTGACGCTAATATAACACTAAAGCCAGACTTGGTAAACAACTCTGCACTTAATGCACCCCTCTTTTCCTCTCTCTCTCTAAATATCAAAATAATTCCTACTCTTGTCTCTATATCTCTCTTTCTCCCCCTCTCTCGCCCTCTCTCTCTCTCTCTGTCTCTCCCTCTCTCCCTCCGTCTCTTCCTCCGTCTCTCCCTCCTTCTCCCTCTCCATCTCTTCCCCCTCCGTCTCTTCCTCCGTCTCTCCCTCCTCCCTCTCTCTCTCCCTCCGTCTCTCCCTCCTTCTCCCTCCTTCTCTCTCTCCATCTCTTCCCCCTCCAGGCTCTCTTGTGCCTGGCTGCTAACTCTCGTGAGCTCCTTCTCCAGAGTGAGATGTTATTAGGGAGGATTGGGAAGGATGATCCCTACCAGTAGTGAACCACTGAACACACACAGGCTATTTGCTGGCTGGCTTTACCCGTGTGTGTGCGCGCGTGTGTGTGTGTGCGTGTGTGTGTGCGTGGTTTAAAGAGGATTTACGTTTCAGGATGAGGAAGCAGAAGCTCAAATCTGGGTGATTTCTCGAGAGCAAAAGGTTAGGTTCATATATATATATGAGAGAGAGAGAGAGAGAGAGAGAGAGAGAGAGAGATGCTGATAACGAGTAGAAGAGAGGAAGGAGATAAAAAAAAGATGTGTCCGTTGTCAGCAACATTTTTTAAATCTAAAATCCAGTCAGCAGTTTTTGGATTAATGAGATGTGGGAGGTGAGCAGGGGCTATGCACAGAGAGAAAGACAGAGAAAGACAGAGAAAAAGAGAGTAATCATAGTATGTGCGAGAACAACAGTAATCACATGGATTAGATCTGTAATAGTAGGCCTACTTGTAGACGACAGCAGCAAAGACTACAGGAGGCAAGTCGAGACAGACTATCCCAGAGCTAAAGACAACATGTGCACACACACAGAAAACCACACACGGCTGGAACAAACATCCAGGCTGCGAAACCCTTCACTGCATAAACACAGCCGTCAAATCAAGTGCACACACACAAACACACACAACGACAGATGCTTGAGCGCCAAGCACAGAGTAAGGGAAGACAAAAGTTGCAAGAGAGTGTCTACCAACCCCCCCCCACACACTCAAAACATCCCCTAAATACACCTTCAGAGAGTGAGGAGGGGGCTAAACGGAGAGCCTGTCACACACGCCCCCCAGCCCCGGGGGGAGATGGGGAGCGATGCGGAGGGGTATTTAAAGGACGTGCGTCTCTGGGGAGGATGAGACAGACCCCGGTGGAGAGACCTGACTGAGTGGAGGCACACAGATCACAGAACGTGAAGTGGAGAACTGTTGGGGCGGAAAACAGCTTGTCTCCACGACGACAATCTCAGCCTCGCTCGGGAAACCATCAGACTCGCACCAACACGCGTGTGGGGCACAAGAACATCCACAAGAACACACGTGTAGTTAGACGCAGACGGTTCTCAACCCCGGTCCTCAAGTACCCCCCTGTCCTGCATGTTTTACATGTTTCCCTGCTCCAACACACCTGATTCAAATGAATGGGTCGTTATCTAGTTATGCTGAAGCATGCTAACGACCATTCATTTGAATCAGGTGTGTTGGAGCAGGGAAATATCTAAAACATGCAGGACAGGGGGTACTTGAGAACCAGGGTTGAGAACCACTGAGTTAGAGCATTAGAATAGATAACAGAGAGGATGGGCAGGGAGGAACTCAGAAGGAAATATATAAAAAGCCAAACCCAAACAAACATTATACATGTAGGCCACGGGTATTTCATGGCAGAATACACACAGAAAAGATCAAGATGCTGAAATATGGCTGGCCTAAGGATGTCAATAAAAAAAAAAAACGTAGACCGTTGAAAACATCTTTGTCTCACCATCTATGTCCTAAACACTCTGCAGGTTTGTTTCTCTCTCCCTGTTTGTATCTTCCTGCTGACAGCTTCTCAGTCTATTTTCACACCCGGCAACCCACACACATCGAGTGCCAGGAAGACCTCAGCGAATCAATTCCCCTTGATGCTTCCTGTCTCGTAGCCACGGAGATGTGCTTACTGATTCTGACCGTCAACTGACCCGACCGAACCCTTTACCCTGGATAAAATCTCCCACGGTCCCGCCTACCGGTGTAAGGAAGACCGCTAGCCTTAGAGGACTGATGCTAACAACGCTAGTGTTAGCATTAGCATCAGTGAATCATATAGGGGCATTGAGATTAATGGGTGTTGTGTGAACTGGGCACCGATCGACCCACCAGAGTCCTGAGAGAGCGGCGAAAGTGAGGCAGGCTAACCGCGGCTAACGGCTAACCGCGGCTAACGGCTAACCGTTTCTGCACAAAAAGGAGTGAAAGAAAGGGGTTTGTTTTTTTCTTAGCCTTTCGCCAACTCACCTTGCCTTCATCCTTTGGGCTGTCACTCAAATGAACCACGGGCCCTGGGTGTGTTTTAGTCGACCTGTAACGGAGAGAAAGTGAGGGAAAGGTGGAAATAACAAGTCAATAAAAAAAGCTCAGTGTAACAACATTAACATGAAGACCACTAGATCTTCTTAAAACAGCACAGACCACCCAAAGTGAGATTTAAACCACCAAATATTCAACGGATTCTACTGTAGGAGTTTAGCGCTTGCAGCTAAACTGCCGGTTAGAGCCTAACTTTGGTGGTGCTCAGTCCGTAAGGGAAATGCTGCCAGTACATTCACCTTAGAGAATGTTCTGGATCTGCTTCAGCACCAGGATGAAAAGTCAAACTGCTGTGTGCTCCCTGCAGAATCCCACTGCCAACAGTCGCTCTCTACAAAGGCCGCTAGCTACACACACACACAGTAAAACACAACCAATCTTCACACATTCTCCACAGTCCAGCCCATCACAAACACTTAGACCCCCACATGGAACTGAGCCAACATATTATCTGGCTACAAAAGGATTTATACTCCACACAAACACGTTTGGTGATTGCTAGCTCGGTGCCAACCTACTCCTCTGTCCTGCCAGTGCATTTCTTCTGACCTCTGACCTCTAGTTGCCTAGCAACGCCGGTGTTCTGGATGTGAACCGTGCCATCACGTGTTTAACGTGTGTGTGTGTGACATGCTCTGACAGATCACAACCAGCACCCTGGTTTCATGAGGTTGGAAACGTGGTGATTTTTCTTTTTTCCCCTCAGCAAATTTCAATCTGTATGGAAATGTGCAAAAACATTTGGAAACCCTCAATTGTTGTGTTCAAGGATGGATTCCTCTAGTAACGGCATACAAAGATGCACACAGGGTCTAATTAGGTTTCAAAAACAAACATACTTCTGAGTCAATACAGAGGAGTGTACAACTTAACCAAGCTGGAGACAGGAATACCTTGAAACATTACATTGAGAGTCCACAGACTTCACATACAGTGCAGAGCTTTTCTGCCGGAAAAGAGTTCAGAGATAAGAGAAGGGGGTTAAATAAACAAAAATTAAAACTGTGAAAGTAAGGTTATTAATTTAACATGATTCAAATAAGGAGATGTCGAGAACCGGGGTGGACTGGACCTATTTGACCGGGGCTGAGGGGAAAACGTCCACCTCAGCCAGAGACAAGCGGACCTTATCAGAGAGACCACAGAAAAGCTCTGCTGTGGGGAACAAAGAAATGCCCTGCGCTCTGTCGGGTCCCAGGGAGCCATGGTAACAGAAGCAACAGGAGGGAGGTGGAGGGGGGCTGTAATAACCGACAGATTGGTTGACAACACTGAGCAGAGATTCATGGACATAAACAAGTGTGCGAGTTTGAACGCACACGTAAACTAACCAACCATCTAATGATCACACAGGTGTGATGGGTATGTAACAGACGTAGCCACGCTCCGTCACAACAAGGTATCGTTCGCCACTCGCGGGATTCGAACGCTCGACCTCTGACTTGCCAAGCACGACCACTACCAACTACGCCAAAGAAAAGCTAGCTCTTCGTTGACGCGGGTGGCCTGCTACATACCTGAGGAGTGAGTTTCACGGTTTTCACACCGTTACACAGGCTTCTCTCAAGTAGAGGAGTCTCACGTATCCACCGTGAGACTCCCGCATTTCAAAAACTGTTCACGCTATCACCCCCCCCCCCCCAGCCTTGCACAGGGGCGGTTCTACACGGGGGCCTACGGGGGGGGGGTAGTTTTTCTTCTTCTAGTAGTCATCATGAAACGAGGAAGGGACGTTGCAGCCTTTTTTGCCCCAGTAAATAAACAAGTGAGAGAAACATATCAAGGTATTGAGAGAGCTGAGGAGCTGGAAGAGGGAGAGCCAGAGCCGTTTGTATGATTTTAATGTAAATCAAAATTATAAAGTATTTAATGTTTCTGCCGGTTCATCGTTCTGAAAGCTGCTGATGTGGACGAAGGTTAGCTTGCTCCGACACGGTAACGCTAGCTTACCGTCTGAGCCGCCTTCAAGCATCGAAATGACCTACATCCTGTCTAGAAGATTATGCCCTGTTTCAGACTTACCGCCGATACACCACTTCTTTAACCGCTAGGCTGAATTTCCTCCTCCCAGTGTGTTTTCACGCAGAGAATCCAATTAAAGGATGGTGACAGTAGAGTTATTGTGCATGTTTTAGCGTTAATAGTCTAGTTTGGACTGGCTTTGAACAATGTAATAAATAGAGCAAGATAATGAAAATATGTTTCTGTGAGGCCCTAACAAAGGATTATTCTGTGTTTTGTCTTCTTGTCTTACCAAACAATGGTAACAGTCAGTTGGCGAGAAGCTTTGATATTCTGTCTTTCTTCAAATTTCATTTCCTCCTCTACAGCGCATCTATGATGTCACATCAATTATTAAAGGTGGATTTTTCTCTGTGAATCATGAGCAGGATTAGCAAAGCGCTGCGCCTAAGCGATATTGTACCACCAAAAAAGGCGGGAGAAATATTAATAGGATTGCTTGTGAGTGTCGGAGCATTTGAGTCGAGTACGAGTGGGTTCGTTATTTTCTGTTGAACCCGAGGCAATGTGTGCTGTGACAGGGTCAGATGACACTAATGGAGCATGACATATCCTAGAGGACATAGCATAGTGGCCTACTGCCAATAGTGTAGTACACAGATGCACATTCATTAATCCTCAACAGAACTACATCTCCCAGGCAAATGATCTTCCACGGACATTGACGCTGGTGGAGTTCTACTTGGGGCTTTGGTGGCAAAGGCTTTTGTGTATCGTAAATATTAGCAGGCCCTCCAGTACACACATTTGACACTTTTCTCTCTCACTCATTAAAACACGCTCTGAAATGAATCGGTGCCCCTGATTCATGAAAATGAATTAGGGGCACCCTGGTAGCTCACTGGATAAGAGCGCGTACAGTGTAGACTGAAGCTTTACCTTCTCTCTCTTTCTCTCTCTCTCTCTCTCTCTCTCTCTCTCTCTCTCTCTCTCTCTCTCTCTCTCTCTCTCTCTCTCTCCTCCTTCTCTCCCTGGACAGAGGCCCAACGGTGACAAACTAATTTCCCAGACGAGTAGAAACAAGGATATTCACACTCCCTCCAGCCCACCATCTCCTTCCTCGTAATCGCACACACACACACACACAATTCCTTTCATTGTTCCTCCACACACACACGACTGTTAATGTCAACAACACAGCCTTCCTTTTTGATTTGCTGCAGAAACCCTTCTTATTCTCTTCCTCTCTCAAACTCCTCAAGACGTCATACCCTCCTCTGCCTCGGAGGACGGACCAGGAGGAAAATACGATCATGTGACGAGGTATGGAGGGAGGAGAGGAAGGAGGAGAAATGTTAGCATGTGTTTTCATTAACATGAGTGAGCCTGCTTCTCCCTCCTCTGTGTATTCTGTCTCCATTTAGCCTGCTGCCAAGGAAGGCAGGCCAGCAAGACCTAGATTACATTAGACTGATAAACCCTGTCTTAATTAGAAAATAATGGGCTAATTACAGAACCACAAAGACCATTAACGTGGTCATGCCAAGGCATAGGGAACCTGGGAGGGAACTGTCTAAAAATGATCGGTTAAGAACAGAAAACACAGAGAAGATTAACCAAATGCTACCATTCATATTTAAATTGACTGAATCAGTTCCTTAATCATTTTCGATGAAAATAAATTTTCAAGCAGCATTTCCTTTGGTGTTCAGAGGCATGTTCAGACAGATGCTGATGTATGAGCGTGTCAGGGAAGCAACAGCTCTCTCACTCTCTGTTTCCCTTTCTTCTCTTATGATTTGAGGTGCCGACACACTCCCCTTACGTTTCTCACACAGGCAGTAAATCTAGGGCTTCCATGAAGCCTGCAGAAACAAGGATCCAGACAAAAAGCATTAGAGTTCAGTCGCCGTCGTGGGAATTGAGGGTACATGGCACACTTCCTGAATGGGTGTCTGGTTGGAGAGTGCGGAGGGATTTTGTGTGTGGAATGGTTGATTTACGATGGCTAACGCCTGATGTGGTGCTGCCCTATTTTGTGCTGGTGCTTTGAGCTGGCCATGCATTCTGGGACAAAGTTATTGCACTATAGAGCACAGTTTAAGGATCAAGCACGGCTCATTCCTGACAGCATGGTCATTTGAATTAAGATAAATTCAGTGCAAGCTACTTGCTCACCTCCCTGTGATAGAAAAGTGAATTTGTTTTGGACCTCCGTGGATGTAAAACTGGAGACGGCAGGGATGTGGACACACAATGCACGGGAAGTTTTGGCTGAGGTTTATGTTCTTAGTAAGAAATGAATCTATAAAAAACCTTAGCAGGTCATGTCGGTGTGTGAGCAATTACTGTACATGTCAGTGTGTGTCTGTGTATGTGTGTGTGTGTCTGTGTGTGTATGTGTCTGTGTAGGCAAGAGGAAGCTACTGTTTAATGACCTTAATTTCACACCCCAATTTCACACACACACACACACACACAGTAGTTGTTCACGCACCTGTGGGGCTCAAGCTTCTCTTAACGTGAAAAGAACATTCTGTTTTCACTCCCTCTCTCTTTATCCACTAGGGGATTATCTTTCAGATTTGGAGCGTTTCTCATTTTCATTCATAATGAGAAAGATTCTTCTGCAAAGCCTTAACAGTGAGAGCTCCTTTGGCTTTTTGTTTAAGCCCAGAGCACAGAAATCTTGTTTCCCTCATCGATTTATGTCTCACTTACTCAAGTGCGTGTCTTACCTGGACATAGGTGAACTATCGGACTCTGACTCATCCAGAACAACTCAAACTGATTTCTTCAGCCAAATTCTTTATCAACCCACCAGAACTTGTCAATACCCGAATCGAAATAGCAAATAACTAAAATAATAATAATCATTGGTCATTCATATTTAAAACCCAATTTTAATGCCAATAATAGTCAAAGCTTTGGCAAGTGGGAAGATGCAATCCACCAGAACAGACGATAAACCCCCACAACAGGTGTTGCTACCCACATGCCTGCCATTTAGCTTCAATCCCGCCCTGACACAGTGTCCTAGGACTTCCGTCAGAGAGCGGAGTGACTGACAGAGAACCACATCAGAGCCAAGGAGACTGCTAACTACAGCTTAGGCTGTCGCCAAGCACAAAGATGTCTCGGTGCGAGCGCGACGCCTGATCGACGCTCTCCGGGGCCTGTCAGACTGGCACCGGAGGAGAGCGGCGTAGGTGTGCCACTTCCAAACGGAAAATAAAAAGGCTCTTTGTGAAAGCTTGTGGAGTCGTGTGGTGAAAAAGGGGCCGATGCTTAAGCTGTTTACTGTCAACCCACGGGCGGGATCTGTCACGATCCTTTTAACAGCAAAGTTGCATGGTATCGTGTCTCTGCAGAAAAGTAGTTTGGACCGTTAACGCAGGTAAACACCTGTTGCAGAGGTTGTATAAGTGTTTGTTGTGAGGTTGATAGACTAATGCGTTCTGCAGAGAAGGGAGACTGGCGTTGGTCACGGTTTGGAATGAAAGGGAGTAAACAGGATAGAGTAACACTGCGGATATCGCTCATTAAAAAAAAGAAAATTACATAGGCGTTAAGGTGGCAGGCGCGTGTTGCTTAGGCGGCCGCCTTAACTGAAAAGTGCTGCGGGAAACCCTGAGCTTATGATGTCATTATAGTTTGCTAACATGGACTGTGGTGGGGTTTGAGCTCCACTTTAACGCCCTGGACTCCACTGCTGAGTCAGTGCAACGCAACACTTCCTCTGACATCCTGATCAACTGTATCTCACAGTTTGTGGCATGATTTCTCCCTAATAAAGAACCCCAGCATGCATTGCACTTCCTTTCCAGTAAACCCAAAAGTGCAGCCGATACAGTTTTTATTTATTGAGGGTCAGATGGCTGAGCGGTTAGGGAATCGGGCTATTAATCAGAAGGTTGCCGGTTCGATTCCGGGCCGTACAAAATGACGTTGTGTCCTTGGGCAAGTCGTTCTGGGTAAGAGAAATCATCCTCACCAACTTCATCTTATATAATAATACGACAACATCCATATTATTGTTATTATTATGACTAACATACTCCAGTACTAGTGCTAAAATCAGCATGAAGGATAATTATCAACGTCAATAAAAAACGATGTTATAGTTCCTGGTGGAGATCCTGTATGATCCAGATCCTGTAGATGAGTGTGAACTCACAGTTCGATGGCCTTGTTCCACATGATGACGTATCCAGACAAGATGAAGGACTCGATGTTGACGATGTGGGTGTTTCCTCGTTCGGTTCCCACGTACAGCCATTTACTCTGGAAGGGAAGGTGGCAAAATGTGATCCTGGAAGACAGACAGAAACAAAAACTGTTAGATATTAGGATGGATACATGTTTATATTAGTATGTTTGTGTGTTTATATTAGGATGGATCCATGTTTATATTAGTATGTTTGTGTGTTGACATTAATATTGATACGTTTTGCATACGTGTTCTCATGCTCTGTACCACGCAGCTCTGTAATTAATGTTTTGCCTCTGATAATAACCACCCAAATAATTATCATACTCTCACCAAAACAGTATACCTTTCCCACCATTATATCATAATTATGTTTGGGTTAATTGTACAGTGAATTGTTTTTCATCAATATCCCACAGCGTCATTTGACAAATGAGTGAATTGCTCCAGTAAATTGAGATAGATGTAACTTTCTGTCAAATGTGTGTGTAACGTCGTAGTGTTTAAACACAACACCCAACTTTTTTTTATGATCAGAGGGCACCATAAACAGTGAATGTCTTCAGGGTAGTGAGTTTTTGAATAATTGATTTAGCCCATCTCCACTTGAATGGAGGAACTGTAATGAATTAAGATGAACACAAATACATTAGCGGATAGTGAAACAGAAGAAGACTGTTGAGAAGAGTGAAGAGTGTTGACCTTGCATGATTTACCCGTTAGCAGCCCCAACAGCATAATCGCATTGAAAGAGTTTGCATTAAACATTTACTGAATCGCTTTCCAGTGTTCTCAATCCTCTATGGTTCCTGGAGTCTACAGTAGCTCTTGCGACAGTATCTCCAATATGCTTGATAATAATCATCCAGTTTCATCCAGGAAGTAGTGGTGGTAGTGCCTTGCCCAAGGACACAACGTCATTTGGCACAGCCGGGAATCGAACCAGCAACCTTCTGATTACTAGCCCGATTCCTTAACCGCTCAGCCACCTGACTCCCTAGATTGGTACCTTTTTCATACATTCAGTATAAAGCTTCTTGTTCAGGTTGAGTTGTGAGAAAGATGTCATTGTTTTTCCTTTCCGGCTTCACATCAAACTGTCAAACGGCCGAAAGCCCCTGCATCGACCCTGTGTTGTAGTCCTGCGCAAAAGTAGCATGTTAGACTGAACATGTAATTACTACAAGATCAATGAAAACCTTGAGGCAGAACACGCTAAGAGCACGCTATCTGTCCATGTGACATGCAGTGTCATATATTCCAAGGAATTCAAGGGGCTGGGGTGCTTACACAGTCACTCACCCTGCATTAGCATCCATCATCTTTATAAGCGCCTTAACTGGGGAATAAAGATCAACGCTCTCTAATTCACTCGTGTCCATGGTGATTACCTCACCAGGACGCAGCAGGGCTGGGCCCCCTGCTTGCTGCCTCCCCGCCTTGCCCTGCCCAGCCAGAGACAACGTTATTAGATAGCAGACAAATGAGATGGGAGACAATTCAATAAGGATTTGGACCACTCATGGATGCACCAGGAGAGGAGGCATGCTTGAGCTAACTGGAGAAGATGCCTTTGTGTGCCAGGGAGAGGGAATCCTATTTGACTCTAATGTTCCTGACGAGAGAATGTCAGTCTCATGGTTGAGGATTGAGGTGACTGACTGAGACATTTGAATTCTCTGAGCAGGAAACCTGAGATGGTGGCCTGCAGAACAGGTGATGTGATCACTCAGATGAGGCGTTTCTCAAACCTGTTGTGCGATTCCTGTTTCATCTCCTTGCATGAAACACAGCATTAGTTTTTTCCCCCTTAACTACACAAATTCAAAAAAAATTACGAAATAATTCTTCGATTCATACCGTTTTGTAAAAACGAACCGAAACACCAACAGATAATTTCCATTGTGTCCGAGCTCCCAGAAATATGAATAAGTGAGTTGGAACCAAAGCACTTGGGCAGAGAAGAAAACGTTACCACGCATGCAATCAGACGTGAGTAGGCGGCTCCTTGACTGCCCAGACGACCTCCCTCATTTAGTCTGCATTTGCATAATTATAATTTTGCTGTAAGAAAAAGGAGAACAAAAGTAAGCCGTGGAGCAACAGTGTGTGTGTGTGTCTTAGGGAGGGGTGTGTGTGTGTCTTAGGGAGGGGTGTGTGTGTGTGTGTCTTAGGGAGGGGTGTGTGTGTGTCTTAGGTAGGGGTGTGTGTGTGTGTGTCTTAGGGAGGGGTGTGTGTGTGTCTTGGGGAGGGGTGTGTGTCTTGGAGAGGGGTGTGTGACTTGGAGGGGGGTGTGTGTCTTGGGGAGGGGTGTGTGTCTTGGAGGGGGGTGTGTGACTTGGGGAGGGGAGTGTGTGTTGGGGGGGGGGTGTGTGTCTTGGGGAGGGGTGTGCGTGTATATGTGTGTGTGTCTTGGGGAGGGGAGTGTGTGTTGGGGGGGGGGGGGTATGGAGAGTAATCAAGTGAAAGTCAAAGGCTTTGTTTGACTCCTACAGGCTGACAAGGTGCTGTCAGCACACCTCATAATTATCAATCAAATGAGCCCGTAGGAGAGAGAGGGTTGAGTCACCAGCTGTCTGCTGTGTCTGGGGAAGCAACAACTCTAATGACGTAAAACACGTCAAGTGATGAATTGGAGCTGTCGTCCTGTGAGACATCATCCAAATATGTTGTGACCTTCATTAGTTAAACTCTCAAATTCGACCAATCAGATTTGCACATGCAGAGCATCATGACAGTGGCAAAAGTTGCACCCACAAATATGTGAGGTGATAGACTTGTATTTTCATTTCGGGAAATACAAATTTCAGTGATTGGGAGGTGACCCAAGTGTTCACTGAGGTGCCTCTCCTTTGATTCCCAAGCGACTCATCAGGGTGTCAAAGACGTAATGGACCGGGGTCAGTGACTTGACAAAGAGCAAACTAAGAGCTCGCTCGCACACGCCCCTTTCGGGAGATGATTCACCATCCATGTCTTGTTGTTGGTGCGCACGCGGCCGCCCTCCGCCTCTGAAGACCCAGCTGTAACGCTGGCCGTGCAGATGTCCCTTTGGAGCTACAGGGCTAATGGAGCATTGGAAGTGATTTCACCAGCTGTGAACCAGCTCGCTCTGGCTCCGTTCCCCTGCGGAAGCAGGTACACCGCGAGAGGGGCGAGGGCGAGGATGAAGTGTTGACGTGTGTCAGTAGCTAGAAATCGATATCGCGCATTTCGAGACGGGTGAGCACACACCCCCCCTCCACTCACCTCGAAGAGAACAGAGAACAAGAAGCCACTTTAATTTATAAGCCGTTTTCCCACCCAAATGTGTCTAAATACATTTACATTTGCGGTTAGGGAGGTTAGGGAATCGGGCTAGTAATCTGAAGGTTGCCAGTTCGATTCCTGGCCGTGCAAAATTACGTTGTGTCCTTGGGCAAGGCACTTCACCCTACTTGCCTCGGGGAGAATGTCCCTGTACTTACTGTAAGTCGCTCTGGACAAGAGCGTCTGCTAAATGACTAAATGTAAATACAAGTGGAATTCTTCGTGAGTGAAACAACCGCAAGTGTCTTCCTTCTAGAAGCCTTCTTTTGAATGGCAGTCATTCTTACAGAAGGAGTTATGATGATGGAGAGAGGCTCCAACAGCCAGATTAAAAGCCTGTGATGGCACTTTACGTGCATGTGTGCTGGTCGATGCTAACTGGCTAACTGAGGAGAGTGTTTTATGTGTGGGGAATGGGAGAGTTAAGTTAGATTAAGTGGAGGCTTTGACTGATCCAAATGGGAGAATGTTACACACCATTAATCTCAGTCATAGTAAAAGATAATAGTACCTGCAAGGTGAGAATATCATCAAATATACAGACATAATCAGCACCCACTGAGAATATTTACTCAAAACACACATCCGGGATTGGAATTTTCCATCACTGAAAATTTCCATTTTACAGCCCATGCACCTCTCACCTGGGTGGCAACCACAGCTCCATTAAAACCACCTTCTTCTTGCAATCCCCTCTTGTCTCATACAGAGACGTTATCGCTGGAATAGGTAATTAAATTCCTCAGGTTTAAATGACTTTAATAGGAATTACTTGGCAGGGGAAAGGCCTGCCTGGTACACTGTGATACGGAAGTGTGTTCACGTGTGTGTGTTTCCATGTGTGTGTGTGTGTGTGAGTGTCTTGTGTGTGTGTGTGAGTGTCTTGTGTGTGTGTGTGTGTGTGTGTGTGTGTGTGTGTGAGTGTCTTGTGTGTGTGTGTGTGTGTGTGTGTGAGTGTCTTGTGTGTGTGTGTGAGTGTCTTGTGTGTGTGTGTGTGTGTGTGTGAGCCTCAGGGTTTGCATGAACTCTTTTCACCTAAAGGACATGCGTGTCACAAGCTCCCTCAAGGCCAGGCTTTATAAACACTTCAACATGACATTTAATGTCAGATGTGGACTTTTGCAAGGTGTTGGCACTTGGCAGTGTGACGAAATGGCTGCTAATAAAAAGAACATTCGTTTTTAATGAAGCTCTGTGCCGTCTTGGAGAGACCGAAGTAGGCTTGTTAACATGGAGGAAAATGGCCGACCAGTTCGTCCACAGACCCATCATATCTAATACCAACCGTATCTCAAGAGCTGCCTCTGATAGCTGACTCACGGTTAAAACCCAGACAGTTATTCAACATAAGACTTCAGTGATCCATGGTGACAAATACAATGTTCTCCAATTCAGCATTACACTCCTAAATCCCTCCTACAACTAAATCTACGTCCCTGAAACGGCTTTGTGATTTAAAAGGCATTTCTAAATAGATTAACATCTCAGACGGTTATCCTGTGGGATTGAAACCCTTTCCCTCTCCTGAAGGTGTCTGCTTCCTGTGTGAATAGACACTGCTGCTGAGAAGCTAGTTCTGACGTGTTCAGATAACTGACTTTACATTTACATTTAGTCATTTAGCAGACGCTCTTATCCAGAGCGACTTACAGTAAGTACAGGGACATTCCCCCCGAAGCAAGTAGGGTGAAGTGCCTTGCCCAAGGACACAACGTCATTTGGCACGGCTGGGAATCGAACTGGCCGACCTTCAGATTACATGCAGGATTAAAGTATTTAAGTGTTGGACATGACTCAACACTCACCAACAATGGACCTTTTCTCTCTGAAATGAAAGCTTTGTATATCTAGTCGAACTTTCGACGTGATCTTATTAACTTTAGTGCCCTCAATGCAATACCCATGACCTGCTAACTGTAGACTGACTAAGAGGACAGGGAAATGAGTCATGCTATCTAATTACAGTGTGTATTTTTGTAATGATCATAGTCTTTCGAAAATACCCGATGTACTAGACTGAAGGGAACTCAAACACTTTATAACTTATGTAAAGCCTGTTAAATACAAATTAAAAAGGAAAGTTATAAGAGATCTAGAGTTAATGGTAGCTAACTTAATCACAGACACTTTGCCATGATGGCAATGTTTTCATGGAGATTATCCCCTGTCAGAAAATTTAAAGATGTGACCTTTTATTCTGTATCAAATGATACTATGTTCAGCATTCTTCACCGACTGACTGTGCAATACTAGATAGATTAATATTTCTGACATCCCCCTATTGTACATTTTGAAAAATAGCTTCAATGTTTAATGTTTTATTTCAAAGCAGTGAATAACTATTATGGTTAAGAATGAATAGGCCTACTGAATAGCATATTTCTGGAACAACTCCACACTCAAAAGAATGTATAAAGTTTTTACGATCATATTTTTTTCCACTTTCCACACCTTGCCCCTGTGTAGTTCTGCAGAGAACACTAAACAAGAGATAGCAGACAAAGAGCAATTTATAACTTCATCTTTTCCTCAAGGTTCGTAAAAGCACTTAACAGAAAAGATTCTCAAAACACTCCATGCCACCAAAGACGACATTGACCATTTCTAATCGTCCGAATGCTGGGGTGAAACATTCAAACATTTTCTGCCTGACCTTCTTTTCACAGAGTCAGACAGACGTATTGTGTAGGTGTGGATGTGCTATGTGTGGTAGCACCCGGTTGAAAGCCAGACTGGAAGGTTTCCTGCTGAACACAGGTGTTCTCTAAGTCAACAGAGGCAGCATAGACGAGTCAAGGGCATGCTTACATTGTAAACTACATTTGTCCAAAGCTTTTACCTCTGAAGGCTAAAAGAAAGAGTCTGTCTCCAAGTGCAAGCTGTTTTTTCGTTTTTTGCCTTTTACTTGCAAATTGATAGCGATTGAGGAAAAATCATATGGCACACTTAAAAGGTTTTTAATCTGAGACATAGCACTACGTAATTATTTTAAATCCTTAACCAAGATGTCATATCTCTTGTCCAGGTAAAGCTTTTCAACATTGTGAGGACAGTTCCATCATACAGTTCACTGCAATAGCTTTTTTCAGTGTCTTTAGTTGTTGCAGACCATGAGAAAAATGTCTAAGGCTTTCAAGAATTTGAGAGAACATCCTAAAATATTTAAATCGCCAATACTGCTGTTGCCTCTGCAGTATTGATTTTCAACCTTGAGGCGCTGAGATTTATTCTATCAGAGGTATTATTTATTTTGGCGTACTAAGCCTTGGGAAGTCAAACCCAGCTTTTCATCTCAGTTGATGGCCTTGGTGTGTAGTTAGACTTGGTGTGTGTTTGTTGTGTGTTTGTACTTGGTTTGTGTTTGGACTTGGTGTGTGTTTAGTGTGTGTTTGGACTTGGTGTGTGTTGAATGTGCGCCGCTGTACTCACCGCTCTCTGTTGAACTTGAGCGAGTGCAGGACGGCGGGCCGTCGCTGACGGAGGTTCCACAGGTGCAGTGTGTCGTCGGCGCACGCCGTGACCAGCGCCCCCTGCAGGAACAACACAGATGTGATCCTCGAGGTGACACACTTTCGACACGCGTCAGTAACACACACGAAGACAGCTGTGTCGAACGCGATGAGCGAGCCATGTCCGTATGAACGGTAACCAACCCAGAGTCGGGGAAGGTCTTAGATCAATGCAGAACCACCAAGGTTTACGTTTGTCAGTTCATACAGAGATTATAATGCAAATCAGATCCTAACTGGAGACACAGAGAGGGAAGTGACAAGTTATACAAGACGAAGTCAGGATTATCTGAACGTGTGTGTAAAGCAGCATGTCTTCTGAGTGATGCATGCTTGAGTATGAGGGGCCGTTTAGGAAATAATTCAGACTGTCTTTACACAAACACATATGAAACACATTCACATATGAAACGTTCACACACGCATGTTTGTTTTTGAACAGTTGAAACAATATTTTCGAAAAAGGTTTCGAAAAAGGTTTTTGCATCATTGATGAGTACTTGATGAGGACTCTACTATTATCTACGGTACTTTATTGTACTCTGCTCTGCTTTACTCTGTTACAGAGCATTTCACACAGGTACATTTCCCCCTTGTTTTGGATAGTTGATTCTATTGCTACGTGATTGTTCCTCCATAGCATGCTCTCTGAGTGTGGAGAAGACAGGGCATAGCTTGGTACTTCCTGTTTTATTCAGCGACACCTGATTGTACCAGACAGCGGCTCTGAGAGTGTGTCTTACTGGGGGTACATTGATGCGTTCCCCGGAGAGGTTGAATGAGCTGCCATCACGGCTCACAGATTTCTGTGTTCTAAGTTCCACTTGTTCCCCCCCTCCCATTGATATGCGTGTGCGCTTGTGTGTGCGTGTGGGCATGTGTGTGTGTGTGTCTGTGCGTGACTGTAAGTGTTCAAGATGTCATGACTCATGGTTCAAACAGTGGACTTCCTGCTGGTGCTCTCGTCACGGGGACTAAAACAGGAAATGATAGATTCTAAACTGCCTTTTCCATTAAAAACGTATTACATGACAACTAGCTGTGACGGTAATTCAAAAGTTAACCCAAGTAATAAAAACTTGAATAATTGTTGAACAATTGAGTAAACATGAGTTCCATTACTCACATTGTCAGTTTGGTTTCTTCCTAAAATATGACTTTTTGTGTGATATCGACCAGAGGGATGAGAGACTGTCTAGAACAGAAACTACAGTCAAAACAGCTTGGAGAAACATTATTTCCCTCAGGCTTTCGAGGGTTACGACTGACTGAAACTGGAGGAATGGAATTCCTCCCACGGAGCTGCTTCTGGGAGGCGGTGAGGAGTTAGCCAGAGACCCAGGGGGTGAATAAACTCCAGACTGAAACCGCAACCTCGGGGGGAAAGACTTTACACGTCCCCTCGGTACGGGAGTATGGTGGAAATCCACAAACACAGATTGAAATCTAGGTAAACAGCTCGTTTATGAAGGATTAAGAAGCTTTGTGGCGGTGTTAAGATGTGTGTGTGTGTGTGTGTGTGTGAGTCTCTTGCTTCTGTGAGAGCATTTCTAAGGCCATGTACACAAATCTTTAACAGGGGTACGAAGGTTCCTGGACAGCCAGCATCACAGCTATAGTCAATAATTGAAGATCCTCTTTAACATTCACAGACAACCATCACCTGGTCCCAGTCGTCTGAACCTGCCGGGCCACCTGCCTCTCCCATCAGACCTTAACAGCCAGAAACTTGAAGCTCGTATGGAGTTCAAGCCACTTATACATCCCCTTCTGCTCTCCTCATCACCTAGTACCTCCTCCACCTAGTACCACCATATACCTCCTCCACCTCCACCTCCTCTCCACCTAGTACCACCATATACCTCCTCCACCTCCACCTCCTCTCCACCTTGTACCACCATATTCCACCTCCTCTCCACCTAGTACCACCATATACCTCCTCCACCTCCTCTCCACCTAGTACCACCATATACCTCCTCCACCTCCACCTCCTCTCCACCTAGTACCACCATATACCTCCTCCACCTCCACCTCCTCTCCACCTTGTACCACCATATTCTACCTCCTCTCCACCTAGTACCACCATATACCTCCTCCACCTCCTCTCCACCTAGAGAAGCAGAGCTTCCTTATCTCAGTCAAGGCTCTTCTCTAATCTGGCTCCCCAGACTCTAATTCCCTCTTTCACAAGACCCATCTCTCGTGTCTGTGCGTGTCTGTGCGTGTGTGTGTGTGTGTGCGGACTGGCACCACATGTGTGCCGTGTGTGTGTGCGCATGTGTGGGCACCACGTGTGTGCTGCGAGTTGGGTACATCATGTTGTACTCAATCAATGGGTGCATTAGCTGAAGGTTCTTCGGAACATCTTTTTAAAGATATTAGCATATTTTGATTGAGGCAACGGTTTACACTAAGTAGTATGAATGATACATGAGACACCAAATGATTAATTGTAGCTTGATAAGGCTTATATCCCTCATAGACTAATTCTCTTGTTTCCGTAAAATGTTGGAGTACAACCTGCAATGGTAATCCTGCCCGTCCCTCTTCCATCTTGGTTAAACACATGACAGCTACCTCATAAAACCCCATTACACTGTGAGCAATGATCGCTGTTTACCAAACCAAACTAATTAATCCTAGAAAATAATTAAATGGGAAGTAAAATAATGAATAACTTAATTGTGTGTGTTTTTTTTTGCCTCTTTCTTTGTCCGATTTGATGTCAGTGCCCCCTCATCCCGATCCACGGGCCCTGCTCGGATGTCGTAGCTAATAGCATTAGCGGGGATATGCTCAGCTAATCCATGTCAAATTTGACTGATGGGGTATGTGTCGATGGAAAACTGGCACCATCAAGAGATTAAAACGTCTGATAAAGATCTTAATTGTGTTTTCTTCACGGCTCCTTTTTTATCATTCTATCCCTGTTTCTATTTGTCGTTATTATGAATTCTCTTTAAGGTGTTTACATCTTGAATTACGTGACGCTACCCATTTATTTCAGTTTTCGTTCATCTGTCTTGGTCTCGCTCTTTCACACAGACTCACACTCAAACACGCACTCGCGCACACGCACGCAAACACACGCTCACATTGCCTTTGTCTCTGTATCTCTTTGTTATTCTCTTTCTCTGATGCCACCAGTCCAGGCGATACAATCCTGATGTGTGCAGTCTTGTCAATCGTC
>CM042867.1:19830554-19839528 GCA_023658055.1 Thaleichthys pacificus
GAGAACACTACTTTGGCTGAAGGACAAACAAGGCAAGGCAAGAACTCCAAAGAGATAGTTTTTGTCTGTGTTCCGTCCAGTTCCAATTTTCTGTTTTTTTTAACTTAATTTATTTCCAATCCAAGGGATGACAGTCCCACTGTGTGACAGCATGACCAAATGATGTGGACATGTGGTACAACAAGAATGAGTTATTGACAATCATTCATTTTAAAAACAATCATAATTGGAAGTGAGACCATGCTGGTTTTTCTATTTCCCAAGGTCAATGAATGATTTACGGTTAAGGGTTGGGACCTGGCAGTGTTGACACTCGACATGCAGGTGTGTGTGTTTCTGTGTGTGCCCCAGATAATAGTGTGTGTTTCTGTGTGTGCCCCAGGTATTAGTGTGTGTTTCTGTGTGTGCCCCAGGTATCTGTGAGAGTGTTTCTGTCTGTGTGTGTGATTCTGTATGTTGGTGTGTTTGTGTGTGTGTTGGTGGCCCAGGTGTGTGTGTGTGTGTGGTGTGTGTGCATCAGTGCCCCAGGTGTGTGTGTGTGTGAGGTTCAATGCTGTTCAGCGGGTAATTCATGTGGTACTGGGCATCTCATTGAGTGAGAATTCCACACAGCTGAGTCCTGAGGATGGCTGACTGAACACAGAGAGGGCATTCAAGTATGACACACACACACACACACAGATCGGGGAAAAGCCGAAGAGATAAAGAGAAAAGAAACATAGGAGGAAATATCTGTCAAAATGGTTGTCACACACACACACGCATACACACTCACGCACACACACACGCACACACCTCCAGAGCTAAGCTGAGCCTGCATGCTCCATGCTCTGTTTCCTGTGTGCGGTGGGCAGGGGCTGCTGGGGTGACTGTGTCCCTGCCTGCAGTGAGCAGATGAGGGTGGCTGGGTGACTGTGTGATGAACTGAAGGCGGGGTCAGATGGCTGAGCGGTTAGGGAGTAGGGCTATTAATCAGAAGGTTGTTGGTTCGATTCCTGGCCGTGCCAAATGACGTTGTGTCCTTAGGCAAGGCACTTCACCCTACTTGCCCCGGGGGGAATGTCCCTGTACTTACTATAAGTCGCTCTGGATAAGAGCTAAATTACTAAATGTAAATGTAATGAGCTAAGACACACAAACTGTCTCAGCTCTAGACAGCTATACAATAAAACAGACTGAGTAATGAACACACATGCGTACATGTCGTGTCACAATAGTTAAACATCTAGACGTGTATTTAAAATACACAGCACAGGAAGGCAACACATAGTATTATGTTTACCACAGTGCACCGCACCAATGAGGTGAGTATTGATTTCAGAGATGAGTTTTAAGATTGCCTCTCGTGTCTAAATGATATGACAGACGGGAGTTTTCAACTTCAGCTGGGCCTTGAGAAATCTTTAGGGTGCTAGAAAGATGTCACTTGGTTGAATGAATACATGCAAAACACCCACAATCCCCCAGTTAAAGTAGACTATCAAATGGGAATTCTCTCATCGATTCTCCCTCCCCCTCTCTCTTTCCGTCTGTATCACACTCTCTCTTTTCTGTGCCTCCCTCACAGCTGAATCGATTCAAACCACCTGAGAGAGGGAAGGAGGGAGGGAGGGAGGGGGGGAAGGAGGGAGGGAGGGAGGGAGGGAGGGAGAGAGGGAGGGAGGGAGGGAGGGAGGGAGGGAAGGAAGGAAGGAAGGAAGGAAGGAAGGAAGGAAGGAGGGAGGGAGGGAGGGGAGGGAGGGAAGGAAGGAAGGAGGGAGGGAAGGAGGGAGGGAGGGAGGGGGGCATCTAATGGCACACAATGGAGCAGAGCAGGAATTGAGCGACAAGGTCCTTCCAAGCACATGCATCCTCTGTTCAGCTGCTGAGTACAGGAAGAGAAACCTGTTTCACTTGCAAGGCAATATGTTTAACAACCAATGAGCCTGTCCTCTTGAATTCATACCTAGCTACTGGATCCGTATTCCCTTAAAATCCAATACCAGAGGCGAACACACACCCAAAGGAGAAGAAATTAAACGTTAAATCAAATATTGAAGCATTTTTCAAGCATTGTAAAGATTTTGGAGGCAAGCAACGTCAAGAAATGATGTTGCATTCACCTCGGATACTTTTTAACCTAGCTTGTTAGCTCATTTGCAATCCAGTTCGATGTGTGCTGTCATGATGGTGAGGTGGGGTGAGGGAGGGAGGGAGGGAGGGAGGGAGGGAGGGAGAGGGAGAGAGAGAGAGAGAGAGAGAGAGAGAGAGAGAGAGAGAGAGAGAGGGAGGGAGGGAGGGAGGGAGGGAGGGAGGCGAGAAGTAATCTTTCTCTCCCCACCATCCTGTCCATCTCTTTTTCTCCTACTCTACATCTCTCTCCCTTCTACTCTCTCTCTCTCTCCCTTCCCCCCTCCATCACTGCCTGAGGGGATTTTCCCAAACATGCTACAGCCCACCTGTCAGATGTGCCCGTGTCAAGACCACGGTGACAGGTCATGAACAAGACTTGTGTTGCTGTCTGAGGAGAACACGCCATTGGACACGGTGACAGGTCATCGCTGCCGTGGCAAAAAATAACGCCTGTAAAATGAACAGTAGCTAGTTAGAGTCTCGAAGGAATGTAGGTCACAGTTATCACCTGACGAGGACAGGGATGGACCTGTGTCTCTCTGTCTCTCTCTCTCTCTCTCTTCTCTCTCTCTCTCTCTCTCTCTCTCTCTCTCTCTCTGTCTCTCTCTCTCTCTCTCTCTCTCTCGTCAACACCGTGGGCTGGCAAAATGCAGGTAACTGGTTGGTACCGAAATACATTTCGAGCGTATGTATAAAGAGCCCTGATTCACTTTCAATTAATGTATCCAAGAAATGAAAGAAGGGTGGAGGAGGGTGAAAGTTAAGAAAGTACTGTTTGTTTTCTGATCGGGGAGAAGATAAGAAAGGACTTCAGGGTGGGCCAGAAGGGGGGCCGGACCCCCCTGGTTTATAATTACCTTGATGAATCCACATGGGGAGCAACTGTACTGAGGGCAAAATGGCCGCCACCATCTGATGGATGTGTCCTGTCATGTTCTAATTTCGTGACCCTGAAGGCTGCATGGTTGTCAACGCACATCAACCAGTAGTCACTTGGGTGTGGTGTACCGTAATACTTGCAGCTTCACAGCCACAAATGAGTCCTGATAGTTTGTTTTGACTTTTGGACATAAACAGCATGTTCTAAATCCCTAGAGGAATATTGTGGAAAGGGTAATGGAAGGCCATGGCGTCCTGTTTATAGTTCTGGACAACTTATCGTACCAACTAGTCATTACATCCTAAAAGTATATCATTCCTACAGCAGTCCCTTATCAACACTTATTCTAGCACAGCATAAGGACATGTCCTGTATGGAAACAGGAATAATACTGTCTCTCCATGTCTCACACATCCCACCTGACTCCAATAAATGTCATTCAGATCTGCAGCTAATTATTGAATTATGAGTCAGACGGATGTCAGTGCCTCTGCCTCCACATGAGAGGGAGGGAGGGAGGGAGGGTGCAGGAAAGAGAGAAACAAGGGATCGGGTAGAAAAGAGATAGGGAGAGAAAAGAGGGAGGGGGAGAGAAATAGAGGAATGATGGGGGAGAAAGAGATAGTTAGAGAGCGATGAGAGACCTTAAACAGAGATAAAGGAGATAGAGAAGTCAGGAGCTGCGTAAAGTGAGAGAAGAAAGTGACAGAGATGGAAACGGGGTGACTCACTGGGGAAATGGAGACATGTGAGTGTGAACGGGTGAGGGAGTCCAATAGGAGAGAGATTGGTGAGGAAGGACTCACAGGGGAGGGGGACGAGAGAGAGAGAGAGAGAGAGAGGAGAGGAGAGAGAGAGAGAGAGAGAGGAGAGAGAGAGAGAGAGGAGAGGAGAGGAGAGAGAGGAGAGAGAGAGAGGAGAGAGACGTAGACGAGGAGAGAGAGGAAGAGAGAGAGAGAGGAGAGAGAGAGAGAGACACCATTACCTAATGGCTTCCGTGTCAGTAAGTCTTTCTGAATCTCTTTCTCTCCCAAACACACAAACACAAATCCCACAACCACAAATTATGAAATAAAAGCTATTGCTCCCAACCACAACTGGGAAGTAATTTGTAAAAAAAAAAAACAACAACAAAAAATGGTTAACACACAAACAATGCCTCCAAAACAAAACCTCCAACTATGATTACCCAGAAAGCACTGAGGCCCAAACCACAGAACAGCCCCCAGTGTTTGAGTCCTCAGAATCCACTCCCACTTAATTGAAACGGTGAAATTATTTTCGTGGCGGTTCCAAATTGCCAAGCAATTTACACGCCCAGTCGCCTCCCCCTCCCTCCAGTCAAAACTGGATGTGTGTGTTTGTCTTCTCCTCTCTTGATGAAGCCTGACAGACACCTGGAGCCTGGTTACTGACAGACACCTGGAGCTTGGTTACTGATGGCCACCGGGAGCCTGGTTACTGATCGGGCCACCGGGAGCCTGGTTACTGACAGACACCTGGAGCCTGGTTACTGATGGCCACCGGGAGCCTGGTTACTGATGGCCACCGGGAGCCTGGTTACTGACGGCCACCGGGAGCCTGGTTACTGCAGACACCTGGAGCCTGGTTACTGACAGACACCTGGAGCCTGGTTACTGATGGCCACCTGGAGCCTGGTTACTGACGGCACCGGGAGCCTGGTTACTGACAGACACCTGGAGCCTGGTTTTACTGACAGACACCCGGTGAGCCTGGTTACTGACGGCCACCGGGAGCCTGGTTACTGACGGCCACCGGGAGCCTGGTTACCGACGGTGACATGTCACTCGGCCCTTCGTTCCTGGCTCTCACCGGCATTCGCGGTCTGCGGCCAGCGCAGCTTTGCGGTGTTTCCTGTGAGCGGGGTGGTTTCCTGTGAGTGGGGTGTTTCCTGTGAGCGGGGTGTTTCCTGTGAGCGGGGTGTTTCATGTGAGCGTGGGTGTTTCCTGTGAGCGGGGTGTTTCCTGTGAGCGGGGTGTTTCCTGTGAGTGGGGGTGTTTCCTGTGAGCGGGGTGTTTCCTGTGAGCGGGGGTGTTTCCTGTGAGCGGGGTTGTTTCCTGTGAGCGGGGTGTTTCCTGTGATCGGGGTGTTTCCTGTGAGCGGGGTGTTTCTCTGTGCAGTGGGTGGAGGCGGAAGGTATAGAGACGAGTGGTTTCGCAGGTAACTGGAGATCCATCAGAGTGTTGACACATGTGTCCTGGTGGGTGGAGACGTTGTCTGTACATGGTGGCTGTACATGGTGGGGTATCGTATATGTCACCTTGGCATGCTGGCGGGAGGTGGTGATGATTAAGTATAAACGCTGGGTAAAGGTCTAAGCTTCTGTCCACAGGTGCTGGCGACCGTTTGAGTGAAATCCCGAAGGATGCCATGTGATCGCCTTACATCTTGACAAAACACGTCCTATTTAGTGGGGGATGCTGGGGATTGGCTGACCTTTGATTGACAGCTGGAGCTGACGAAATGACAATACTGGGTTTCTGGCCCACCGATTGTCGACAGCGGACATGACAGCCAATATACGAGGTTAGCGTCGAGCTGTAGCGACCGTGTGCTTGCGTTTTTCAGCGTGATGAAACACAGGGAAGAGACACACGACAGTTTTAGTTCCAGAGAGAAGGTGATTGTCAACAACAGACTGATACCATGGTAAGCGTCGAGGGTGTGAGTGTTGCACTTTGAAGTGCATCATGAAGCTGTTAGGATCAGCATTCATAGAAGGGAGCTAGTTGCCATAGTTTAATGGTGTGTTTTTGTATGTGTGTGTTTGCATGAGCATACAAGTGTGGATTGATACATGGCCCTGGGCTGTATCCATGGGTTGTGATTAGTACTGTGTGTTGAAGGGTGATACAGCAGTTTTTCCCCTAATGCAGCTCTCATTAGGGGAGATTAGATCTCAGAATTAACACATCTCGCCCCCAGCCAAATGCTAATTTTACCTGTGAACAGTTTGCAGTAAATAATACAAAAAACCCCATGATGATTATGACATTACAATTGATTAGGTTTGAGGGGAAGTTCTATGGGCGTATGTGAAGCCCTCTGTGACATGCTTGCGTGTAAAAAGGGCTATACAAATACATTTGATTTGATTTGGAGAGGAGGAATATGCAGATAGATGTGGGGATTCAGAAGAGGGTAGGGAAGAGAAAGTTAAACTAAGAGAACAGACTGGAGTGTTCCCCGTGTATATAAACATTTCAAAAGGCCATTTCACCAATTAGAGATGCCATGTCGGGATCTTAAACAGAAGGAAAAGTCTGATTTTCCGGTCTGAAAAACCAGTCGGTTGAAACTACAAAGAGCAGCTCCAATACAATCCGAGGTTTAATAAATTGTAGTCTGAGCTGGTCGTCCACTTCAAAGACAATAACGCTTCACTTTGATTCTCTTCAGAACCTTTGGTCATTAAGAGTGGCTAGAGACAGTTTGGTGTTTTCTCTTAGAAACACTCTGATAGAGGACAGTTTGGTGTTTTCTCTTAGAAACACTCTGATAGAGACAGTTTGGTGTTTTCTCTTAGAACACTCAGATAGAGACATTTGGTGTTTTCTCTTAGAAACACTCTGACACCCCCGCCCTCGATCCTGCTGGAAGCTCTTTCAACAAATTCACAGCAGAGAAAGAAAGGCGTCTAGTATTCCCAGGACCAAAGCAGGATGAGCCTCTCTTGGATGATACTTGAGATCAATCGCACACTCAAGAGAAGAGTTTCAATCACAGAAATTCACTAAAAGCCACTTGAGTTTGGTGAAGTAGTGTTTCATAGGATTTGGCACCTTCACCAGCTACACGTCCACCGGCCTTGTGTGTTGACCTTGTGAAAGAGACGTTGTGTTCTGTGCTTGTGTGAGTATCTCAGCCCAGCCAATCACGGTCATTTCAAATCAAGTTGTGTTTGTGTGTGTGTGTGTGTTTGTGTGTGTGTTTACATGCGTGTTTGTGTTTTTACGTGTGTGCGTTAACATGTCTGCATAGGGTTAGTGTTTGTGTGTGGATTTACATTTACATACATGTGTATGTGTGGGACCGAGAGTGTGTTTGTGTGCATGTGAGAGGGGTGAGTGGTTGGCTGGGGATGCGTGTCGGATGACTGATTGAAGTGTAGCTGTGTGAGTGTGTATATCTGTGCCTGGCTGTGTGTGTGTGCGTGTGTGTGCGTGCGTGTGTGTGCGTCTTTCTCAGCGTGTCCTGATTCCGTTTGAGATGTGATAACCTCTGTCACTGACAGCGCTCCACTGTGATCCATCCAATTGGATGCCTCCCTGCGTTTCAACGTGACATTTTCAGGGCTCTTTCACACCAGAAGGACGACAATTAGGAGCGAGGCCTCTGTGCACATGGCTGAGCTAATTCAGCGTGAGAGGAGGCAGTAATTGAAAAAAGAGAGAGAAGAGGAGAGGGGAAAGGGAGGTGAGGAGAGGGAGGAGGGAGGGGGAGGTGAGGAGAGGGGAGCAGGAGGGAGAGGTGGAGGAGAGGATAGGGAGAGGAGAGGAGAGGGAGAAGGGAGGGGAGGGGAGTGGGAGGGAGAGGGAGGTGAGGAGAGGAGAGGAGAAGAGGGACAGGAGAGGGATAGGAGGGGAGGGGAGGGGAGGGAGGGGGAGGGGAGGGGGAGGGGAAGGGGGAGGAGAGGAGAGGGAGAGGGAGAGGGAGGAGGGAGAGGGAGAGGGAGAGGAGAGGGAGGTGAGGAGAAAGGAGGAGGAAAGTGTGTGCACACACAAAAATGCACACAGACACACTAACAGACACACTAACAGAACACAGCTAACAGACACACACACACACAGCACACGTGGACTCACACACACCTACACACACACACTCATGTACATTCTCACACACACACTCATGTACATTCTCACAAAATTCTTGAGACGCTGCAAAGACGATGGGAGGAGCTTGCGAAGGACACAAGGAGCAAAATAAATCACTGTTATAAAACAGCTATAAGCACCTCTCTCCGCCCCCTCCCACCACTTCCATCCATCCCTCCATCTGCCCCTCCCTCCAGACCTCTGAGAGTTCCTCCATCCCTCGCTCCATGCTTGATGAGGTGGTAAATAACAGTGTTCGTTTGACACACTCCATTAGATGAGAGGAGAGAGAACAATGGAAGAACAGATAACCACTGCTAGCACAATGACCTGATGAGGACCACTAGACAGGAAGAGAGAGACGAGGAGGGAGCGAGAGAAAGAGAGAGTGAAAGAGAAAGAGTGAGAACACAGAGAAAGACAAAGAATGACAGAGAGAGAAAGAGAGAGAGGCTTTGACGGAAAAGTCGAGGGCGATACGTTGTGTCAAGTGTCGAAAGTTCCCTTAACTCTTCCAGCTGGACTAGAGCGCTGCCACTGCCCCCACACAGTGGGGGTGTGCTGGACTACGACAGGGTGTACAATTACCCCAGACGGCGGCCATTACACAGCTTAGCAAACCATGACTCATCACGCATCTCCTTCTTCCCTTTCGCTCTCTCTATACCTCCCTCCTTCCCTCCCTCCTTCCCTCCTTCCATCCTTCCCTCCCTCCTTCCATCCCTCCTTCCCTCCCTCCTTCTGGGTGAACGAAACAGTCTTTCACTTCGGCTGTGGTTTCAGATGGTAAAAACTGGAGGGAAGGAGGGAAGGAGGGAAGGAGGGAGGGAGGGTGGCAAAGAGTGGGATGTAAAAAAAAAAAAAAGTAGCTGGCAGAATAAAAGAAGAAGAGCTGAATTGCTCTAGAGAGAGATACTTGTACCAGCAGGGAGGCAGCCGGCTAATTATGGTCTGGCACTTCCTGATCGAAACAGGGCTGACACGTGGAGAGGTGGGATTGTGGGTAATCTGGACCTGAGGAATAGTGAACTTGGTTTGGAGAGGAGAGAGAAAATACTTGTGAACCTAATTGGGTTTTTTACACACCTCCCAATGCCTGTGCTCCCAGCGGCTGTGATGCGTCACTGTGAATCATGCCTGGAGT
>CM042867.1:19839628-19854628 GCA_023658055.1 Thaleichthys pacificus
GTTCTTCACTGATTTGACTCTCATCTTCTTATCTGTCTTCGCTTTCCACTACCTCCCCTTGTTCCTGTCTCTCTCTGTCTCTGTCTCAGTCTCTCTCTCTCTCTCTCTCTCTCTCTCTCTCTCTCTCACTTGACTTTCTCGCCCTCTCTTCTCCATCTCTTCCTGTCTCGGGTCTTTGACTGTGGTGTCATAGTCTAGGCCTGTCTTCTAACAGATGGGACCAATGTTCCATACGCCTGTAGATAGTCTGGCAAATCACTCGTTCATGCCCTCACTGACACTCACTCAGTCATGTCACACACACACACTCTCACTCACTCACACACATGCACACACTTGTGCAATCACACACACACACTGTCACACACACACACTATCACACAGTAGGTGGGGGGTCTTGACTCGTTCTGGAACTGCTCCAATCACTGGTACTGGAAATAGCCAGGGGACCAGATGGCCCAGTCCACATCCTCTCTCCTTCTGGGTAGGAAAGTTGTGTGTCTGTGTGTGTCTGAGTCTGTGCGCATGCATGAGTGTCCATTAACACATATATCATTATTCGTCTACCTTAGTTAGGTGTAACAACACGTAGCAAGAGAAGTGTGTGTGTGTGTGCGTGCACATGTGTGAGATAAGCAGGTGTGTGTGTGAGGAAAGCAGGTGTGTGTGTGTGAGGAGTGTGTATTCCCCTGGAAGCCCACTGGGGTCTCCCATGGAGTGTGGGATGAGATTCCTGTCCCCTGCCAGAGTAGAGGTTAGCAGGTGATTCCAGACATCCTTGGGTCCCACGCACACACACACAGTCAAACACACACACACACATCACACACACACACACGCAGTCACACATAAACACACAATCAGCCTCCCCCGGCTACCCCGATAAAGAGGTTTTAGCAGCACGCTGGGGTCAATGGCAATGGTAGTGCAGTCTAACAGGCACACATGTCAGGTCAGACTTACTGGAGCCCTACACGCACACGCACACGCAGGCACACACCTGGGCCAGTGTCAGCTTTTTGTTAGTCTTAACACGCTCAAACAAGACTGGGTCATACCTACTCCAGGATTTATATTCCAGAATCCTGAAACACTGACATGCATGTGTGTGTGTGTGGGGGAGGGGTGCATGTGTGTTTAGGTAGTTTTTAGTGTTGGTAGGCTGGGCCTGGGTGGAAAGGGAGTTGAATCACCTCGCCGGAGGGGGCGATATGCACTTATTCTCTCTGTTATCTCTGTTCGCCAGCACATGCATTATTCATCTGCCATGTTTCTGCAAGCCCCCCTGGCACCTGCACAGGAGACCTGCTACTCTCGCCTGCCTGTCTCTCTCTCTCTCACACACTTTCTGAGTGTTTCCTCTGTCTCTCTCTCAATCTCTCTTTCTCTCTCTGTTGGATTCTGTCTTTTTCTCGTTCACTCCCTCCCCGTTTTTTTTTCTATCTCATTTGCTCAGCTGTTTCCTGTTTCCGACCCCCCCCTGAGTCTCTCAGATACATTCACCCCCCTTGATGATTTCCTCTTTTTCTCTCTATGAATGCAGGATTTTGGAATTTCTGTGTTCAGCCTGTGTAACTCCTCCCCCAGCTGTATTCAGCCTGTGTAACTCCTCCCCCAGCTGTATTCAGCCTGTGTAACTCCTCCCCCAGCTGTGTTCAGCCTGTGTAACTCTTCCCCCAGGTGTGTTCAGCCTGTGTAACTCCTCCCCCAGGTGTGTTCAGCCTGTGTAACTCCTCCCCCAGGTGTGTTCAGCCTGTGTAACTCCTCCCCCAGGTGTGTTCAGCCTGTGTAACTCCTCCCCCAGCTGTATTCAGCCTGTGTAACTCCTCCCCCAGCTGTATTCAGCCTGTGTAACTCCTCCCCCAGGTACATTCCGCTGCACCTTCTGCCAGACTGAGGTGGAGGAGGACCAGTCAGCGGTCCCTAAGAAGGACGCGCGGACGCTGGTGGCTCGCTTCAACGAGCAGATCGAGCCCATCTACGTCCTGCTGCGGCAGACCGAGGACGTCAACCTGTCACATGACCTGCTGGAGCCCGAGCCCTCAGAGATCCCCGCGCTCAAGCAGAGGTGGGCCACACGGATACACACACACACACACACACATACAGAGATACACACACACACACATACAGTGATAGACACACACACACAGATACAGTCAGTGTTCCAAGCCCTTATTCCAGTGTCGAGTGGTGTTTCTGACGTCCTTGTTTCCCTGGCAGCCGTGACCGTGCGGCGGCGGGCGCGGCGGGCGGGCCTCACCGCGAGGCGTGGTCCAGCCGGGGCTCGTCCTACGCCGACATGTACACCCAGAACGTGGAGATCAGCATGGAGGAGCAGCAGGAGGAGGAGCAGCGGAAGAGGGCCAGCGAGGCCAAGGCCACCCGGGACAGGCCCGTCTGGCTCACCCAGAGCACCGTGCAGGGGGGCACGTACACCGAGCCTGACGCAGCCAAGAACGGTGAGGGGGGAGGAGGGAGGAGAGAGGGGGAGAGGGGGGAGGGGGGAGGAGAGAAGAGGGGGGGAGATAAAGGGGAGAGAAGGAGAATTTTATGTATTTCTCTTTTTCTTCCTGTTTTGCCTAAATAAATGTATAAAAATACATATATACACACAAACATACACCCCCGGCATCTCCAGCGACCGTATTTCCTGGCTCCAAGGGCAGGGAGACCCCAGGGCTGTAGCCCCGCCCCCCTGCAGGGCTGTAATTGCTGGATGGGAGCAATCAGCAGCATGGTTAGCAGGAGGGCGAGGTGGGGTGTCCTCGTTAGTCTAAGCTAGCCTAGTGTATGATTCACATCCCCTTGTGTCCTCCTGTCTGTCAGGTCTGTGTGTGTGTGTGTGTGTTGAGAGGAAGGTCAGACTGATGTGTGATTCTCTCTCCCAGACGCAGACGACAGGACCGGGGTCCAGGAGGGCGTGGCCGGAGCTGCCGCCCAATCAGACGAGAACGAGGAGGTCATGCGGGCGCTCCTCATCCACGAGAAGAGGAGCGGGGCGGGGCCGGCCGGGGGCGGGGCCAAGGCGGCGGCCAAGGCTCTCGCCTCCGCCGGCAACGCCAGCGACTCGGACAGCGACACCAGCGAATCGGACGAGGACTCGCCCATGGCCCCGCCCCCCGTGGCGGCGGCCGGCTCCTCCCAGCAGCGGCGTGCGGAGGTGGAGGATGAGGAAGAGGAGGAGGAGTTTGAGGAGGTGGGGGAGGACCACATGGTGATGGTGGCTGGGAAGGCGTACTCCTACAGGGAGGTGAGCCAGAGACCTGAGCTGGTGGAGCTGATGAGCGCTCACGAGAAGGAGGCCTACATCGAGATAGGACAGAACCTCTTCCAGGACATGTACTTCTGAACACACACACAGAGGACATGTACTTCTAAACACATATATATACACACACATTCGGTTTATGTTTGATCATTTCACTTGTCCCACAATTCACCTAGGATCTTCAAGAGGATAACAGGAAGTCAGTCTGCCTGTAGTCCATCATCCCACTAGAACTACAAAAGGGACATGCCACATCTAAATGCCAGAGTGTTTAGAAGACAGTTAGTACCTCCATCTCACCACTGTATTCCCTCACAGGTGTCTGCAGGATGATGTCTCTCTGTTCGTTCCAGAGACGTCTGTGTCCTGGCTGTATTTCCACTAGTGCCAGTCAGTGTCTTGTCAGTTTTATAGTATTATATTCTCTCACACTGTCAGGCTGTTTCATCTATCCTCACACTGAGGCCTCTCTGTTCTCAGGTCACGTTCCTCGGTGCATTATTCATTATATGTACCATCCCACACACACACAGTTACACACCTACACACACACACAGAGCCTACAGGTTCTTTTCTTACTGGGCTGTCCCAGCAGCAGGAAGCAAAAAAAACACATGTTTGATGTTACCGCGGCAACCCCCAGGACGCTGTGACCTGCGATGAGGCGGGTGACTCCCCCTAAAGAGGGTGGCCTGACATTTACAGAGATCCCAGGAGCAACCCTCTTTCTCTCCCTCCCTCCCTCCTCCTCCTCTCTCTCTCTCCCCTTTCTCTCACTCCCTCCTCTCTCCCTCCCCTTTCTCTCTCCCTCCCTCCTCTCTCTCTCCTTTCTCCCTCCCTCCTCTCTCTCCTTTCTCCCTCCCTCCTCTCTCCCTCCCTCATCCTCTCTCTCCCTCCCCTTTCTCTCTCCCTCCCCCTCTCTCCCTCCTCTCTCTCCCTCCCCTCTTTTTCCCTCACTCCTCTATCTCTCTCCCTGGCTCTCTTTCCTTCACCCCTCGCTCTTTCTCCATCTATTTCTCTTATGGTGTCCCTCTGTCTCTCTTTATATTATTTGTATCTTTCTCTGTCTCCTACAGGCTCTGTCACTCCTCCCTCTCTTCTTTCATATTGTGTAATGTGAAAAGGCTGTCGACATGATGCACAGTGCCACTCCACAGTTTTCTGGTTGTCTTACTAAAGTACACAGCAGTATTTACATGTTGGCAGGGGAAAACACTATACAAACTTGTTTATTAACGGAATAGAGAGAATACAACTTTATTGTAAACAAAAATAATTTTTATGGATGAGGTGTTAGAATAGGTGAAGGCAAAGTTTTTTTTTCTTTGTTTCACAAAATGAACTTGAAACGCTTCTAATGGTTTCCATGGCGTCATGTTTGTGTTTCTTCTCCACACCTCTTTGCCGCGCAAACTCTCGAGGTGAACCTGTCAGCGATGAGCACTTTGCTCTAAGATTTCTGGTTCCTCAACTTTTTTTGTTAATGGCTCATCAATAAAGTTTTGAGTTTGGATTCAGTGTGATGCAGTCTAACTGAAACCCTATTATGTAGGTTACGGAAGCAGTGCATGGTTTTGCTTGTCCGACATCTCTGCAATGCTACATGGTTATTATCCAGAAGATCTAAGCTTAAATTGTTCTTATACATGTAAATGTGTATGTCGTTATTACCTCTGATGCTCCACCAACCCTAGAGATTTAATTCAACAATACATATAGCTCCTTCACTCCATTACATCGTCCTGATTAACTGTACCACTTCTTCATTTCGACTTTAAAATACACCCGTTTTTGTTCAATGTGTTGCTAGCTCCAAGACTAGCCTACGGTTACAACTCCATGGGGTGTAGTGCACCCTTCAGTGAAGAATAAAAAATAATTGGGGCCAAATAATTTCCATTTGATGAATTACTTAATTATCACACTGCTGTCGGAAATACTTGTTATGCTCTTTTCTTCCTTGTGAAAAGCCAGCATGTTTCTGAGGGGGTGCGACTCGCGAGAAATGACAAGCTGCCAGAGCGCATTAGTTCAGACGTCAACAGCAGAGTTGAGAAGGTAACGTGCATCCCTCAAGGACTAAACACACACTAACTCAATACACAACTTTCCCTCCTATCTGCAGGCTATTACTTTGTGACTATCTGCGTTTGAGAGGCTTGTATGACTTCAGTTCGACTGCGTTAGCCTGTCAAGTCTTTTCATATCATCCGTCGACGAGGGAAAATAAAGCCGAGGAAGGTATTTAAAGATGTACGCGTTAAAACAAGCTCCAAGCTAATTGACCATGTTATGTCAAGTGTCAGCCGGGGGGGAATTTACGTCTTGGGGTGTCACGTTCTCTGTTGGGTACTCAAGTGACGTAATACGTAGCACCCAGGTGGAACCATGTGTTTTTAAATACTTTCTCAACGATGCGGTAGACGTGTGAAGGTTTCCATGGTTGCTGTATACTCGTAACCCTTTTCATGCCAGAAAGAACGAGTTTGGGTTCCAAACAGCATCGCAACAAGTCAAATACGTTTCAGTACATGTAAGACTTTCATCCAAAGCAACATACAAGTAATGCATGTAGAAAGTAAGGCACAGTATACATTTAGTCATACATTTAGTCATTTAGCAGACGGTCTTATCCAGAGCGACTTACAGTAAGTACACTGACATTCCCCCTGAGGCAAGTAGGGTGAAGTGCCTTGCCCAAGGACACAACGTCATTTTGGCACGGCCGGGAATCGAACTGGCAACCTTCAGATTACTAGCCCGATTCCCTAACCGCTCAGCCATCTGACTCCCTATATCCATCTATAGGGCTCTGTGTTGGTCTTCTATGTAACCCAGGAGAGGATGTTGACCTCACCAGCTTCTCCCTCTCTAACCTCCAATAGGAAGGGGTTGAAAGAGACAGGATAGATACCTGGAGGGGCAAAGCCAAAGGTCAGGATGAAAACACTGATCCCTGGCCTCATTAGTATCACCAGCTACCTGCCCCCCACGTACACACACACACACACACATACTGGATGTCTCAATTAGATCCTATAGTATAATGGCCCCACGCTGACTCTAATTGATGTGCTGATGCAACCCCTTCTCCCCGGTCGGGGGTGAGGGGTTATGGTCTGGAAGGGTGTGAACCCCCCCCCCCCCCCCACCCCCCGTCGATGCGTCGAGTTGCACGGCATTCTGGGCCAGTGGCGCTTGGGATCTGTTTGGTGGTGGAGAGGTTGAAAGGGAATTATTTATCAGAGAGAGAATTAAAGTTGGCACCCAGGAGTGGGGTGGTGGGGGGGGGGGGATGGTGGAGGTGGGGATGGTAGGGTGGGGTGGGGTTGGGGTGGAATGGAATGGAATGGAATGGGGTAGGTAGGTGGAGGGAGTGGAGGTAGGATGGTGGGGAGTGTCTCCAGAGTGGGTCTGTAGTGACTGGTGCACAGGAGGGAATGCCAAGGAAGATTACATATGGGACTGATGCGATCTCTGACACCGCTGTAGTCAATCCCTCTGACACAGCCAGAAGATTAACGATCGGCCTTGTCTGCCTGCCTGCCTGCCTAGCCTGTCTGTCTGTGTGTCCTGTCTGTGTGTCTGCCTGTCTGCCTGTCTGTCTGTCTGTCTGTCTGCCTGTCTGCTCTCTCTGAGTCTAGACCAGCTGCGAACTCATCTGGGAAAGCCTGTCTGATATTGGACCACAAGATGCCCTCAAGCCTGTTCCTTAACAAGGTGAGAGTGTGTACAGGTTGGGTGGATGTACTGATCTGATGGTGATTTATGATGTCCCTGAACTCTGATGAAGATGTTGCTCCTGAGTTTGAGGAGAATACAACTTTCAAGAATTTACAGTTGTCACCTTGACGGGTAAAAAAACTTTCTGTAATTTCACACTTTTTATCTCATCTCAGGGAAAAAAAAGAGCTTAGTGTTACATCTGTTCTAGCTATAACTGTTCAACAGGCAGAGTGGATTACTGCTTGAGATGGTCTATTATGAAGTTTCCTGAATGTTCTGTGGAAGTTGGCTTCGAACATTGAGGTATTGTGAGACTGAAGGCAAAGGAGCGCTGGCAGCGTTTTGTATCTTGGCTGACATTCTCTGCGAAAGAGACTCGTTCTACAGTGACTAAAACATTCAAGAGAAGTGACATACAAAACTCTCTGACATTTGAAATGAATAGAGACTGGAGCAATTCAATTCTCAAATCGGATCACTGTGTTCCATCTTAAATTGACTTCTGTGTATAATTTGTTTTTGCAAACCCCCTCAATCCACCATCCACTCACTCATCTCTCTCCTCTCCCCCGTGTCTCTCTCCCCCTGTGTCTCTCCCTCCTTCTCTGTCTCTCTCTGCAGCACTGATTGACAGGGAGGAGTTCAGTTGGAGGGAAAAGCAGATGGAGAGAGAGCGAGGGAGGAGAGCAGCTGCACTCTCTCTCCTCTTCTCTCTCGTCTCTCTCTACTGCTCTCGTCTCTCGTCTCAAGCCCTCTCTTCCCCCCTTCCTCTAATTTCTCATCTCCCTCCCTCTCCCACCTCCCTCCCCCAGGTTGAAGCCTCAATCTATCTCCCATGGCAGATGTTGGTTGTATGAGGGAGAGCTGTGTGAATGAGATTTGTCTTTGCTCCCCTCCCGCTCCCCCCTGCTCCAGACAGGAGCTGCCTCACTCCCCTGCTCCAGACAGGGAGTCTGCCCTATCGCTCCCCTGCTCCAGACAGGGAGCTCTGCCTCACTCCCCTGCTCCAGACAGGGAGGCTGCATCGCTCTCCCTGCTCCAGGACAGGGAGCTGCCTCCGCTCCCTGCTCCAGACAGGGAGCTGCCTCCGCTCCCACTGCTCCAGACAGGGAGCTGCCTCGCTCCCCTGCTCCAGACAAGGCCTGAGCTGCCTTCCGCTCCCCTGCCTCCAGACAGGGATCTGCCTCCGCTCCCTGCCTCCAGACAGGGAGTGCCTCGCATCCCCTGCTCCAGACAGGGAGCTGCCTCCGCTCCCCTGCTCCAGACAGGGAGCTGCTCCGCTCCCCTGCTCCAGGACAGGGAGCTGCCTCCGCTCCCCTGCTCCAGACAGGGAGCTGCCTCGCTCCCCTGCTCCAGACAGGGAGCTGCCTCCCGCTCCCCCTGCTCCAGAACAGGGAGCTGCCTCCGCTCCCATTGAAAGGGAGAGGTGACATCAGCGAGGGAGAAAAGGTGCGTCTTTATCTGTCTTTCTCGTCCTCTGTCTCTGTGGCTGTCGTCTGCTCCTTTGTCGTCCCTACCTCCCTCCCTCGTCCGTCTCTCTCTCCTGTTCCTCTGCTCATTCCTCCCTTGTTCTTTTCCTCCGTGCGTTTGCACTGCACGACACTCTGGTGTCCTTCTTTCAGTCTCTCTCCCCTTTTCCCTCTCTCTCCCAATCTCCATCTCCCTCCCTCGCTCTCTCCCCCTCTCCCACCCTCCCTCCCTCACCCCCTTCCCCTCTCTCCCCCCCTCTCCCCACCCTCCCTCCCTCACCCCCTTCCCCCTCTCGTTCTTCTCCCACCTTGGTCTGTCGTGGAACAGGAGCTCAACCTCTCCCTGGGGTCTAATCACTGACTGCCAGTCCAGGTGTCAAGTTTCAAAGTTTGACCTTCAGAACCCCTCCCTCCCCCCCCCCACTACCCCAGTATGCAATACTGCCCCCATTGATTTCTGGAGTCTGAGAGACAGGAGAAGGAGAGGAAGAAAACAAAGATCGACGGAGAGAGTTGGAGTAGTGGGGAGCTGCCTTGACAGAGAGAAAGGAGAAATGGATAAGAGACGGGGCGAGCGAGAGAGAAAAAGTGACGGAACGCCTCAAGCAGGCCAGCGTACGACCCCCCTCCACGTTGTGATTTGATACCAGAGCCGCTCTGAGGTCTGGCATGTGGCCACCGCCTCGAACCACGCAGTCCACAAGTAACATTTGTCCTCCTTTGAAAAGCTATTAACCTTCCCTGGATGCAGTCACTTGTGGGTCGCGGTTCCGTCGGAAACAAGGCAGCCATTATTCACAGTGCTTATTTATTCATGTGAGCCACCACACACAGCTGTTGTCCTTCAAGGAGAGCGAGAGGAAACATGTCTCTGGTTTTTGTCCGGACGGGAACATAGGTTAGACATGCAGTTAGACAGGGGGGGTCAGATGGCTGAGTGGTTAGGGAATCGGGCTATCAACTCAGAAGGTTGCCGGATCGATTCCAGCGCTGTGCCAAATGACGTTGTGTCCTTGGGCAAGGCACTTCTCACCCTACTTGCCTCGGGGAGAATGTCCCCTGTACTTACTGTAAGTCGCTCTGGATAAGAGCGTCTGCTAAATGACTAAATGTAAATGTACAGTACCAGCAAAAGTTTTCCCATTACGTGTCCCAACTTTTGACTGGTACTGTAGATCACCCCTATGCACCGGTTTTTAAACATGCTTTTACATTTACATTTTTGTCATTTAGCAGACGCTCTTATCCAGAGCGACTTACAGTATGTAAGTACAGTGCTTTTCCCAAATAACGACAACAGAAGGTTGTCCGGAGTGTGTGTGTGAAGTAAATAGTGCAGATTGTATTCACCGTGGTGGATTAGTCTGGTGCGGCGACGCGTGAGGGAATTTTCTGTCATTTCCAGAAAATGACTGGAAACTGGTCCTCTTGTGGGGCAAGCATGGCCCACACAAGAGTAACTTAGGAGTCTGGAAGCAGTTCACTCACCACATGACTGACACCAGACCCTTTAATTCCACTTTCAAAGTCATTATCTTTTTCATTTCATTAGGACTTCACTATAGTAGCTTTCATTTTCCCTCTCTTGCACCCTCTCTCTCTCTCTCTCTCTCTCTCTCTCCTCTCTCTCTCTCTCTGTTTCTCTCAAATAAACTCAGACATTCCAGGTACTTCTCTCTCACACACACACACACACACACACGCACACACACACACGCACACACACACACACACACACACCCAGGGTCTCTCCAGAGGTGGGAAGTGTCCTACTACAGGGCACTCTACTCTACTGTCTCTTTGCAAAAAAAAAAAAAAAAAAAAAGAAATCCAAATAAATTTGGCATCATTGATGAGGACATGAAAAACAAGTTTAAAAAGGTTGAAAAAATATATTCAATAAAAAGTTTTTGAAAAAAAATCTACACTTTTTTGTGTCGTGTGTAGAAAAAAAAGTTTGGAGGAAAACAAAGTTTCGAAAGGTTTCAAAAATATTTTTAAAAATAAGTTTGGAAAGCTTTCAATTATTGATTCACCCCCTCACCTAGGAAAACCTTCTGCATGCTTGGATGCTCACTGTGAGGGTTTGGTGTGTGTGGTTTACACACAGGCGATCTCCATCTGGTTCATGTGTGTGTGTGTCTGTGTTCCCTGAGTAGTTATGCTGTTGTAAACCTTTGTCTTGGGTTGTCTTCTTACATTGCATCTCATAGAAAGAATGCATGGAACTTGGCTCATGGCTAAACAGGAGCTTGTGTGGTTTGGACGCCTGGATTTCCTGTGAGTGGCCCTGAAAGCCTTTTCATTACGGTGTGTGTGTGTGGTGTGTGGTGTGTGTGTGTGGTGTGTTTGCAGCGTGTAACAAGGTACAGCTAGTATCTGGTGAATCATCCCAGGTTCTCAAGCCACGATGGCAGTGCTAATCTGACATCATGACTCACAGCAAGGAGCCTGTCCGTTTAGTGTGTGTCACAACAGGGCGCTCTCACCGGACTGTGCTCTTAGAACAGCTATAGCTTCACTCCTCAGCTAGCCTAGGAGAAGTGACTTTGGTCTATGGAGAATCATTGGGTAAAGTGACCCCCTCTTCCGCCTGTCTCACCCCCCTCCTCCGCCTATCTCACCCCCTCCTCCGCCTGTCTCACCCCCTCCTCCACCTGTCTCACCCCTCCTCCGCCTGTCTCACCCCCTCCTCTGCCTTTCTCACCCCCCTCCTCTGCCTGTCTCACCCCCTCCTCTGCCTGTCTCAACCCCCTCCTCTGCTTGTCTCACCCCCTCCTCTGCCTGTCTCACCCCTCCTCCGCTTGTCTCACCCCCTCATCCGTCTGTCTGTGTGAACAAGCGTCAGCCTTGAACCTGCGTGACAGTGACGCTGAAAGCAGCCCTCTTTGACATCTCCTCTGACAGCTCCGGGTTGATATGTTACCTAGCGGGGCGATTTAGAGCCGATGACAAAACAGAGCTGAAATGGAGAGAAAAGAAGCTGGAGGTATGAGAGGAGAGAAGCGAGGGAGAGGTGATGACACATAATGGAGGACAGAGGTGGCACCACACATGGCGATGATGGTGATAGTGATGATCTTCATTGCTTTTTTTATGGTTATTTTCCACCTTGGTAGGAAATAACCACATACCTTCTTGGTGGATATTAATGAGCAGGGAAGGGAGGGAGGGTCTTTAGGTAAAATTGGGACTGTGAAAAAGCTGCAGAAAGCTGTTTTGTGTTGTGTTTCATCATACCTTTATATGCCCGGGTATGCAACCCATACAGGACGTGCTTGGCTGTGTCTTCTGCTTGCCTCAGTTCTGGGAAGGGCGTCCCGGGAGATCTCTCTGAGTCCCGGGGCGGACATCACCTCCTCCTCCTGCTGCTCTCTCAGGGAGACACGGGGCCAACCGACCTGTTTACGACTCGCCACACACGGAACACAACAGGTGACACACACACACACATAGAAACACACACACCCCGGAACCTTCACCATAGAAACAAACATTCACATATAAACACACTCTCACACAGAAACACACACACCTCTGTCTCTAGGCCAGAAAAGCACAGAGGCAGCTCATCAGAAGATCAACAGTTGTCTTGCGTCTGACTTCTCCTGGCATTCCCCAGGAGGCTGGTAGGTCTTTCATACGAGCTTCATGAGGCTGGCAGGTCCTTCATACGCGCTTCGCTCCACACTGCACGACGGGAGCTTCATTGTCTGATAGCCACACAGATACGTCCCAGATTAGACTGTTGAAAACAGGCTCATCAAAGAGGTGAAGGATCAGACACATGATCAAGGCAGTGTTTTGTTATCCGAGGGAAGTTGTCTGAAGTCTTAGTTTTTATATCACGAGCGAGCTTTGAGTCGATAGAATCTAATTATTTCATCCTCATTAACAGTGAATCGATTCCCTGTTCTTGTCATTAAGCATTTAACATGAGAAGAAGTTGGTCATTAGTAGTAGGTAAAATAAGAAACAAATCAATTTGAGAAACTTCATCAGAATGGTATTTATCTGCAGTGGTTTGAAGTAGTATTCTAGAAAATTATGTTACCAACCAAGCCGCAGTTGGTATGCTAAACGCTAACAAACACCACCATCCCTTCACCTAAGCAGCCCCCCCCTCCCCCTGGCTGTCTGTCCCGTGGATGACAGGAGACAGGCTGGAGACAGGCTCTCCCCACCAGCCCTGCCATATGGCCCTCCTGGGGACCCCTGGGAGCGCTAGCTAGCTAGCGTCAGCGCTGCTGGCAGGAACACAACAGTTTACCGTACGCCTGCGAACCAGACACGGCCATCATCATCATCCAGTCATCATCATTAGCAGACATGCTAATGCTAATGGGAGGTCAGGTTCAGTTTGAGTAACGCATGAGTGAGTTGTCAGACAGTCAGTGCTAACATGCTATGTGATAGGGGAGTCAGGTGGCTGAGCTGGTGAGGGAGTCGGGCTAGTAATCTGAAGGTTACCGGTTCGATTCCCGGCCGTGCAAAATGACGTTGTGTCCTTGGGCAAGGCACTTCACCCTACTTGCCTCGCTTGCTACAGGGAATGTCCCTGTACTTACTGTAAGTCGCTCTGGATAAGAGCATCTGCTAAATGACTAAATGTGATAGTTGTGAGTCATATATACATGCTGCCTTGTCCCCTTATGGGTGCATATTATGCTGATAGGTTAAACAAATAGGTTATTTAAATCTGAACAGCTTCTTGTCTGGTAAAATATAAATGAGGTGTGGGAATTCGAGGGTTGGTTTGGTACAATGGTTGCAAGAAATCAGTCAATTAAGTCAGCACCAGCTGTCCGGCAAAGGAATCAATCAAGAGATCAATCCAGTTTCATGACCCTGCATCAACATCAACAAAGAGAGAAAACTCACACTGTGTGTGTGTGTGTGTGTGTGTTATACCTGTTCATGTTGTTGTGTTGTATTGGGACCTTTCTCCATCTCTTTGTTCAGTGTGAACATTTGGTTTCTGCCGTGACTTTGAAGGTAAAGGTTCCTGGAACAGGTGAAGGTCCTTTCCTTCCGCTCCGCTGAGAAGATCCATCATACAGTACGTGTTTGTGTCGCGCTACATCACATTTATCTAACATTTGACAGCAGAGTCAGTGACTTGATTTATGACACGCATTTGCAAGGCGGCAGGCATGTTTCATGCGTGTCACGTATGGTGCTGTGGAATGCCCTAGTGACAGCCTCGGCTGAAAGGTCAACGGACGATATTACCTCCCATTTCCTTTGACCTCTGCTTGACACCATTTTGGTAAAATCCGATTAGGCGCCTACAGGACAAGGAAATGATTCACAACTAAAATCACGTAAGTGTTGTGTCAGATGATGACATAGTTGTTGACACTAGAATATACTATTATTTACACTACAGATCATGGCCACCACATCATGGGGAAGATCACAGCTTTCAGGTCGTCCGTCTAGGTGACAAATCAGCAAGTGTGTGCTAGACATAGCCCTCATAACTGGAGGACAACATGGCCACAGCAATGGAACAAGCAAAAAGACTTGGACTAAAACTTCTCATCCCTTTTCCCTCAGGTGAGGACGGGATTTGGAACTTAATTATAGAATGTTGCCATAAAGGGAGTTAAGGCCTGCTTAAAGGTTTATGCAAATGAGAGAGTACGGTCAATACATTGATAATCCAGTTGATGGGAAGGGACTGGATGTTTCCCCTGTGTGACTGGAGGAGAGCTGTCGTATACAAACTGCCCATGTGGCAGTACCTCATCCACATGTGATCTAATCAGCCCTCATAACATTTCAAGCAGTAATGTTTCCCTCTAGTTGCATTCGCAATCGTCCAGGAGAAATAACATTGCCAGTTCAAATCCTGACACTAATTCTAATTCTAGTCCTAGTCCAATGTTTGACATATACTTTTTCTGTGGCTATCAAAGGCCACTGACACCACAATCTGATCAAATCAAACTTGGCAATATGATCAAAATACAAAGAAGAAAAACTAACGTATTTGAATTGCCATTGCCTGCAGCCATGAATGAAACTGAGCTGAATGATCCACTCTGCCCATCATGACTGGAAACCAGGCACACAATGCTGTCTCCCTGTTGCTGAGCAACGAGCGGAGCCGTGGCCATGGTCTGTAGAAAGGTAAACATCTGCTGGTTGGCTGAACGGGTCGATGGGAAGCCGGCCAGACTGGTCGGCTGGCTGGTGAACAGAGTGACTGACTTGTTGACTTATTGGTTTTCCATGTGTCTCAGGTTGACTGGCTGGTGGGCTGGATGCCCAGGGGGGGGGGGGGGCCTCCTGCCCAGGGGGGGCGGGGCCTCCTGCTGGACCAGCACAGTACACAGGTTAGCAACCACGAGGTCAGTAGGATCACACACACATTTAGACATATTCACACACAAACACATGTAGACACACACACACACACACACACATGTACACCCGATAACACGCAAGCAGGGACATTAAAACATGTCACATAGGCTGTGTGAAAACCGTCACTCACAACATCACACCCCCGCGTTGTGATAAGTCCTG